>CM068954.1:168774278-168789104 GCA_035128595.1 Eptatretus atami | reverse complement strand
GGGCAAAACTGGAAACAGCCAAAGACCCAAAGACTCGGACTTTCATCCTCCACAAGGTACCGGCAGTGCCACCCCATGATCCAGTGAATCCATGACTCCCAGGCCAGACGCAGACCTCTGATGACCTCTGGCTCACAGCCAGCAGAGGTGAATACCAAGGTAGGCGAATCTCTGTGGCCTGAACATCCTTGCCACAAACAGGTGCAGACAGGATAGCAGCATCCAAGATGTTATTGAAAGCCTGGATCTTTAGTTTTGACCCAGGAAACCCTAATCCCAGTAGCTCCACTCCTCATTCAGCACCATGAGGGCCCCAAAAATATATCTAGAGTCTCCACAAAGATGACTGCATCATCTGTGAAATTAAGGTCAGAGATCTTGACATTCCCAAAAGATGCACCGAGCTTGAGCTTCTCTGACATGCTCCCCAGAATCCAGTCATACCAAGTGCTGAAAAGTGTGGGGGCTAGTACACACCCCTGATGAACTCCAGTAACAACTGGAAATAGGTCAAATGGTATCACCACATCTCACAGCATCTCAGTACAAGAGTAAATTTCAGACATCGGATTGATCAGTTTGGTGGCACCCCACGAAGACAAGAATCTTCCAGAGGGCATCCCGATTCACTGAATCAAATGCTTTGCAGAGATCAACATAGGCTCTTGCAGCCTCTGCCGAAACTCTTGTCTGTGTTTGGTGAGGACCCGAGAGCAAGGATGCAGTCAATCGTTGACCTCTTTGGTGTAAAGCCTGACTGCTTTGGACGTGGTGCTCAAGCAGATGGTGGCGAACCCTATCAAGAATTATACAAGCAAAGACCTTGCCCGGCATTGAGGGCAGCTCCCTCGGTAGTTGCAGTCTTGGCGATCACCCTTCCCTTTCCAGAAGGGACAACAAGGCCCCTCTTCCAGTTAGTTGGGATGATCCTGTTTCCAGGCAAAGCACAGAACTGCATGCAAGACACAAGTGCAGCATTCCACCAGCTTTGAGAAGATCAGCATGGATGCCACAGATCCCAGGAGCTTTTCCCCATTTCAACCGGTTCACCACAGCCTGTGTTAACAAAAACGAAGGTGGACCACAGTTGATTGGAGGGACAGCAATAGGGATTGCAACTACTCTGACATGTACTCGACAGCTGGTGGATCAGACAGGTACAGCTGCTCAAGTAACTGGCCCAGTGGCCTTCACTTCGGACTCCTCTGTCAAGAGCCCACCACCTCTAACTGCAGTACACCGAGGGATGGGCTTGGAGGAAGCAATGCGCAAATTCCCCTGAAAGCAGGACAGAATCACTTGACCACAGGTGATGTCTACCCCTCACAGATTCCTCGCACATAGGCCTCCTTGTCCCGCTTAGTACACAAACAGCTTTACACCTCAGCTCCCTGAACAGCCAGCTCTGCCATTCATCCTGGCCTTGTGACTGGTTAATGGTATCCAGTGTACCTTGAGACAAAATTCATTTTTGCTTTCCGGTGAGTTCCAAGACATCTTCCGGCATCATCAAGGATGGTGATCTGCGTGGCACTCCACAACTACTAGGATCCCACAACGCACCCAGACCCCCCAAATCTCCAATCAGTCTGTTCAAAACTCCTCAGCTACTCTGTCATTCTTGAGCTTGCCAAGATCTGCCTAGCCTGGGATGGTACCATTTTCCTGGATTCAAGCTGCAATTTCAGAGTTGCTACAACAAGCCTGTGTCAGTATTGAGGAACTGAGCACTTCAGTTGACCCTGCAGTTCTGGATCATCCTCCAGCAACCTCAACGAGCACATGGTCAATCTCCTTGCCACACCACCAGTGTTGGTTTCCCAAATCCAGCGATGAGCTTGTGGGCGCTGAAACCATGAAACAGCCACCCAAGTCCATGACTTCTTGCAAAGTCAAGGAACTTGGTGCTTATTCTTGTTCACAGCTCAGACCCACAGGGACCAACACATGACTCATAACCATCCCCATCAGTTTAGTCAATGCATTGAAATCCCTAAGACTGTAAGAGTATCTCTCCTGGGGCACTGATCAACCACAGACTCGAGTGTGGCATAGAATGCGTCCTTCACGGTGAGATCACTCACCTCAGTTGGATCATAAACAGAGACCAGGGAATGCACCCAAGCAGTGACAAATCCTTAGTCTCATAATACGATCGTTGACCGTGATCCTCACTTAGAATTGGAGTCGGCTTATTGGACACAGCTTGAGCAACTTCTTGGGCATGGTAACCATCAGAGCGACCAGACCAATAGTAGGTGTAACCAGCCGCAATGATCTCCCGCAATCTGGTCTCCGAACCTCAGAGAGTGCTGCAATACCGATGTCCAAACACTTGAGCTCAGATGATAACAGACAGGTGATCATCCTCTCTTAGGGATAGGACATTACAGGCACCCACCCGAAGGGACCGCCTCAGGTTAACCCAAGGAGACCACTGTCTGGTGGACGACACTCAGCACCACCCGACACACACTCCACAATCTGACCGGGAAGCTTACCCCATGATTTCCCTCCTTCATCAAAGATTTGGGTCCTGAAGGCTTTGCCCAAATCCTGTCATCCAGTGAGCTGCCCTGCGAAGGGCAGCTGCACAGGAGGTACTCCCACAGAGATGGGTTTTCAGATTTATTTATTTTAGCTTTTAGAATGCATTGCGGCATGAAGGGTTTTCGGTGGCCGGAGTGCAATTCCTGCCACCAACCTCCTAATAAATAGTAACCAACTGCAGGAGGACGTCCGCAAACACAGTTGGGTGATTTGGATGGCCAGAGATTTTCGTGGTTTTTTTTCGCTTTAAAATTCATTTTTCAGCAACCGTAAGGCTGATCGACACGAAATTTTTCACCATAATATGTATCTTTTTTAGTAGCATACTCAGTTGATGATTATGACGTCATAATGTCACGTGGTACGGCGCCATCTTTGAAAAACCGAAAAAATTGGCCTCTGTATCTCTGAAACCGTGCAGTAGATAAATTGAAACTTGATACGTGGCAACAACTCCTCATGGGGAACATGTGTGATTTTCCTGACATCTTCGGTTAAGCGGTATCCAAGTGAAAATTCGACAGGGAGAATGCTGCATCAGAAAAATGTGAAATTTCTGGAGCATCATCTACGCAACAACTCACCAAAAGCAAAAACAATTATTATGACGTCATTGGTCACTTGGTTCGGCAGCCTTTGTTTTTGAATGTTTTTTTTGTTTTTTTTAATCGTTTCTCCAGAACGTAGACAGATTGAGGGAAATTTTACACCCATATTCCCCAATCATGCTTGAACAAGTTTGTTAGTTTCTAATTGATAGGTCTCATGGTTTGGTGGCCATATTTAATTTACCCTAAAACCTGTAAACATCTTTCTAGAACAGCCGTCCAGACCAAGGGGAAACTCACACACATATTCTACAAGGCAAGGAAATATAAGTTTGTTAATGAATAATTGAGAGGTCACATGGTTTGGCAGCCATATTGGATTGAAGGAAAAATATTAAGTGATGTTTACTCTGGAACCGTTGCATCATTCAATGTGAAACTTCTCAATTATGATCTTGCGGACATGTGGAATGTACGTTTTAAATTTCAACCCATGGCCAAAAGGTCTGGCAGCTATAATTATTTATTATTTTAATCTGAGAACCTATAGAATTATTTCTTCTCTTTTTTTATACAAGGTTCACTTGGCTGGGCCGCATGTGTTTGAGGGTACAGGAGTTGCAATTCAATCGAAACGATGTTGGCCCCAGGAAAAATGGTCAACTGTGTACAAAATAAATGGATGAACGTGGCCTGTTCCTGGTCATAACTTGTGAATCCTGCGTCAAAGAGAAACGGGTGGGCCCTCATTAGACTCAGGGGAATTCTGATTTACGCTCTGCACTGATGGTGACCGCATTTAATACTTTGTGTTCAGGTCATTTAAACCAATGCAATTGATACTGACTATGTATTCAGGAAAAAGGGATAACTGCTGACATAATAAATAGATTGAATGTGGCATGTTAATGGTCCATAACTCATCAATCCCAGATTGTGGAGAGATGTATTTTGGGGGTGGAAGGGGGGGGAGCTTCATATTGCTCGGTTGAGGTCCGGTTTACCCAATGGACACATTTCCCGCACATTTATTACTTTGTGTCAAGGTAATTTAAACGCCAATTCATTTCATACCATCAACGTCCGAAAGAAAAAGGGCCAACTGCCCACGTAAAAAATAGGTTGAACACTTCGTGTTTATTGGTCCGTAACGCATCAGTCCTGTGTTGTATCAAAGCAGGGTGGTATTTGTATCATAGCCGGACGTCTTGGTACCCGGTCATCACTGCCAGCAGTTATATAAGTGGCAGTTCGAGTTATTATTATTATTATTATTATTATTATTACCACCTCTTCTCCTGTTGAGTTCCACTACCCTATCTTCCCTTCGAGCCTTCCAGCTCTGCAATGATGCACATGCTCCTCCAGGAAC
Organism: Eptatretus atami; assembly: GCA_035128595.1. Classification (NCBI taxonomy): domain Eukaryota; kingdom Metazoa; phylum Chordata; class Myxini; order Myxiniformes; family Myxinidae; genus Eptatretus; species Eptatretus atami. Next base: position 168,784,634 of record CM068954.1, on the reverse strand, counting down.
TAGCTCCCAGTTTAATGCCAAAAATACGGTCTTTCTGCCTACCTCCTTTCCTTTGTTCCTCTTTTCTCCTGTTATGGAACTGCCTTCCAGAGGTGATCAATCACACTCTTCTCTCCGCGGGCTTCAACCAAGCAATGCACCATCACCTCATTTAATCCCACACCACTGTCAATGATTTTTCCACCTCATCAACTCTACCTAACCAACCTCCTTGCAGGTAATTGTGTTTCCTCCCTCTCTCTCTCTCTCTTCTCTCTCTCTCTCTCTCTCTCTCTCTCTCTCTCTCCTCCTCTCTCTCTCTCTCTCTCTCCTTTCCTGTTCATTACCTCGCTTATTGTGTCCAACTGTTGTGTTATGCCCCACTGTCAGTATATTTACTTTTCTCTTTTGTCACCGATCTTACATGAGCCTAAAATTTGTATGCAAAAACTCCCTTGGTCTTTCACATCACTCACCGATGAAATTTTTTAACTCCTTTGTATCTTTGGGCACTAACCAGCACAGCTCAGCTTTATCGAAATATATTGGAGCAAATGTTTTCTGAAGCTTGCAAAAGTAGTAAAGCTTCTGCGATGGAGTAGGGCTTACACTGTGTAGTAATATGGTATGACACAGCCTAAGAAGCTTGAAAACATTTCAAACATTATGGAATACCTCTCTGTTCTGGCACTTTTTGCTGATTTAATGCTTCATGTTTTCCTTGGAAAAGGTTGAGTGGCCTGATTTGTTAGTCTGGGATTTCTCATCTCCAAATGGCATCTGGGTTGCAAGGCTTCAAGCTTTCTCTAGCCAGTACTTCACTGCAGACAATGAGGATAGATTCATCCCTTGAACAAAGGTAAATCTCATTCTGAAATAATTTTCTATATATTTTTAACTTCTTGCTTTTTAGAAGATGTTTCTTTGCTGCTGATACAATCACTGATCTCTACCCCAAACACTTTAACACAAACAGCGATTTAATGTACTGGATAATGGTTCAATGTGGTTTGTAAAATAACTCCTTGATTCTTAAACCCTAAATCGCCCAAGTTGTCCCTTCTTTATTAAGTGTCGGTTTTTGGTTCTCATCAAGTATTAACACAGGTAAAATGAAAAATTCAAACAAAAATACTTGTGAGTTTTATATGTAGTCACTGAATCATGAGAAGGCATGCCCCCCCCACACTCCACCACCACCACCTGTGAAGAACCCCAACAAAGGATATCCAGGTTATTGTGTACCCACTTCACTGACTATTCTTCTTCATAGATGGTGATTCAAAAAGGTGCAGGATAACCTTGAACCAACCCTCTTAATTCCTTCAACTTTTCCCTTCCCATTACTATTACAGTCCTCTCTTCCACCATATTATCATTCCATTCACTCTGGCTATGATCTGACAAAGCACAAACATGGCGCATGAGTGTGGATATTAGTCTATGATTTGATAAAGCCTTTTTAATAACCAAACAAATCATGGTGGCCAGAGAACCTACCAGCAGGGACTCACAAACACTGGAAACGTGCAAATGGGAGACAGGAAAGCTCCAGGGGACAGAAACAATTTGGTGATTATTTTTAACCTTCTGCTGAGTTTTTATTTTTTTGCTCAACTCTGCATTCGTCTTGCAAATTATGGAAAATACAGCAAAATGTGATAGGCAGGCCACGTGGCATAAAGTTACATGCATTGACTAACATCTACTACAGAGTCAAATTGTTAAAGCCATCAGCTAATGACGGTTAAAGAACACGTCACGGACTTCTTTGGGAGGACTTGGCAAGATTTGAATTGCGGCTCTGCTAAGAATATCTGACTAAACCGCTTGTAGTGATGACACAGGAATGGAGATGACATTCATATAGAACATTGCGAGGTATGATGTATCTTTTAAGAACGAGCATAATAAATTCAAATGATATATGTTGTTACATCGACAGGGTCGGCTAATTCAGACCACCAAGCTGAAGCAATGTGCTTTGACATGAATAGTCAAACTTAAGGGAAGCATGCTTCTTCAAGTACTCAACTTCCCACTCCCCTTTCTTTATGTGGCTTTGCCTGGTCAGAATCCAAATCTTGCGAGTTTCTTAAAGTGAATGTTTAACAAATACATCTCTTCCCCAGGGAATAACAAGACACGGCTGAAACGGTTTACACGCATGAGGTAAAGGTGGGTATCAGGTGACGTGTACTTAAGAATTAGCAGTTTATTGGAAAGAAATAACAAGACAACATGAATGGAGATGCCCAAGAAGAAAGGCGGACCAAAACGATGAAAAAATGTTTTAAACTAGAACGACAATCTTTGATGTCACGACATCGCCAGTATGCCTCCACCCACATTATTACATCATTATGCATACTTGTACCAAGTTTGATTTAATCTCCTGAACCCAGATTTAAAATATCAATAATTCTGGCTGTCAGGTTGAAAATGAAAACATATTCCACATGTCTACTGGATCATAACTGTGACATTTCACATCAATTGATGAAGCGGTTTAAGAGAGATTTTTTCAAAGAATTTCGTTTAAACCGATATGACTGCCAGATAATGTGACCTTCTAATTATTCGTGAACACCTTGGTACCCCGTACCCCAAGGCTTGGGAACATGAAAGTGAAGTTCCCCTTGATCTCTCAAGCCATTCTGGAGAAGATTTTAAAATGTTTATTCTTCAAAAAATAATGGCCGCCAAACCATGCGACAAATGATGTCATTGTTGGAGAACCTTTTGTTTTTCATGGAAAGGTGATCATACCTGTAAAGTTTCACCTCGATCTGTTCAGCTGTAACAGAAAATAGATTTTTGAAGGTTTTCTGTTAAAAACAATATGGCTGCTGAACCATGTGACCGATGACATCATCAATTTTTTTTGCTAATTATGTATGTATGTATATATTTTGACTGACGATGACGTCATCAAAACCGTGTTTGGCCCTATCTCTGAATGGTGAAGAATCACTTAAAAAATTATCAGATCCGGATCCGGATCCAGACCTTCATCAAAATCTAATTATTTTGTCCTTGTCCGCACACCCAACCTGTCCACAAATTTCATCCGAATTCGTCTACAACTTTTTGAGATATTGTGTGCTCTATATTAGTTTCGCCCGATCTCTCAATGGTGAAGAATCACTTAAAAAATTATCAGATCCGCATCCGGATCCAGACCTTCATCAAAATCTAATTATTTTGTCCTTGTCACACACCAACCTGTCCACAAAATTTCATCCAAATCAATCCACAACTTTTTGAGATTCCTGTACATAGACAAACAGACAAACAGAAAGTGGTGAAAACATTACCTCCATCACCTTCGATGGCGAAGTATTATGTTTCAGAAACTGCTGTAGTGATCGTGCGAAACTTTGCATTTGTGATCCTCTGTTCTTGTTCCAGGTAAACGCAACTTGATTCCATCGATCTGCGAAGCAGTTTTGGAGAAAAGGTGTTTTAAATTTTCGGTTTTCAAACTCCTATGGCTGCCAAGTCACAGTGACCTATGGCATTGAAAATTTGGACTCTGCCCACAATTTGGTAGCGGATCATGTGCATGAAGTTTCATTTTGATCAGATAAGGTTCGTTTTTATATCCACTATAGCTGCCGCACCACATGATTTGTGACGTCACAATTTCCACACTGTATGCAGCAATAGCGTTCGGTGATATTTGGTAAATTTTGCTTCGATCGGATAAGCGGTTCCAGAGAAAACATTATTTAATATTTTTCTTCATCCAATATGGCCACCGAACCACATGACATCAATTATTCTTTATGACCCTAGTGTCAACAAGGCATGCTGATAGGCCTGAAGTTTCCATCAATCTGTCGACCATTTTGGAGAAGATTTTTGAAGGTTTTGAGGTAAATCCAAGATGGGCTGCCAAACCATGTGACCTATATGTCATAGATATCAAACTTTATTCAACATGTCTAGTTGATCATTATTGTGCAGTTTCCCTTCGATCTTTAAACGGTTCTGGAGAAGAAAGTTTTCTTCTAAAAACACACACAAATAATATTGCTGCCAAACCACATGACCGATGACGTCATAAATTTTATTTCTTTCGACCAATCTATCCCGAGATGGACCTCAAAAATTTTCATACTGATCAAATGCTCCATTGTACTTGTCGAATTTTGACCGGAATACCACTTCACCGATGACGTCATAGTCAAATCACCCTTTTTCCCCATACAGAGTGTTTGCCAACTGCCAAGCTCCAATTTTTTCCATGGTGTGGTTGAGGAGAATAAGAGGTCTCAAGTTTGCCGTTTTTTCCAACATGGCTGCCACCCCACGTGACTGATGATGTTATAATTATCATTAAAAATTCTGCATGAGTAGTCGTCTCTGGTGAAAATTTCGTGTCAATCGGATAAGTGGTTGCAGAGAAAACGTAGAAATTTGCATGGATGTCCGTACCGATGGACGGACGGACATCCCAAAAACAATTCACCAGCGACTTCGTTACCGGAGGCATAAAAAATGCATGCAATAAAATGAAGGGCACTTGATTCAGAAATATATACATATAGCATCACAAGCACATAATCTACATTCATATATATATATATATATATATATATATATATATATATATATATTATATATATAGGGTGGTCCAAAAAAGTCGAAAAAAATAGAATGTTGCTCCACAGCTTAAAATTATTCTAATATGATCCAATAATGCGCATAAAATTTTTTAGCTTGATCGGAGTGATTTAGAGGTCGCTCCATATGACGACTTTTAGTCTCATGACTTGAATAAATTAGGGTATGGTCAGGTATGATTACGGGTAACTTCTGGATGTCCGAGGTGGAAATGGAGTGCATTTTCGAACATCTATGGGGTCAGTTTACTCTAAGAAATGACTGCCGACATTGAATTCACTACCATTTTCGAAAATATGACCTAAAACAAATTTATCATTACTGGAGTTGAGTAACTAATCCTACTCATTTCGATATTTTCTAATCTATAATTAATTTGTTGTCCATCTAAACATTTCTTAGAGTAAATCGACCCACTGAGTACGAAAATGCAGTCCATTTTCACCTAGAAAGTACAGAAGTACACGTAATCGTATCTGACCATACCCTAATTTTTCAATCAATGGAATTACAAACTATTAGAATATTTCGTCTCATCTATCTAAATTCCAGCAATCTCTGTGTGTGTGTGTGTGTCGTGTGTGTGTCTGTGTGTGTCTGTGTGTGTTGTGTGTGTGTTGTGTGTGGTGTGTGTCTGTGACCGCCATTTCTCGACAACCACTGGTCCGATCTAATAAAACTTGCCAGATATATTGCTGGGGCTGTGGATGTGCCTTTTCAAGGTTTGATATTAATCGGACGAGTGCTTCCCAGTTATGGCATTTATTTACCACCAATGGCAGGAACCGTTGCTGCGGCCATTTTTTTATCAACAATGACAGGAAGCGTTGCTGCGTAGCCGCGGCCATTTTTTATCAACCAATGACAGGAAGCGTTGCTGCGTAGCCGTGGTCGATGGGGAAGAGAAACTCAGCCGCGTTCGCCATTACGGGTTTTTCTCTTCATTTCTCTTCTCTTCTCTTTCTTCTCTTCTCTTCTCTTCTCTTCTCTTCTCTTCTCTTCTCGTGTTTTTTTCCTTGCGAAAAAGGGCAAAATACGTTGGCGCTAATTGAATAATGGGTTAAACTAATGATTTATCAAAACGTTGGCAGATCAGCAGCTCCGTATTCTTGCCCGGACGAGGAAACAAAGAAGAAGCGCCGTTTCCTCAGCGATGTTGTTTATGAAGAGGTGCTAACGAGATAAAGGTGTGTACAATGTACATGGAGACAATTTTTTTTATTATTGATTTATTGAAGAAAAATTGTTCCAAAATAATTTATCAAAAAAAGTGCACAACTTTTTTTTGTTTCCAATTGTCAAAACGCTGTGGCCTTTGGAGTGTTAAGGAATTCAGCTCTACTCAACATGCTTGCCAACGAAATACATCTCAATTTGGTGGTAAAAACGATTCACAACGACGGGTTCCTTACTCATTGCTCTGCAGTCTGCATTCAACCCCTTCATTTGTCATCTCATTGACCTCATTTCATCTATCTATAATTACAGCAATGTGTGTGTGTCTGTGTGTGTGTGTGTGTGTACCGCTGTTTCCCGCCAACCACTGGTCCGATCTAATTGAAACTTGCCAGCTATATTGCTGGGGACCTGAGTATGTGCCTTTTCAAGAATTTCATATTAATCGGACAAGTGATTCCCAAGTTCATGGCCATTTATTTACCAACCAATGACAGGACACGTGCTGCGTAGGCGTGGGCCGATGCGCCATTTAGTTACCAATCACAGGACACGTGGCTGCGTAGGCCGGTGCATGGCCGGCCGACGATGACGTAACGTGCCGTGCTGGTTACGATGGGGATCGATCGGTGCCTTAGTTACCGTGGGGTAGGAGTGCCAATGGTAAAATGGCAGCGAATGTCATGGCAAGCAAGACGGGAGGTAAACTTGATTTTAATTAACTCTGTGTGTAAGTATCACAGCAGTTTGTTACTTCAATGCAAGCGATAATTCGTGGAAGATGTGAACATTCCGTACGGGCACGCACTACTTTTGGATAGTGATGACTTACTGTATTCTAATAATTTCTCGATTTATTATTCACATTTATAGATAAAACACAATGCCCCAATCCAGTCGTCGTTTATGAGAGCGAAGGAATGGCCTGTGTGGTTGTTTTGAAAGTTTTTTTTTGCGTGTACGGCCAGCACATATGGGCACCGAGAGCGAAGGAACGGCCTGTGTGGTTGTTGTTTCTGGCACGCGGTTTGAAAGTTTTTTATTTTTTTTGTATGTACGGCCACGCACGTATGGGCACACAGTACGGCCATGCACGTACGGAACGCACGTACGGCCACGCACGTACGGCCACGCGAGAGCGAAGGAACGGCCTGGTGTGGTTGTTTCTGGCAAGCGGTTTTAAAAGTATATATATATATAAGTATATATGATATATATATATATATATATATATTTTTTTGCACGTACAGCCACGCACATATGGGCACGTGAAAGCGAAGGAACGGCTTGTGTGGTTTTGTTTGTGGCACGCGGTTTGAGTTTTTTGCGGGGGGGGGGTTTGCACGTACGGCCCGCATCTATGGGCATGCACTAGTCTATCTATAATTCCAGCAATCTGTGTGTGTGTGTGTGTTGTTTGTGTCTGTGTCTGGTCTGTGTCTGTGACCCGCTGTTTCTCGACAACCACTGGTCCGATCTAATTGAAACTTGCCAGGTATATGCTGGGACCTGAGGATGGCCTTTTCAAGGTTGATATTAATCGGACAAGTGCCTCCCAAGTTATGGCCATTTATTTACCAACACAATGACAAGACACGTTGTTATGTGGGCGTGGCCGATGGGGAAGGAAGCTCAGCCGCGTTCCCATTACGGGTTACAACGTACGGGCTTCCGGAGAGTGATGACTTCGTGTATTCTAATAATTTCTCGATTTTCTTATGCGCATTTATAGATAAACACAATGCCCCAAGTTATGATCGTTTTCATATGAGACGGTGCATAAATTTCGGGAACATCAGAGTGCTGGTATGCTCCGAACCAGGAAGTAATTTTTTCTCTCTTCTCTTCTCTTTTTGTTTTTTCCTTGCCACGACATTGCGAAAAGGCAAAATACGTTGGCGCTAATTGAATATTTGGGCATTAAAACTAATTGCGAATATCGTAACTGCGAATAATATGCGAACTTCCGGGCCACGCACGTACGGGCACGTGAGAGCGAAGAAACAGCCTGTGTGGTTGTTGTTTCTTGCTCGGGTTTGAATATTTATTTATGAAAAAAACATTTTTTTTTTTTACGGGCACGTACTAGTTTACCAATACCACTATCATCTCCGCCTCTATGCTGTCCTCCACTCCCGCCTGAACTTATTTCTAGCGCCCAACTCCAGTGTTTCAGATTCAATGATTCACGAAAAAATGTTAGTTATTTATTTAGTTATTATCTATGTATTCCAGCAATGTGTGCTGTGTGTGTGTGTGTGTGGGTGTGTGTGTGTGTGTGTGTGTTGTGTGTGTGTGTGTCTGTGACCGCTGTTTCTCGACACCACTGGTCCAATCTAATTGAAACTTGCCAGATATTTGCTGGGACCTGAGGATGTGCTTTTTCAAGGTTTGATATTAATCGGACAAGTGCTTCGCAAGTTATGCGCCATTTATTTACCAAACCAATGACAAGACACGTTCGTTGCGTGGGTTGTGTCCGATGGGAAGGGAAGGTCAGCCACGTTTCCCCATTACGGGTTACAACGTACGGATTTCCGGATAGTGATGGACTTTCGTGTATTCTAATAATTTCTCGATTTCTTATGCGCATTCATAGATCACACAATGCCCCCAAGTTATGATGTTTTCATATTAGACGGTGCATAAATTTCGGTAACATCAGAGTAGCTGGTATGCTCCGAACCAGGAAGTAAATTTTTTTTCTCTCTTCTCTTCTCTTTTTGTTTTCCTTGCCACGACATTGCGAAAAGGTTAAAATACGTTGGGCTAATTGAATAATTGGGTATTAAAACTAAATGCGAATATCGTAATGCGAATAATATGCGAACTTCCGGGCCACGCACGTACGGGCATGCGAGAGCGAAGAAACGGCCTGTGTGGTTGTTGTTTGTTGCTCGCGGTTTGATATTTATTTATTAATTTTTTATTTTTTTTTATTTTTACGGGCACGTACTAGTTATATTAATTAGGTATGGTGAGATGCGAATCCGTACACTTCTGAACTTCCTAGGTGAAAATGGACTGCCATTTTCGAACTCAGTGAGGTCGATTTCTCCAAGAATGTTTAGACGGACCACAAATTAATTATAGATTAGAAAATATCGAAATGAGTAGGATTAGTTACTCAACTCCAGTAATATAAAGCTTGTTTAGGTCATGTTTTCGAAATGGTAAGTGATTCAATGTGGGTGCAGTCATTTCTTAGAGTAATCGACCCCATTAGAGTTTCGAAAATGCACTCCATTCACCTCGGACATCCAGAAGTACCGTAATCGTACCTGACCATACCCTAATTAACCAACTCATGAAACTAAAAGTCGTCATATGGAGCGACCTCTAAATCACCTCCGATCAACTTACATTTTTTTATGCGCGTATTGAATCATAGTGGAATAATTTAAGGCTTGTGGAGACAACATCTGAATTTTTAATTATTTTTTTGCTGTTTTTGGACACCCTAATATATATATATATATATATATATATATATAATATATATATATATATATATATATACACATATATAACCTTGTGTGACCGGAGTTGACACTCTTGCAAGATGGCCAGAGCAGAGTTTCATTAACTTACAGAGTGCTCAAAAGGTAGGTCAGGAAAATTGTGAAGATCGTCAATTTGGCTCCTCATTCAGCACCATGAGGGCCCCCAAAAATATATCTAGAGTCTCCACAAAGATGACTGCATCATCTGTGAAATTAAGGTCAGAGATCTTGACATTCCCAAAAGATGCACCGCAGCTTGAGCTCTCTGACATGCTCCCCAGAATCCAGTCCATACAAGTGCTGAAAAGTGTGGGGGCTAGTACACACCCCTGATGAACTCCAGTAACAACTGGAAATAGGTCAATGGTATCACCACATCTCACAGCACTCTCAGTACAAGAGTAAATTTCAGACATCGGATTGATCAGTTTGGTGGCACCCCACGAAGACAAGAATCTTCCAGAGGGCATCCCGATTCACTGAATCAAATGCTTTGCAGAGATCAACATAGGCTCTTGCAGCCTCTGCCGAAACTCTTGTCTGTGTTTGGTGAGGACCCGAAGAGCAAGGATGCAGTCAATCGTTGACCTCTTTGGTGTAAAGCCTGACTGCTTTGGACGTGGTGTCAAGCAGATGGTGGCGAACCCTATCAAGAATTATACAAGCAAAGACCTTGCCCGGCATTGAGGGCAGCTCCCCTCGGTAGTTGCAGTCTTGGCGATCACCCTTCCCTTTCCAGAAGGGACAACAAGGCCCCTCTTCCAGTTAGTTGGGATGATCCTGTGTTCCAGGCAAAGCACAGAACTGCATGCAATGACACAAGTGCAGCAATTCACCAGCTTTGAGAAGATCAGCATGGATGCCACAGATCCCAGGAGCTTTTCCCCATTTCAACCGGTTCACCACAGCCTGTGTTAACAAAAACGAAGGTGGACCACAGTTGATTGGAGGGACAGCAATAGGGATTGCAACTACTCTGACATGTAGCTCGACAGCTGGTGGATCAGACAGGTACAGCTGCTCAAAGTAACTGGCCCAGTGGGCCTTCACTTCGGACTCCTCTGTCAAG
>CM068954.1:168754040-168765775 GCA_035128595.1 Eptatretus atami | reverse complement strand
ATTTTTCTTCAATCCAATATGGCCACCGAACCACATGACATCAATTATTCTTTATGACCCTAGTGTCAACAAGGCATGCTGAATAGGCCTGAAGTTTCCCATCAATCTGTCGAGCCATTTTGGAGAAGATTTTTGAAGGTTTTGAGGTAAATCCAAGATGGCTGCCAAACCATGTGACCTATGATGTCATAGATATCAAACTTTATTCAACATGTCTAGTTGATCATTATTGTGCAGTTTCACTTCGATCTTTAAAGCGGTTCTGGAGAAGAAGTTTTCTTCTAAAAAAACACACAAAATAATATTGCTGCCAAACCACATGACCGATGACGTCATAAATTTTATTTCTTTCGACCAATCTATCCCGAGATGGACCTCAAAAATTTTCATACTGATCAAATGCTCCATTGTACTTGTCGAATTTTGACCGGAATACCACTTCACCGATGACGTCATAGTCAAATCACCCTTTTTCCCCATACAGAGTGTTTGCCAACTGCCAAGCTCCAATTTTTTCCATGGTGTGGTTGAGGAGATACAGAGGTCTCAAGTTTTGCCGTTTTTCCAACATGGCTGCCACCCCACGTGACTGATGATGTTATAATTATCATTAAAAAATTCTGCATGAGTAGTCGTCTCTGGTGAAAATTTCGTGTCAATCGGATAAGTGGTTGCAGAGAAAACGTAGAAAATTTGCATGGATGTCCGTACCGATGGACGGACGGACATCCCAAAAACAATTCCACCAGCGACTTCGTTACCGGAGGCATAAAAAATGCATGCAATAAAATGAAGGGCACTTGATTCAGAAATATATACATATAGCATCACAAGCACATAATCTCATTCAATATATATATATATATATATATATATATATATATATAAATATTAGGTGGTCCAAAAAAGTCGAAAAAAATAGAATGTTGCTCCACAAGCTTAAAATTATTCTAATATGATCCAATAATGCGCATAAAATTTTTTAGCTTGATCGGAGGTGATTTAGAGGTCGCTCCATATGACGACTTTTAGTCTCATGACTTGAATAAATTAGGGTATGGTCAGGTATGATACGGGTACTTCTGGATGTCCGAGGTGGAAATGGAGTGCATTTTCGAACTCTATGGGGTCGATTTACTAAGAAATGACTGCACCGACATTGACATATACATACACTATCTCTTCGAAAATATGACCTAAAACAAAATTATCATTACTGGAGTTGAGTAACTAATCCTACTCATTTCGATATTTTCTAATCTATAATTAATTTGTTGTCCATCTAAACATTTCTTAGAGTAAATCGACCCACTGAGTACGAAAATGCAGTCCATTTTCACCTAAAGTACAGAAGTACACGTAATCGTATCTGACATACCCTAATTTTCAATCAATGGAATTACAAACTATTAGAATATTTCGTCTCATCTATAATTCCAGCAATCTCTGTGTGTGTGTTGTGTGTCTGTGTGTGTCTGTGTGTGTCTGTGTGTGTGTGGTGTTTGTGTGTGTGTGGTGTGCTGTGACCGCCATTTCTCGACAACACATGGTCCGATCTAATTGAAACTTGCCAGATATATTGCTGGGGCCCTGTGGATGTGCCTTTTCAAGGTTTGATATTAATCGGACAGTGCTTCCCAAGTTATGGCCATTTATTTACCAACCAATGGCAGGAACCGTTGCTGCGGCCATTTTTTATCAACCAATGACAGGAAGCGTTGCTGCGTAGCCGCGGCCATTTTTTATCAACCAATGACAGGAAGCGTTGCTGCGTAGCCGTGGTCGATGGGGAAGAGAAACTCAGCGCGTTCGCCATTACGGGTTTTTTCTCTTCTCTTCTCTTCTCTTCTCTTCTCTTCTCTTCTCTTCTCTTCTCTCTCTTCTCTTCTCTTCTTCTCTTCTTTCTTTCTTTCGTGTTTTCTTGCGAAAAGGCAAAATACGTTGGCGCTAATTGAATAATTGGTTAAAACTAATGATTTATCAAAACGTTGGCAGATCCAGCAGCCTCCGTATCTTGCCCTGGACGAGGAAACAAAGAAGAAGCGCCGTTTCCTCAGCGATGTTGTTTATGAAGAGGTGCTAACGAGATAAAGGTGTGTACAATGTACATGGAGACAATTTTTTTTTATATTGATTTATTGAAGAAAATTGTTCCAAAAATAATTTATCAAAAAAAGTGCCAACTTTTTTTTGTTTCCAATTGTCAAAACGCTGTGGCCTTTGGAAGTGTTAAGGAATTCAGCTCTACTCAACATGCTTGCCAACGAAATACATCTCAATTTGGTGGTAAAAACGATTCACAACGACGGGTTTCCTTACTCATTGCTCTGCAGTCTGCATTCAACCCCTTCATTTGTCATCTCATTGACCTCATTTCATCTATCTATAATTACAGCAATGTGTGTGTGTGTGTGTGTGTGTGTGTGACCGCTGTTTCCCGCCAACCACTGGTCCGATCTAATTGAAACTTGCCAGCTATATTGCTGGGGACCTGAGTATGTGCCTTTTCAGAATTTCATATTAATCGGACAAGTGATTCCCAAGTTATGGCCATTTATTTACCAACCAATGACAGGACACGTGCTGCGTAGGCGTGGCCGATGCGCCATTTAGTTACCATCACAGGACACGTGGCTGCGTAGGCCGGTGCATGGCCGGCCGACGATGACGTCACGTGCCGTGCTGGTTACGATGGGGATCGATCGGTGCCTTAGTTACCGTGGGGTAGGAGTGCCAATGGTAAATGGCAGCGAATGTCATGGCAAGCAAAGACGGGGAGGTAAACTTGATTTTAATTAACTCTGTGTGTAAGTATCACAGCAGTTGTTACTTCAATGCAAGCGATAATTCGTGGAATGATGTGAACATTCCGTACGGGCACGCACTACTTTTGGATAGTGATGACTTACTGTATTCTAATAATTTCTCGATTTATTATTCACATTTATAGATAAACACAATGCCCCAATCCAGTCGTCGTTTATGAGAGCGAAGGAATGGCCTGTGTGGTTGTTTGAAAGTTTTTTTTTTGCGTGTACGGCCACGCACATATGGGCACGCGAGAGCGAAGGAACGGCCTGTGTGGTTGTTGTTTCTGGCACGCGGTTTGAAAGTTTTTTTATTTTTTTTTGTATGTACGGCCACGCACGTATGGGCACACACGTACGGCCATGCACGTACGGACACGCACGTACGGCCACGCACGTACGGCCACGCGAGAGCGAAGGAACGGCCTGTGTGGTTGTTTCTGGCAAGCGTTTTAAAGTATATATATATATATATATATATATATATGTATATATATATATTTATATATATATTATTTTTTTGCACGTACACACGCACATATGGGCACGTGAAGCGAAGGAACGGCTTGTGTGGTTGTTGTTTGTGGCACGCGGTTGAGTTTTTTGCGGGGGGGGGGGGTGTTTGCACGTACGCCCACGCATCTATGGGCATGCACTAGTCTATCTATAATTCCAGCAATCGTGGTGTGTGTGTGTGTGTGTGTCTGTGTCTTGTCTGTGTCTGTGACCGCTGTTTCTGCTCGACAACCACTGGTCCGACTACATTGAAACTTGCCAGGTATATGCTGGGGACCTGAGGATGGCCTTTTCAAGGTTTGATATTAATCGGACAAGTGCCTCCCAAGTTATGGCCATTTATTTACCAACACCAATGACAAGACACGTTGTTATGTGGCGTGGCCGATGGGGAAGGGAAGCTCAGCCGCGTTCCCATTACGGGTTACACGTACGGGCTTCCGGAGAGTGATGACTTCGTGTATTCTAATAATTCTCGATTTCTTATGCGCATTTATAAGATAACACAATGCCCCAAGTTATGATCGTTTCATATGAGACGGTGCATAAATTTCGGGAACATCAAGTGGCTGGTATGCTCCGAACCAGGAAGTAATTTTTTCTCTCTTCTCTTCTCTTTTTTGTTTTTCCTTGCCACGACATTGCGAAAAGGCAAAATACGTTGGCGCTAATTGAATATTTGGGCATTAAAACTAAATTGCGAATAATCGTAACTGCGAATAATATGCGAACTTCCGGGCCACGCACGTACGGGCACGTGAGAGCGAGAAGAAACAGCCTGTTGTTGTTTTTTCTTGCTCGCGGTTTGAATATTTATTTATGAAAACATTTTTTTTTTTACGGGCACGTACTAGTTTACCAAATACCACTATCATCTCCGCCTCTATTGCTTCTCCACTCCCGCCTGAACTTATTTCTAGCGGCCCAACATCCAGTGTTTTAGATTCAATGATTCACGAAAAATGTTAGTTATTTATTTAGTTATTATCTATGTAATTCCAGCAATGTGTGTGTGTGTGTGTGTGTGTGTGTGTGTGTGTGTGTGTGTCGTCTGTGACCGCTGTTTCTCGACAACCACTGGTCCAATCTAATTGAAACTTGCCAGATATATTGCTGGGGACCTGAGATGTGCTTTTTCAAGGTTTGATATTAATGCGACAAGTGCTTCGCAAGTTATGGCCATTTTATTACCAAACCAATGACAAGACACGTGTTGCGTGGGTTGTCCGATGGGGAAGGGAAGCTCAGCCCGTTCCCCATTACGGGTTACAACGTACGGACTTCCGGATAGTGATGACTTCGTGTATTCTAATAATTTCTCGATTTCTTATGCGCATTCATAGATAAACACAATGCCCCAAGTTGATCGTTTTCATATTAGACGGTGCATAAATTTCGGTAACATCAGAGTGAGCTGGTATGCTCCGAACCAGGAAGTAATTTTTTTTCTCTCTTCTCTTTCTCTTTTGTTTTCCTTGCCACGACATTGCGAAAAGGTAAAATACGTTGGCGCTAATTGAATAATTGGGTATTAAAACTAAATGCGAATAATCGTAACTGCGAATAATATGCGAACTTCCGGGCCACGCACGTACGGGCATGCGAGAGCGAAGAAACGGCCTGTGTGGTTGTTGTTTGTTGCTCGCGTGTTTGAATATTTATTTATTAATTTTTTATTTTTTATTTTTACGGGCACGTACTAGTTATATTAAATTAGGGTATGGTGAGATGCGAATCCGTACACTTCTGAACTTCCTAGGTGAAAATGGACTGCTATTTCGAACTCAGTGGGTCGATTTCTCCAAGAAATGTTTAGACGGACCACAAATTAATTATAGATTAGAAAATATCGAAATGAGTAGGATTAGTTACTCAACTCCAGTAATGATAAAGCTTGTTTTAGGTCATTTTTCGAAATGGTAGTGAATTCAATGTGGGTGCAGTCATTTCTTAGAGTAAATCGACCCCATAGAGTTCGAAAATGCACTCCATTTCACCTCGGACATCCAGAAGTACCCGTAATCGTACCTGACCATACCCTAATTTAACAACTCATGAAACTAAAAGTCGTCATATGGAGCGACCTCTAAATCACCTCCGATCAACTTACATTTTTTTTATGCGCGTATTGAATCATAGTGGATATATAAGGCTTGTGGAGACAACATCTGATTTTTATTATTTTTTTATTTTTTGCTGTTTTGGCCCACCCTAATATATATATATATATATATATATATATATAATATATATATATATATATATAATTATACACATATATAACCTTGTGTGACCGGAGTTGACACTCTGCAAGATGGCCAGAATGCAGAGTTTCATTTAACTTACAGAGTGCTCAAAATGGTAGCTCAGGAAAATGTGAAGATTCTCAATTTGGTCAAAAATTCCAATAATGTAATTTGCACATGCCTGTTGGCAATTGGTTAGTGCCTGGGGAAGTGATCAATCCCTGAAACCACAGGACTAATAAATAATAGTTCAATTTAAATGTGTATAAGTAATCAGTGAAGGGAGCACACAAAATAACAACAGTTACAGAAATTAATGTGAAGAATACAATGTCTTTATCAAAAAATATATCATGCTTATAGTCTATAAATATCTCGATCTAATCTAACGTAACCTATAATTATTGACAACAGATTCTCCAAAGAGATAGTCAGACAAACAGAAGGAGAAAAAGTGTTGGAAGATGCGGGGAGGATAAAATAAATAAAAACGGTGGTCCAGGCCTGGTCTAGCCAAGCAAGGCACCCTCGCTTAAAATTGATGAGACGACCACTTTCTCGATTCTCAGCTTGAACTCATGACATGGACCTCACCCATGAGGTTTCCAGCTCTCATCTGAACTTTCTCCTCTGAGACTCGTTTGAAAACCGTCCCTCCCTTGACGTTATTAGGTTCATCCTTTGGTTGCCCAGCTTGAGCACACTGTTGATTGGTCTGATCAAATGAGAAACATGACGTATTAGGTTCTAGGACTGTTAGTTGTGAGGCCAGTGAGTAGAAAGGAAAAAATGGTATAAACGTAGGTAGAACATTTATGATTAGACTTGTACAAAAGCCCGTAAAAAAGGTTGCGTTGGAATTATCTTTATTTAAAATACTCAAGAAGACTGGAAGATATGATGTTTCGTAGCAAAAAAAAGCGTTATTTTAAAATGCTACGTACAAATGTGACCCTATTTTCTTCATCTTCTGGGATGTTTCATTTCGACGGTACAGCCTCGTGGGCTTGCCAAAGTCTGAAGCCTCTGCCTAGCGTCAAGTGTACTTTATCTTCTTTATTTATTGGACATCCTTCGGACGTAAATGAACACTCAATTTACTCTGTGCGTTTTACACATCGTATGCAGAAAATTTCACCTCCCGACACCTTGTATTTATTGTTATTTAAAAAAAAAACGTTTCTGTACACCACCCTTGAGGCCAGTTTTGCAAGTCACTGTCTACAATTCCAATAAAAGACACGTAATTACTCTTTTATGAAAAAAAATTCGAGTTTTTTTTCATACTAAGAAATAGAACGTAGTGAACACACAGTCATGTTAAAAGGTTGGACTTTAAAATCCAACTCAAATGTTCCTTATGAAGGGGGACAAACAAATATACATTGTTTTATATTGGTAGATTATCGTGGTATATCAGCCATCTTGTGTTATGACATCATACATCCAAAAAGATACTTGCTCAGCTTGGTCTGCATTGGATTTTACTCGAAGCATGTTGAACTTACTTTGTTCCAGATGGTAGACTTGTATCACCTTTTGCAGTCTTCTAACACAAATCTACTTCACTAAATGAGGAAACCTATATGCTTAAATGAAATGTTCCTCTCGCAGGATATCTCCGATTCCTCTGTATCTCTCACTGGCTGTTTTCTCTTTCGTTTTGACAGTCTCCTCCCCTGCCCTAGAGTCCCCAACCGTGTTGCTGTCTTTCCCAAGAACTCTATTCCGCACTGTTCATTATCTGCACCTACCCTAGTAACCCAATGGAATATCTTTGGCTGTGCATTCCTCTCTGTAACCACTTGATGTTCATCTGGGTAGCATACCGTCCTCCATGTTATTAGGATTCCATATTTACCTCCATTTCCTCGTATCTAACCTATGTCATGTATCCAATCTATCCTGCTCTGTCCCCATGTTGCACCTTCATTCCTGAAAACATAAAACTTCGAGAAAAACATCTGAAACAATCGAGAGTTTATAGAGCCTTGATCCTGCATCCGTGGCAGGCCCAGATATCATTGGTGACTGTGTTCTCAAATCCTGCTCCGCAGCCCTTGTTCTCTGGTCACATTCTGTCTGACACAGTCACCTAGCATCACGTCCATTCACAAGAAAGGAGAAAAAACAAATCTTCTGAACAAAAGATGGGCAAGTTTACTTTAAGTAATGAGCAAAGTTGTGGAAAACCATTTTCACTCATGCGGATGTAGTCTTTCCTTTTATGAACAACCTGATCTCTGACCATCCATAGTGCATTCCATCCTGGTCAATCAACTCTGGGAATGCTTTTGCTTCTCCCCCAGCAATGGGCAGCAGCCTTAAATTTCAAACGTGAGGTTCGGATTTGGGTTGTCTCCCTATACATATCTTAAACATTCAACAAAGTCTGGGTTACTGCTCTGCTTGCCAAGCTTGCTGCCTGCTGCATACAAACCTGCCTTTATTCTTGGCTTTCTGACCATCCACTTATACAATTAACATGTTGCTCAATGGAATCACGTCAAGTGGAACCTTGAGTTCCTCAAATCAGTATCTTGGGCCCAATATTTTTACCTCCTCTCGATAAATGTCTTTTCATAATCTCTGGAAAACCTCTCTTACTTTTTATGGGTGACTCCACATTCTGTCTTACATTACACTATCCCAATGATGGGCAGACAACAATACATAACTCTCTTTCATCTGTAATTGAGTTGATGATGGTCTGACAAATGGAGGAGGAGGAGGAGAAGATTGGGATCATACTCTGTGCAGAGCGTTGGTCGGCTTAAGCAGTCTCCTTGGCTATTGGTCACAATCCTGGACAGGTCGCCACTCCGACACAGTATACCAGCATGCTGGCACTCATTTTGCCGACCTCGGAAGGATGACAGGCAAAGTTAACCCCACCTGGTATTAATTCAACAGCTGAGCATTTGAATTGATTTGAACTTAGGACCCAAGGATCCAAAGCCCACCACCCTAACCATTAAGCCAACATCAGGCATACAAATGGAACATGTCTTTAAATCCTATCAAATCTTATATTCTCACCCTATCACTTTAGAAGGATCGCCAAACTAACCCACTTATCTTTTTTTCCATGATCAGCCATTGGAAGTGATATGGTCTCTTGAATTTCTCAATGCCACCATCAGTCATGTCCTCTCCTGGGCTGACCATATAGCAAAGGCAACCACAGGACATTCTCCATCCATCCAAGTCATTACTTGAAAATTCAAAACTATTTCCAACTGAAAAGGCCTTTGTCAATAGAGCAGTTGATTACTGCTCTACCTTATTGGCTGGTGCCCCATCATCACATTGTCTCTCATGGATTATGTGGAATTTACAGCTCTCAACATTGTTGACATCTCTGGTGATGAAGTCAAAGCACAGGGTATTTTGCTTTTGCATCATCAACAGGTTCTTTCCTTTCTACCACCTCTCTTCTGCTCTGCTACCTCTGCTCTTTCAGTCTTTTGAACTATCCCCAGTTGCTCTATGATATGCAGGTTCTTCCATTAACCCCTCCTGATTAAACTTTCAAAATCCTGGTTTACCGCCCACCTCCACTCATTGCTCCTCTTTTCTCCTTTTTGTTGAACTGCCTTCTGAAGACAGTTCATTCACAGTCTTCCCTTCAAGCAGTCAGAGCACCACCATCTCGTGTTATCTTCATCCCTACCTAATATCTTTTCTACCCCATTAACTGGACACTATCTCAACCTCTTTATTGCAGGTTATTGTGTTATCTTTCTTTCTTTATTGATTTATCTCTCTCTCTCTCTCTCTCTCTCTCTCTCTCTCTCTCTCTCTCTCTCTCTCTCTCTCTCTCTTCTCTTTTCACTTCCTCATTGTCAATATACTGCCCCATTTTCCCACTGTGAGTTATTGCCTTCCCCCCCCCCCATCATATTTTCACCCTCCACGAGGCTAGATCTCATTTTTTTTTTTAATCATCATAAAACGTTTTTCCTCAACAATGAGAGATACAATATGATATATAGAGCTCAATTTTCTACGTACAACTGAATACAGGCGGCAGCATTCACATTTATGGGATTATTTGGGTGTGTTCATAATTCCTGACAATTTAACAGTTCCAAGTGACAATGCACCAACACAGCAACTAATGATTTGATGCAACTCCAACGGGATTGAAAAACAGTGTCCGACAATGATATGGAATCATTGGGAAATGTGCGGTGAATGGAACTTTATTGTTTTAATGGAAAGGAAGTCAGTAAAGGTCTAGTAATGGCCAAGCGATGTGCTCGTTGCTGTGATCCTGAGTGATCTGTGTAAGCTGACATATTTCGTTCCTGCTGTGGTTGTTTGAGAGACAATTTTGCAAAAGCAGCAGAAAGGAAATTGCAATTATGTCACCCGGATGAAGGCTGATGTTTGCCATTGCCTTTTTGTTTCAAGTTCTTGTGCAAGGAAATGTTGCAGGTTTTGTGGACGAGGCTTGCATATAGTTAGTTACCTCTGCCACATAAGGTGCCAATCAGGTCATGTTTTCATCCCTGTCTGCTTGTCTCTGAGCAGGATATCTCAAAAAGTTATGAACAGATTTGGCCGAAACTTGGTGGACAGGTTTTGTGTGTGATGAGGAAGAATTGATTCGGTTTTGGTGAAGATCCAAATATGTATCCAGATACGAGAATCTTGTTAGATTTTCAAAAGCGATTGTTCACCGTTGAGAGGTGACATCAAAAACGGTAAATATCATGATATTTCAAAAATTTGTGGATGATTTATGACAAAACTAGGTGGATGAGTTGGTGATGTGACAAGAACGAGCCGATTCGATGTTGGTTACGGTCGGATCCTGATCCAGTCTATCAGTGGGATGCAAAATGTAAACTGTTCAGCCTGGCGGAGGTAAGCTCTCGACCGAGTGCTGTACTAGTGAATATTTTATCGCATTGAGAATGGAGAGTTGTGAACTTTGTAGAAATCATCTGTGGTGTCATCAATTCCTAGCAAGCCAAGTCCGTCTCCTGGGGATGATCAAGTCCGAGTCATGAGGTCATGAAAGCAATTCGGCTAAATGTGTCAAACGCCTTTCCAGATATTTTTCTGCTCTAAACATTCATTTTCATGGTGTATGCATGTGAAGATACCAATTACAATTGATAACAGAATAACACATGATTTTTGAGCCGAAATGTGCCAGCAGGGGAGAAACGTGCACAACTGATAACGGAATAAGACATGATTATTGTGAAATGCATTGTTGAGAAAACTGCAGCACAGACTGGGATGCAAACGTTGGGCTTTATGCAACTCTGAAAATTTTCATTAATCAGTAATGTTCATTTTTATCTTATTTAAAAATTTTCTTCTATATTATATATATATATATATTTTTTTTTTGTGATGTACTCTATGATGGATTGAATTAATTTTTTTCATTATTATTTAATCATATTTTGCTCTTGTTGCAAACTTTCTTTGCTTTTGCCAAGCTTGCCTATTGGTTTTTATTTTACTTTACACTTTATTAGAATGCTAACAATTGCTTCCTATCAACTCAATTTATTCACCAAGTATTTCTTGAGTCATCTATTAATAAATTCATTTTGAATTCACAGATCGATATCGAGTCTCACAGGCCCATGAGTTGTTACACTTAAGGGAGGGTTCTAATGAGGCAGGGCATTGTATGTCAAACCTACGCTTATTACCCATTCGGAGGCATTAAAATGTGGTCAGGCTACCGACACATTAGCCCTATTCTTCTGATGAAGATAGTGAGGACCTTTGGCATCCATTTAAGCAATGTGAAAGGATGTTTTTGCCTTTTTCAAATAATATGGTCGACACATCCGTGACAATTGGGCTACATATATTCCTTCATTTAAGGATTGTATAAAAACGAATTTTCCAACATACAACAGTTGTTGTTATGGATTATTTATACTGTCTTTATGCAGCTTCAGTGCATATACTGTGGATGGATGTTTATCGATGCGTGTGGCGTGTGACACGTGCTGAGGCATTAGCGAGCTGTCATGCTGCCTCTCCCCTCAATCTATCACAACATGGGACTGATGCCCAGAGCAGCTTCCTCTTTTTCTCGCATCATGCACTTAACATTCTCCATTTTTTTCCATGGTCCTACCTTTCTTTTTCTTTTTCCTTGTATCTGTTTTCTCCCTCCCAACATTTTACC
>CM068954.1:168720587-168754030 GCA_035128595.1 Eptatretus atami | reverse complement strand
CCCCCATCCATGCAATTCCTCCGAGTCTTTCTTCTTCTCCCAATGTTCTTGGTTTCTCCCATGCTGGCACATTTCAGCTCAAAACTAATTTTCTCTCCCAAACTCCACATCTCCTCTCCCGCATTCTGCTCGGTTCAACAACCCCATAAACTTTCCCTTGTGGTTTTCGGTCGATCATGAACCATCAGATTGTTGTGTTGTGAGAATACTTTGGAAATGGTTCTCATTTCAACACTGCTTGTCTGAATGGATGACCCTTCTTTCTTCAGCAAAGCAACACTATAAATCAGCTTGATTGTGTACCTGCATATTGATGCCCCAATGCCACCAACTATGTTTATCAGCTGGATTACTACAACATGGTTGAGTGTTCACTTAATATGTCACGCACGCACATGGGAAAAGCCCAATGATGACCTCTCACTATCCTCCCTCCCCTTGCACAATGCCCACATCACCCCCCTCCCTCCATGTTTCACACTTCACCATTCCCTGTTTCCTGATTGACAACCACTTTCCATCCCATAAGTGGAAAGTGAAACATTTTTACCTGTATTCATTTTCCATCTCACTGAAGTAGACCAACAGCTTTGCCTTGTGCTACAGGAGTCCTTTTTCCCCCTTCTTCTGTTTCCACAGATCTACTTTTATTAGCCCCCAATGGACTTAGTCCGAAACAGGGGCTTATGGATTTGGTCTCGATTTTCGTGTCAGTGCGTGCGTCCGCAACCATATCTCGGACATGTATGTACTGCTTTTATTTGTACTTGGTTTCTGATGTACTGATTCATAAAACGTCACATGATTTAATTAATCTGAAAAAGGTTTTTTTGCTTGTTCTATGTTGTTTATCATTTATCCGACTCTTGTGTCTCTGATGTTTAAGAAAACTCTGGAATTTAGTTCCCATTTTGTCAATATATCCTGTAAAGGTTGTGCTCATTTATATTAATTATTTAAACTCAGGGTGTGATTTGTAAAGTTTCTAGTGGGGGAGATAAAATTGACGGATATGATGTTTTTTTTTGTTGTTGTTATTTCTGACATTTACGACTTACAAGCTATACATAAAAATAGCAACATAAAGCTGAAAAGTCACATTACAATTGAAAAATAGCCCCGTGGCGGAGTGATGGTTATTTCCCCACCAGGCGGGGTGAAAATGAGGGATTAGGGGGATTGGGCCATGGCCCCCCTTTTTGAAGTGGTACGGTCATGAAGAGGACAATTTAATTAAACAGTATGGTCCTTATGTTAAATGAAAAGTTTGGTGTGCATCTGGCATTCCGTTTCTAGAAGATTAAAAAAATTAATTACCTGAATTTAAGGTGAACCCCCCCCCACCCCTTTTCAGCCTCTTATAGGGGTGGATCAAGATGGGGAGCACAACCCAATGAGAACTTACTGTTCTGATGTATTGTACCAAATTTGGTCCATATCATTCAGTAGTTTGTGAGGAAAATGTGTTTTAGTGAATCTGAGCGATTAGGGGAGGGAGCCGTGGCCCCATTTTAGGGGAGATATGGCCATGGGGGGGCAAAACTTAAGGTTAGGGCATGAGCATGATGCTGCATGGCCAGTTTGGTCTGGATCCAGTTGTCGGTTTCTGAGAAGATTTTTTGAATGAAATACCAATATTTTGGGCAAACCCACCTTTAACTCCTCTAAATGGACGGATCCAGATGTGGCAGAACCTCATGAGACCTTGCTGTCCTGGTGCATAATACCAAATTTGATCCATATCAGGTCGGGTAGTGTGTGAGGAGAAGACGTTTTCATCAAATGTAGGGCACCTGTATGTATAATGTATGTAATGTAATGTATGTACATACATACGGACAGACAGCTGGACACCAGGACCGACTCCATGAGCTTATTTCAGAGAAATGACCAAAAAAAATCGTGAATTAATGCATTTCTCACACTGGACAAAAAATAAATGAAAAAATAATGTTGGAGCTTATTAAGCTCTACATGTACAGATTATAACTTATTACCACTTAAATCAAAGTTTGGACGAGGATGAAGAATATATATATATATATATATATATATATATAATATACATACATAACATAATATATATATACATATATACATATATATATATATATACATTAAGCCTTGGTGTGGCGCCAGTGGTTAGGGCAGCGGCTTGGATCCAAAAGGTCCTGAGTTCAAGCCCTGTTGGGCCACTGAATTAATACACCAGGGGGTTGACTCAGCCTGTCATCCTTCCGAGGTCGGCGAAATGAGTACCAGTATACTGGGCCGGTGTATACCCTGGTTAAAATAGGTGTACCATATCCCTGTGTGTAAGAGGCGACCAGGGTTGCGTCAGGAAGGGC
Organism: Eptatretus atami; assembly: GCA_035128595.1. Taxonomy (NCBI): domain Eukaryota; kingdom Metazoa; phylum Chordata; class Myxini; order Myxiniformes; family Myxinidae; genus Eptatretus; species Eptatretus atami. The sequence goes on along the minus strand of CM068954.1, from coordinate 168,751,682 downwards.
ATCCGGCGTAAAACATGTGCCAAATCACTATGCGGATCATACGGATGATCCGCTGTGCGACCCCTAACGGGAGCAGCCGAAAGAAGAAGAAGAGAAGACATATATATATATATATATATATATATATATACATTAATGTTGGATCGAAATACAGTAACGTGGATGATGATGATGACATGATCGATTTTCATTGGTTAATTTGCTGTGCTTCATCACGTACAGTTTTGTGAGATGATGATAATGGATAAGAGGAATCCCATCTGATCCACTTTCTACACCCAAACAGGATGATCCGGATCCAGTGAAACCAAACTCTATTACATTTTATAAAATTAATAGACGACCCGTGAACCCGTTGGGTTCCCGTTGTGACAGCGGTTGATGAAAAAAACAAAAAGACACAAAATTGTAATATTATTTAGTGGTCAAAATTTAACTTGAAGAAAATTTGAGCATTTACCTCAGGAGTCATCGTTCGGCCAACCGGTTTCTCGAGGTATATCAACACATTCTCCATGGTTTGTCCTTGCACTTCATGGATCGTCATACCAAAACTTGACTGAATAGGGAATTGATTTTTTAATAATTCTTTTTGTTTCCCGATTTGAACGAAACTTGATACTGCACACCGCAGGCGAATGTTGAGCATGGTGGCCCTAAAATTTTTGCCCTATCGTGTACCATTTTGGCTGTATTTCGGGAACATACATACATGTATATATATACACAAGATGATAGTTTTAATAATATATAGATGTTTGCCACGATGTCCTGGTGATCCTATACTGTTTGTGTGGTTAGAACAAGCTTTTTAAAATCAGTTCGGGCTCAAAAAGGATGCAGCATACATTTATCATTTTTAGTGTCAGACGTTAAAATCCACTAATTCAATCACCATTAACACAAAATCTTTTGATGGGGGAGGATGACAATTTCAAGTGAAGTGCCCCCAAAAAACACACACAGGGAAATACCCCCCCCCCCCCAACTCCCCAATTAAATCGCACCCTGTTTCAGCTCTAAAATCGGATGTAGAGTTTTGTGACAAATGCAATGAATCTCGTGTCATTGTCTACACATTCTTTATTTCAGATGTGAAAATATGAAATTACTCAATACTGTGCAAAATAATACATTTTTTTTATAATGGTGTACAATAAATGATGTGAAGGGTGTCACCAAAGGTCAAGATACATTTTAAAACGGCATAAATTTTTTTTTTAATATATGGAGTTAAATTGTTTAGTTGTTTCAGGTTGTGAGAGAAGTTCCGGATTTTACTTGTATCGAGAAAATTGAGAATGGCGACATGAACAGAGGAGCAGCTCGCATCTGTTGTTAAGCAGTATTTTGCGAAGACACCATTTTGAGAGATATCGAAGCTCGTGAAGCTCCATCAAGAAAAGTGATTAAGAGATGCCAGTCAAACTTTTGTAAAACAGCCGGTGCGAAGCAGAAAATGTCAATGGGGAGGCCACAAACCACCCAAATGCCAGAACATGTTGAAAGGGTTGTGACAAGCAATTGATGCAAGCCCACAAAAGGTAGTCTGTAGTTTGTTGGAACAGGTTAGCATGAGTGTAAGAAGTTTCCATTGAATGTTGAAGGATGAACTGCACACTCATCCCTATAAAATGCAGCTCATCTGATCTAGTGTATTCCAGTGTTGTAGTCCAGCGTGCTGTATTTTTTAAAATCTAGTGTAACCTTGAAAAACTCCCAACTATTCAGTTTACAAATGTTTTTCAAATATTTAAATATGTTGATCCATCACAGAATTATTTCGTTTTGAAATCAGTCCTGTATTTTTGCTCCAACCAGTTCAATTAAGTCTAAAATGATGCTCATTGGGTGATGTATAAATAATTGACTTTTTAACTCAGTGGTAGGGAGACGTGTGGAAAAGGTATTGTTGGGGGAGGGGGGAGTGAGGGGAGGAACAAATTGGTATGATATTGTGTATGAAAGGGAAACAAATGTGCAGAAATAAAACGACTTACAATTGTATGGGAGCAATTAATTCCAACTTTAGCACGATATCGAATGAGTCGGGCACCAGCTGACAACAGTGTTAAATACTGTGGCTTGCTGTTGTCTAAAAATTCTGAGTACATATTTTTTTAATGTGGTGAGTGTTTCCTAAGTGAATGAGCAACAATGTGCGATATATATATTTTTTTTCATTGTATGAGGCATGATTGCCCTCTGAACAAAAGGTGAAACGTTCCCACTTGGAAAAGAAAAAAATACAATATTTCCTTGAGCGTATGTTGTGACCAAAGGTAAAGTTTAGTCGGATACACCATCAAAGCAACAGACTTCAGCATGAACATGTGATTAATTCCACGACACAATATGATATGGTTCGATCATATGTTCCCAGGTATGAAATGAGGTATGAAAGGTATTAAAAAACGATGAGGTATGAAATTAAAGTGGTGATTATTCCGTTGAATCATTAAAAGGTAAATACAGTATATAATCGATTAAAATTATCTAAACAATTTGTATGTAGAAGAAATAAATCTCGATGAACTGTTTTTAAAAAGAAGTGGAAAAAAAACAACTAAAAAAACCTGTTTCATTAATACTCTTGATGGACTTTCTCTTTCAGGAAGAGAACTTTTCACATGCCCTTCCTACATTAAATTAATGATTTTCAATTCTCAAGTGAAATGAACAGTCCTTGATTTCAAGCACTTCTTTGCAAAGTGTACTTTTAGACATTATCTGTAGATAAATTATTGAAATTATTGAAATTACGGAGCTCACACATTTTATTCCCGTATATTAATCAAAATAGCAATTAAAGTGCACTCGAACTGGTTTCTGGAGGTTGCTAATGAGGGAAAGTGACGTATAATCAAGTAACATTGAGAAAAATCATTTGTTTATCGAGTTTTTAACTTTTGTACGGTTTATGTTGCTTTGAGGATAAGTAAGTTATTGTGTACAATTTTATATAATATACAAGCAGGGACCAGTGGTAGTTACGCTTAATGTGAAATGTGACTTGGGCTGCACGTCTTAGAGATTGAAGGATCGTGTTTGACAACCCGTACCTTTGGGGATCAGACTAGGTCAGTCAACCGAACAGAGACAACCAACTCAGGCTTGTAAGAATGTACATAGTACAACTATTCCTTGTGCCTCTGCAATTGGTGAATAATCCTCAGTGTGCAGAGCAATATTATATTGGCTGGTTTAAAATCCTGAGTAGATGACACTGTTTAACTCAACTTCGTGCAATGGAGGCCACATTCATCAGGTCGATCAATCCCATTCTTTGTGGACAAAATAATTTGTCCGAACTTTATATCTATTTTGACTATGATGACTTGACTGTGTGACAACTCCACCACAGTCAGGTGAGTCATCATGAACCCCCCCCCCCAAATAACTCTCAGCTAATTAGCATTATGTTTCCGCTGGTACTTTGGTGATTCATCTCCACCTATTCAAAAAATGAATTTTGGAGCCATTTTACTCCGCACAGCACTGTACTTCATGTTCAGTACTTATTTTATACAGTGGAGGAGGCTATTATTTTATTATATCAGATTAGAAGAAAAAAAAATCGCTTTTTCTCAATTTTTTCTTTTCCCCCGATTTCACTCAAGATTTTGACATCATTATTTAGTCCTTGAATTTTTATCATCAAATATGGAATCTGATTTTGAATATCAGCTTTTAATAAGCCAACGCAATACATTATTCAAACTTGCCAGGAACTAATCAAATTGCACTAAGCCTCACATAGTCAATCAGTGTAAACCATGAACAGTCCAATGGCCAGCCATGTCTGTTTTTATATATTTATATGTATATTATATATATATTGTCTAATTAGCAAATACCACCTGTCACTTTGCTGACGGTAAGATAGAGAGAGAGAAGAGAGAGAGAGAGAGAGAGAGAGAGAGAGAGAGAGAGAGAGAGAGAGAGAGAGAGAGAGAGAGAGAGAGAGAGAGAGAGGTGGAGAGTGAGGATGGAGGGGGAGCAAGGAGGCGTGTGGAATTGAGGAGGGAGGGAGATTGAGGAGGTGTCGGGGAAGGGAAAGCAGTGTGAGGTGAGAGGAAGGGAAAGCAGATGTGCGGTGGAGCATTAATTACGATTCATACCATCTCATCAAAATGACACTACATAGAATAGTGAAGATGGAAACCAAATAATGTCTGAAATCCATTTTCTACCAGTCATACTATAAATACCACCCGGATAAAACACCACCCAGACACGACTGGCGACAAACTCCCATCCAGACATCCAGTGCTTATAGAAAGTCGAAACCCCCTTTCAAAATTTTCACCCTTGGTTGCCTTTTCGCCTGGAATTAAATTGCATTAAATCAGAATTTTTCCACCTTTATTTACACATCGTAACCCCCAACTTCCAAGTGAAAAAGAAATTCCACAAATTTTAGAAAATTAATTCCAAATACAAAACTCGAATATCTTGGTTGGAAAAGTGTTCACCCCCCACCCTCCTTATAATAGCAATTGTAAATTAGCTCAGGTGTAACCAATCACCTTCAAAATCACACACCAAGTTAAATGGCTTTCACCTGTATTAAATTGTCGTAATTTTGATTATTTCAGAATAAAATTGGCTGTTCTTGTACGGTTCCTCTGCTGGGTGGTGCAATTCACACCAAAGGCTCAACCATGAGCACCAATAATCTTTCAAAAGACCTCTGGGATAAAGTTGTGGAAAGGCTCAGATCAGGGGATGGGTCTAAAAATATTTCGTAGGTCTTGAATATCCCTTGGAGCACAATCAAAAAATCATTAAGAAGTGGAAGGCATATGTTAGCACCAAAACCCTGCCTCTGAGGCCATCCCTCCAAACTGGATGACCAACCAAGGAGGAGACTAATCAAAGAGGCCAATTGCAACTTTTAAAGAGCTACATGGCTTAATGGCACAGACTAGTCACTGTGTGCATCTGACAACAATATCCCAAGCACTCCACAAGTCTTGTCTGCAAGGTAAGTTAGCAAGAAGGAAGCCATTGCTCAAAAAAGCCCACCTTGAGTCCAATTTGAGGTGTGAAAAAATACCACTCTGGAGATTGTAAAGCCATGTGGCTAAAAGTTTGATAGTCTGACGAAGCCAAGGCAGAACGTTTTGGCCTAAAAGCAAAACGTTACATTTGGGGCAAACCCAACAAGCATGTCAACAAAGAACACCATCCCTACTGTGAAGCATGTTGGTAACAGCATTGTGTTATGGTGATGTTTCTCATCAGCAGGGACTGGGACACTTGGCAGGATAGAAGGGAAAATAGATGGAGCAAAATACAGAAAGCTCCAAGAGGAAAACCTGCTGCCCTCTGCAAGAAAGCTGAAATTGGGACGGAAGTTCACCTTTCAGCATGATAACGACCCGAAGCACACAGCCAAAGCTACACTGGTGTGGCGAAAGGAACAAAAAGATAAATGTACTTGAGTCGCCCAGTCAGAGCCCCGACCTAAATCCAATGAAAAATCTGTGGCATGACTTTAAGATTGCTGTCTATCAATGCTCCCTACATCGCTTGACTGAGCTTGAAAAGCTTTGTACAGAAGAATGGGTAAATATTGTCCAATCAAGGTGTGCAAAGTTGGTGGAGACCAATCCAATCAGACTCACAGCTGTAATTGCTGTTAAAGGTGCTTCCACCAAATATGAACTCAGGAGGGTGGACACTTATCTAACCAAGATATTCTAGTTTTGTATTTTTAATTAATTTTCTGAAATTTGAAGAATTTGTTTTTCACTTGGAAGTTGTGGGTTACAATGTGTAAATATGGAAAAGCTCCGATTTAATGCAATTTAATTCCAGACTATAAGGCAACAAAAGGTGAAAATTTTGAAAGGGGGTGTAGGCTTTCTATCGGCACTGTAAACACCTCCCAGGCACGTACAGAGATAAATGCTGCCCGGACACGTCCGGAGATCAATGCCGCCCGGATACGTCCGGAGATAAATGCCAGCCAGACACATCTGGAGATAAATGCCGCCCAGACACATCCAGAGATAAATGCCGCCCGGACACTTCTGGAGATAAATACTGCCCAGATATGTCCAGAGACAAACAAACATGGCTCGGACAGGTCTGGAGATAAACACCACCCGGAGATAAATGCCACCCAGACACAAACACCATGCCAACACACCCGGAGACAAACACTGGCCGGACACTATCACTGCCAGGACATGTCTAGAGACAGAGATATGTGTGGGAGTGTGCTGCACTGTATTAGGATGGGGCAGAGTGAGTATTGGCCAGAGAGAGGGTGGGGGGAGGGAGGGGAGTTAGGACAGGTTGGTGGTCTTTCTCTCTTCTACCATCTCCTCTCTGGTCTTGTCCCCCCCCCTGCTCTATCTGTGATCTGTTCCCCCTATATTTCTTCATGGTGCTCAAGGTCTGCCAAAAAACCAGTTCTGGTGAATCTGCCAAAATTGAGAATCACTGCTCACCTTCACTCTTTCATTTCTCTTTTTTCCTCCCTCTGGAACAAACTCCCACACTCTCTTCAATGCTACTCCACCCTCCAGTTCTTCAAAACAGCTGTTCACCATCATCTCATCTTCCCCCATCCAAAACCATGATCTTTTCTACCCCCATTAATCCACCCCAAACCCACCCTCTTCAAATTTAGTTTTACTTCTTGAAACTCTGTTGTACCATCTTGTTTTACCCTATGTACCTCATCCCATCCCTCTCCTCTCACACCGATCTCCTATGTGTCTGTTCCCCACTATTTTGTGCTTCCCTCTCCCACCCATCTTGTCCCCTATCTTGTTATGTGTTCTCTGTGTTAGCTCTACCATGAGCCTAGACATGGTATACAAAAAATAAAAGAGAAAATGTTATGCTTCATTAACAACACATTATATATATATATATATATATATATATATATATATAATATATATATATATATATATATATATATGTTAGTGCTTGGCTGATATCGGCAATTTTTTGGGAAACGGCAGATTGAAATCATTGTGATTACTGATTACATACAGTATGTACTGTATACAACCCAACAACCTTGAGCAGCTCTCATCATTGTTTTGGGGGAATTTCAATAAAAAATTTTTATTCAACAACGTTGCATTTTAGACATTTTAGGGAGATGTGCAGAAACATTAATCTTTATCAACAGCTGCTAATCCTCATGTGACGGGTGGAAAAAAAATGGCTCTAATTTAGAAAACGTGTTAATATGGCAAACAGCTCGGAAATCAGGTGTTATCAAATATATTTTGCTTTGAAACTCACAAAGAGAAACCATAAAACCTTTGTAAAGCACACCCAGTTCATATAAAGTAACCAAGAAACAGTCACAGTTGCTTTAGAAACAGTCACAAGGACAAAGGAAAACATGATGTTTGTCTGCTGCTGAGGTTAAAAGTTAAAACCTCCATCAGATGCAGGATGAAATGTTGCCACCACGGCACTCGTAACCAAGCATGCAGCATGCACTCATTCACAGAGTCCGTTTATAGATCCAAATCTACTCATTTGTACAATGTCCGTGTGTGCTGTATACGTATCTCTACCTTGTATAACAACTGCTGACTATACATCCCGATCGGGACATGAACTGGACGTTCACAAATAGCGCACACATGAGAATCCCAATGCTACACACCCCTTCAGCTGCCGGACCGGTTTCATCGCTTGTTGACAAAACATCAGCGATAGCACAGACAGAAATTCATACCAACGAGACTCCCAAGCATGTACCACATGTAAACATCAAAAGCAGTGAACATATAAATGAACAACGAAGACCCACCCACATCTCTCACCTGTGAATAGATGGAATAACCAATTGGCACTTACCTAATCAATTAAACCCAGGTGGCTAGGATTATACAAATAAATTGACTCCTCCCATGTTGTTCTTGCTGAAGAAGCTGCATAAAGCAACCATGAAAGGTTACCCAAGCCACCTGGGTTTAATTGATGAGGTGGGAGATAATTGGTTATTTTTAAAACTTTTTAAAATGCTCCAGATACCATTCTTATTATTCATTCGAACACTGTGGTCGTATGGCAGCATAGCTGCCGGGGTAGCTATCATTTCTTGAAGCGCGACTGTGTCGCTGATGCAGTGCCCCTCTACCAGCACACACACTGGAACTGGTACTCATTTCGCCAACCTTGGAAGGTTGACAGGCTGAGTCAACCCCCTGGTGTATTAATTCAGCGGCCGACGGGGCTTGAACTCAGGACCCTCAGATCCCAAGCCACGATCCTAACCACTGAGCCAACTGAGCCAATTCATTCATTGGAGGCATCAATTCATTTTCCAATTTACTGTATTTTTATGTGAACATCTGAATGCATGAAGGTGGTTGCTTTCACACTCACAAACAAGTTATGCGCCCTCATCAAAAAGACCTTTCTCCGCCAACATCAAATGAATGCACTATTTTCTGTGGAGTTAGCTGGGTTACCCCCAATTGGCTCTAAAAGGAGTTTGAAATCCCAATGTGTTAATGTGCCCACTGTTGATTGTGAAAATCACAGGTGGTGCCACATACAAGGTGTACATTTTGAGGAACAAGTTGTAGTCACTGATAATTGGTGCGTTTATCTCATATCAATATTGATGGAATTGGACAATGATCAGATATAGCAATTGCCATTTTTTTTTCTTTTTGCAATTCGGCTTGAATTTCACTGGAAAGGAGATATTATATAGTGCCCGTTACTCCATGAGCTTTCTCCAAGCATCCCTCCATCTTTCATTCTGTGGCTCAGGGTAAAGGATTGCAGTTCAGACTTGTCATTGAATTTCAATTTCCAGACAGATTTGCGAGAATTATGTGCTACCATGTTTTTTTTTTATCATTGCAAATGCCCCTTTTCCTCACTGAGTCTTTCCGCTGGGTGTAATGATGCTTGCCAAACCTCGTGTTGACCTTTTTGAATGAGTATTCTGTTTGTGATATAGGTGGCAGAACTCCATTAAGGAAACATGGGTGCACCCCAGGGCTGACAAATGGTGACATTACTTGGTACTCTGTTTGATCAAGCTTAGTTTCAACAGTCGAGTTAGCCATCAGATTACTGTATTGACTCGTGCATTTGAGCTGCCAATCCATGAAACGTTCTACTACTTTTATGATGAGAACCTAAAGATATTCTGCCCAGAAGCAGGGTAGGTAATTGAGTCGGTTGCTTGTTCACCTCTGAGCTGTCTGGGCCTGGATTTAATCTGCTCTGAAGTCAAATGCAACCAAAGTGACGGTTTTTGTGACTCATTTGTCGGGGAAGCTGCATTATGGAGCATCCTATTAAGTGAAAAATAAGTTGGTTGTCCTTTCTGCAATCATGTGGGCATGACAACTGCAAAAGAGTAGCCCTACTGGCAACGTTAACTCAACCAATAGTTTAAAACTGATGTTCAGCATCATTAGCCCCCATTGGACTTAGTTGGAAATGGGGGCTTATGGATTCGGTCTCAATTTTCGTGTCCATGCCTGCGTGCATTCACAACCATATCTCGGATATGTATGGACTAATATTATTCATACATGGCACAATCACAGTACCTGATGGCATACACCTGCACCTAACTTTATTTTGCGATCTGATCAGAGATAGCCAACTGGTAGACTGGCAGCTATTTTAGTTGTAAAAAACCCAATGTTGAACACGTCCTCAACCATTTCTCCGACATGCATTTACCGATGTTGTTCAAACTTGGCACCTGGATAAAGAATGATGGTTTACATATGTGTGTCATTTTTTTCGATTTAAAACCGATAAAACCGATTTTTTAAACCGATAAAACACAATTTTAATCCAATCTTCACAAAACTTCACGAATGGTAGAGTTGGTCATACGCAATAAGCCTATTGATTTTTAGTTCAAAAGGTCAACAGAGGCCAAAGGTCAACAACTTTGTCAAATTTCAAAAATCATCAATTCATCCAATTGACTTGAAATTTGAACAGGATTTGCACATCAGGTCAGTTAATTCAACCACCAATTATATTTTTAAGGTCAACATTGGCCAAAGGTCACCAATGTAGGTGCAATTTCTGAAATCCTCATTTTTCATTTGATTGACTTGAAATTTGAACAGGATTTGCATATCAGGTCACTGCATTAATCCACCAATGGCCGAGTTCTTTCCATAATACTTCCATTTTTGAGGTCTAAAGACATGTTTTTCAAAAAAAAGTTGTGGACGTATCGTGCTCTGCATGACATAGGCCAACAAAAATTGTAAATTTTCATCTGATTTATGTGAAATTTCAATACGGTTTGCATATCATGTCACTGAATCCAATCACCCATTATTTTTGAGGTTAACATAGGCCAAAGGTCAACAACTTAGGTGATATTTTAAAAATCCTCAATTTTCATCTGATTGACTTGAAATTTGAACAGGATTTGCATATGAGGTCGTTGAATTCAACCACAAATTATTTTTAAGGTCAAATTTGTTTGAGGGATTTCACAAGTATCGTGCTCTTCATGACATCTTTCTTGTTTGTTCGATTTTGCAAGTATATTGGTCAGTCGATTTTGTTATTCTGTCTGTCTGTCTGTTTGTCAATCACCGACAAGTCACAATTCTAAATCAATCATCATGAAACTTTTCCGAGTTGTCGAGGTAGCCTCAACTGAGAAGCCTATTGATTTTGAGGTCAAAGGTCATCTTGAGGCCAGATTTCTAAAATCGTCATTTTATATCTGATTGACTTGAAAATTAAACAGCCATTGCATATTAAAGAGCAAATCACTAAGTTTGGAAACCAACTATTTTTGAGGTCACAAGGTTAAAGGTCAACTCAAGGTCAAATTTCTAAAATCAATTTCAATCTGAAAAATAATAAATTTTCATCCGATTGACCTGAGCTTTGATTAAGATTGTCAATTTTAATCTTAACTAGACGACCCACACGTGAACCCGTTGGGTTTCCGTTGACAGCAGTTGATGAAAAAAATCATTTGAAGGAAAAAAAAAAAGATAGCTCCAGCAAACTATACCACTGAGGTTGTTTGCATTGATCAAATGCTCCCGAAGAGTACTTGACTGAATCATTTATTGATTTTTGGTTCGCAGGCGCCAGCAGTGACCACTATTTTCGTTGTGTCTGTGTGTCTGTCTGTCTGTCTGTCTGTCTGTCTGTCTGTCTGTCTGTCTGTGACTCTCTCCAGAGCATAGCTCCGTGACGTTTGATGCGATCTTGATGAAACTTGGACACAAGCTAGATATCATGGTCTAGTTGTGTCTTTTTGTATGAGGCACACCCCTTGTGGGCGGAGCCACGCCCACTTGAACTTTTTTCTCGATTTTTTTTCTCGCAATTTCATTTCCTAGAAGCTGTGCGTAATGTCCATAAGTACAACATATAAAAAATCCGATTTGATTTGGTCAATTTTGATGGAAGAGATAGGTTTTAATGGTAGGGCTTCCTCAAAAGCTTCCACTAACTCAATTGTTCCTATCGTGGCATTGTTCAATAATGCCCGCGAACCATCGTCGCCTCCCGGCTAGTTTAATAATTTTTTCGTTTCCAGATTTGAACGAAACTTGATACTACACACCGCAGGAGAATGGTGAGTCAGGTGGCCCTAAAATTTTTGTGCTATCATGTAACGTTTTGGCTGTATTTCGGGAACATACATACATGCATGCATACATACATACATACATACATACATACATACATACAAGATGAGAGTTTTAGTAATATAAAGATGAAATGGACAATTTGATGCATCCATGGCAAACTTTGGAGATGGGGTGGATTTTGCAAGTCGTCTTCTTGTTTTTCGTCTTCTCTGCACGACGTCTTCTTGTTTTTTTTTTTGTTGGTTTGTTTGTCTGTGAACAGGATATCTCAAAAAGTTGTGGACCGATTCTGACGAAACCTGGTGGTCATTTTGCGTGTGCAACGAGGAAGAATTTATTCGATTTTGGTGAGGATCTGGATCCGGAAATGAGAATTATGAACTTTTGTTAGTGATTCTTCAACATTGAGAGATGGGGCCAAAAACGATATATAGTATGATATCTCAAAACGTTGTGGACGAGTTTTGACAAAACCTGGTGGATGAGTCTGATACATGACTAGAACAAGCCAATTCGATTTTGGTTCCGGTCCGGATCCAGATCCGGCCTATCAGTGGAATGCAAAATATAAACTGTTCAGCCTTGCGAAGGTATGCCCTCTACCGATTGCTTTTCTTGTTCATTCACGTGATTCATTTATTTTAGCACACTGTATTGCACAATGTGCCAAGTGATTTAGTAAATTGCTTCTTTTCTTTCACCAGAAGATAGTGTCCAACTGGTAACGAAGATAATTTGTCCGACTGGATGGTATAGAGGTTGCACACTTTTCATTGAGCTATATAACTTGGCTTTTCAATTCCAGACTCACCTATAAACTTAAAATTGGTGCTTCATAGATGAGGCTTTGGAGAACAGTGCCATGGCTCGGATGGATGTTACACTCCATCTAACCCATCTGCCCGCATTAGTTGGTGGTGCACTGGGTGACCCGTCTGCCATTTTGGATGCAACAGTGTCTTTTTCGAAGAGTAGGCGAGCTATCACCGGCAGCCTGGTCAAATTCCTGCCCTCACTCGCTCCGGTCGAGCATCAGGCCTGGGCTGGCAAATTAGTTTGTGAAATAATTAAACCAAATTCCCCTCATAGCCGATCACACAAGAAGGAGTTGTGGCCGTTATAAGAATTAGTAATGTGATGAAGAGCATCCGTGCTTTTGGAGGTGGTGTTGACTCTACTCAATGCTGGACAGTCATATCTCTTCGGGCACCATTAAGTGCAGCAAAGGCATCTTTTGCCAGAAATTCTGGAATATTCGAATTTTTGTCAAGGTACCAACTTAGAAACAGGAGAGTTTAGATGTAACTTGCTTGCATTTTGAATTGTTAACCTTGGGTTAAATTCTCAACTGAATTACATCTGACAACAAAATTGTCCCCGCTGCTTTGCTTGAACATTCATCCGCAAAGCATTTCTTCATGGTGTACGCTGTTCTTTTGGATGGGACTGTCAGCCGGTTGTCCATTCTGCTCACACTTCATGTAAAGGGGCCTTTGAAAAAGATTAAGTTATTGTGTGCTAGTGTCCGAGTCATTTCGCTGTTTGACTCTCGCTGGTATTGCAGCGGCGAACCACCTCCATTACCAAGAGACGGATTCTGCAACACCTATCACCAGCCAACGAGCACGGTACATTGGAATGGATTGGGCTAGCCCAAAGGGTCCCGTCTTTTCGAAAGATACTTCTGAATATTTCATTTCCACAATTGAGTGCTCACCAGTCGAACGGCTGGCCTAATGTTGGATATGAAAATTTAGAGGGGATCGTGCTGCCATTAAATGATTCCACGAAAATGTCTGGTATGGATTGCCTCATTGCATTAAGGTAGGTGATAACTACTGTATATTAGACTGTCAACCTTCTCCACAGAATGGAAAGTTTTGAAAAGCATTCTTTTCTCGGCAGGATAAGAAACTGATGTACTGTATAATTCTTGAAGAATAGCATGACTTGAGCCTGGTGTTGGCTGAGTGGTTAGGGTGGTGGCTTGGGATCCTAGGATCCTGAGTCCAAACCCCGTTGGCTGCTGAATTAAAAATACACCAGGAGGTTGACTCAGCCTGTCATCCTTCCGAGGTCGGCAAAATGAGCACCAGTGTCCTGGTAAGGGGTACACTGCATCAGCGGCATAGCCGCGTCCCAACCAATGATGCAACCTGCAGCCACAGGGAGAGAGAGAGAGAGACAGACTGAGAGACAGACTGAGAGACAGACTGAGAGACAGACTGAGTCTTTGATCATGATCTTTTATCTGTGATTTTTTTGCCATTTGTGCGTATCGTCATGGTTGTGTGACCTCTATTTATTGATTTGACCTGACCTACCTGTTTAGTCCACTGCAGGATGACGGCCTCCTACCATCAACACGGTTCATTTTTTTCTATTCAATGCAATTTGAGGCCATTGCGGTCTATGAAATGTTTCAATTTCATCTCTCCATCTGACCTTTGGTTTACCTCTACTTCATCCAGGGCCTCCTCTAAGTTGCCCATTTATAATTCTTGTCTGCACACGAGTTGTCTGTCTGATACATATCCAGCCCAGTTTAATTTCAGATTTTTTTTCATTGTACCTGGTATGTGTAGGAAGTTTGTTTTTTTTCTTCTGTCTGATCTCCACTTGTCCTTTTTGGTTACTCCAACATGACATTTTTCCATGGCTCTTTGTATGGTGATCATTTTATTTGCTCCATGTTACCTGTATTTATTATGTACCCAATTATTATGGTAATTTTGATTCCCCACACTCACCCTTTGCATGTGCACCATTTACACACTCTGACCTGAATTCACCGTACCCTCTCTCCATTTCCTCCATGCATGTCATCCTTATCCATTGCTGTTGGTCTATTGAATAGCCAAAAACGATGAACTTGTTTGCAACATCAATAACTTGTTTTATATCAAGAGTGATGCCAAGATGTTTCCAATATTGCTCTACACGATGCATGCCGTGATAATAATAATCGGTTATGTGATGACCATGGGCTGGCAGGATGGCATAGAGATAGAGGTACGCACACATGCCTATAGCTGTCTAGCCTCAGTTTGAATCCCGACCCAGCTAGAAACTATCATCCCAGTGTGTCACAGGTGGGAAGATTCATCAGCGTGTGTGCCATCCCTCGGATGGACATTAAACTGGCGTCCCGTCTTCCGGCATGAGTTAGTGGACGTTAAAAATCCCATGGTGTCCTTCATGAAGAGTTGGTGAGCTGTCGTTGGCACCCTGACCAAATTCCAAATTTCTGCCCCGACTTCCTGTGTCTGAGTGGCGACCCATCCAGGATTGTAAACCGATCCATAGAAACTGCTTCGGTATCATTGACGCCCTCCAAATAGCATGGTTCATGATCTGATCTGATCGATGCATTGTATAAAGAGGTAATTTATCGGCTAGTTGTATCCAAATGGCAATTTAATTGGTGACTATACGTGCTTGATAACGTTGCATGTTTTTGCTTTTGCCCAAGTATGTTTCATTCCGGTGCAGGTGATTTGCACCGAAAATAATTTTGAAATTGAAAATCTAATTTTGAAGTGCGGGCAGCATTTGCATTTTGATTAAGCGATGGGCAATGGAACATTTGCGTTGGTGTTTACAGCCAGCGATTTTTTGCTCATCTCTCATAGGCAGGTAGGGGGACGATGTTGCGAAGTCAAAGTGTGAAGTCACAACATAATCCCCCGACCTATTATACAAATGCTTGCGTTTCACCATGCCTCCTTTTCATTGCCTTTTAAAATTGGGGATGTTGTTATGCTTCCTTCCTTGCTCTGAAACGATGGATGTCCAAAGGAAAACAGGTGACAGCCCACCCGCAACCCCGGTATGACGTCATTTTGGAAACTGTCGCAACAGCCATACTAATGGGCAATCTATGTCGGTGGAATGGAGTTTATGGTCGTTTTTATCTTTTTATTTTTTGTAAATAATTATGTATTTATTCAGTAGTGTTTGCACTGCAACAGGGTTTACATCACACATTCCTGAATACAGTATATTTTCTGGTACTTTAATGGCAATTTATGAAAATGGTTATTTCTAATAAGTACACAGTGTTCATGAAGATAGTGTTCACAAAATGGCCTGTGATATTATTTGCAAGCATGTGGGTGCCACTTAAAAGGGAATACCTAATGCAGAGGGAATAGGTTACCGAGAGTGAGATGTATGTGCAGGTATTTAGAGCACGTTTTGATGTGGATCTTTTGGTTGGTTTTCATTCAGCTTTGTACATCTGTCTGCATCGCTTAGTCTGTCAGTCAATATGATCCTTGGTGTCAATCTGCACTACCATGTTGGTTTACATATATCATTCATGTACAGCATTTCCAAAAATTAAATTCCAGTTGAATAGGTGAAACAAACAAGTAAAATGTCTTACCCAAATCAGTTTTGTGCGTGCCCGTGCGTACGCTGGTGGCCCTTTATCACCCACTCGTTCATTTAGCTTGGTTTGTGTGTGGCTGCAATTGCTAATATTTCAGTTTTGTGCATGCTAATATGTCTGTTCATACATAGTTGAGGTGGGATGCTGGGTTATAAGATGCAAGTATGATTGGCCAACAAGTCATTTTGTCCATATAGGTTTTATTGTGATGCCAATTAGTATCCCTGAAATTTTAATTCATGGATTCAATAGTGTGCTTACTATGTATGTCACCATGCAAGTTAGTACATATGATATGTCGTCATACTTCGTTGTACTCAGACTTTCTGAACTTCCAGGAAGCAGTGGGATTGTCGGGGGGGGGGGGGGGGGGGGGGTATAATTTAGAGTCTGAAGTTTCTGCTTGCTTGATGAACAATAACAGGTCTTTATTACTTAAATATCTAATTTCAATATTTTATATTGAATCGGTCATGGAATATTTTTTTTGATGAACATCAATCCAACAATGCCTGGTGTTGACTTGATGATTAGGGTGGCAAGCTTGGGATCCCAGGGTCCTGAGTTTAAATCCCACTATTCCATTAAATTAATACCAGGTAGGGTTGACTCAGCCTGTCATCCTTCCGAGGTCGGCAAAATGAGTACCAGCTTGCTGGGATTATTGAGCCATTTGAGTATCCTGAGTCGGAGTGGCGACCAGTCCAGGATTGTGCCCAATAGCCGAGGAGACTGTTTTGGCAGCACCGACACTGTACAGAGTATGGTCCCAATGGATGGATGGATGGATGGATGGATGGATGGATCAATCCAACAATTCCAAAGTTATTACAAATCATATTAATAATCCTACTATTAATTTCCAATTCGTCACGGGCTTTGACACCAATACAATTTTTTCTTACGGATCCTCGGCATCAAAAAGCTACATATATCGAACAAAAAGCTACACATAGCTACATATATTTAGCTCTCATTCATACGAGCTTCGACAATGAATACCAAAAAAAAAATGGTTCAAATGGAGGACCTCACCACCGTTAGAGCATTTCAATTACATCAGATGTGGCAATAAATGTGAATTGTTGCTCCCAGCCTGCCGGCTTGATGACAGAAGACGCGATTTGCATTTTTAGTTTCCATACCTACCCCCGTTTAGAATCCTGTGCATGCCTGGCAACTTGCCAGTACAAAGAAAAATAGCGACAATACTCCTATGCGCTCACTTGGTAGAATAATGATGCTGAGGAGGAAGTCAACATGGGATGGAATCAGCAAAATGTACCAATGAACCAATGTTATAGCAAATAACTATTTAGAGAGGCAAACCCCCTAAGACTATTTTTTTTGTTTGTTTTCAATGGTGTGAAAAAACTTTGGTACATCATGGGTGATGAAGGTCATGGTCAAGTTTCATCGGAATTGTGTGTGTTGTTTCTGAGAAGATAGCAAATACCTATTTTAGGGGGCAACCCCCTATAGACACCCTGAGGTCCCTATTTAATTTTGTACACCGCTCCTTCCCAATTCCATATCCAGACGATGCATGCCGTCATCACCAGGCACCGAAGGAAGGGAGTACTCAGTTTTTACTCTGTCAGTAATTATGCCCATTATTGTCAGTAATTGTCTGTTTGTTTGGATGTTTGTTCGTTTGTCATCAGCATAATTGGTGTAAACGTGGGCGGATTTTGACCAAACTCGGGTGGTAGGTACACCTTCTGACCTCGTGCTTTTGAAATTGTGATGGTTGCTAGGGACGCTTTGGTTCCCTAGCAACAACCGAAAAACCTTCAAAATCGGTACCGTTCACGCGAAATCAATTCCGAAAGCCATTATCCCACGTAGGGTTATGAAATTTGGCACGAATGATCTACAGGTGATGCTATCAAATATATTCCGGTTTTTGCATATATGGAATACTTTACCCGCAGCGCCCCTACAATTAGGGTATGCGCGGAAATTGGCGAAAATTGAAGGCCCCCGAGCGACCAGGTGAGTGCATCGATACGAATGAAACTTTGCAGGTTCATGGTACCCAATGAGTACTTCAACTTTGCCTCAGGACATATTGACCGATTTCGCTTAGGTCAGGGGTCAAAGGTCAATTGGTGCAAAAATCGATAATATGCGAGAGCTGGAGGTGCCTTCGTGCCAAATGCTACACAACATCCTAGGGTTTTGGTCGGATGGTCATGAAAATTCACACTAATCGTCTGGAATACATTGTGCACAAACGATCGAGCCGGTTTCGATTTAGATCTTTGTTCACCCACAGCACCCCCTCGAATTTTGGGGATTTCCGATTTCAAACCGCATTTTCGGTAATTCTCATTCAAATGGATACCGAGTAGTTATCAGGAGATGGAACTGGATGAGATTTGATATGCATAATCTTAAGGTGATTCCCTATCTGCTATATGACATCCATTTTGCTCTATATCTTATAGTTTCCATGCTCGGCGACCCATCGCCGCCTACCGGCTTGTCTTTCTTGTTTGTTTCTTTGGCTGGGCGATATCTCAGCTATCCTTTGATCTAGGAAGCTGAAATTGGGGATGAAAGTGAAGATGTGCTTTGGCAAAAAGAGTTTTATATATTTTTTGATTAATCAATTAATTGATTAATTACTTAATTATAATGATTTATTAATTATCATTTATTTTCTTTCTCATCCTGGCAATATCTCAGGCACCTTTTGAGCGAGGAAGCTGATATTTGGACATGACGGTGACCAAGTGATTTAGCTGTAAAGGTTTTTTGATCTATTGATTGATCAATTAGTTATTCATTTTTCGATTACTTATTTAATTTTCAATAAGTTAACAGATTTGGAAGAAACAGGTGGTTTAAGTTTGCTATAAGAAATTAATTATTTTACGATTATTATTTATTTATTTAATTATGCAATTAATCAATAAATTTTTGTATACCACTCCCTCCCAATTCCGACTCATGTGCTGCAAGGTGGCATCGCCGGGCACCGAAGGCACCCCAGCGATGTCACATGCTGAGAGGGATTTGTTATTTATTTATTTGGAATGGGGGCGGTGCACTTTGAATGTACCACCACTTTTTTTTGTTTGTTTGTTTGTTTTTTTTAGTACCGTGAACTAACTTTGGTACATACCCGGTGATGAAGGCTGTGGTCAAGTTTCATCAAAATCGTGTGTGTAATTTCAGAGAAAAAGTTGCAAGTGTTTATGGATGGACAGACGACGCGCCATCCCAAAAGCTGCCCGAAACTACATTTCAGGTCAGCCAAAAAAAACAAAAAAACAGGACATATTTCATGTGTACCCCAATGATTGCATGTACAAAGTTTCATAAAACAATGTTTAAAAATGTGCCCGTAATTGCATTTATTGGTATTTGACCTTGAGACCCCACCCCAGGGAGTGAGGCCCATTATGATACTGCTCTTGCACATCCTTGCTATGTGGTGATCATAACTTGTGCGAGCCTTGACATTGTGTATTAAAAAAAAAAAACTGCAAATTTTGGTGAATTTCTGCACAGCCGTTGAGGAGGAGATAGCAGGACAGATGGAGTTGATTACAACATCCCCCATTATTTATAA
This sequence comes from Eptatretus atami, assembly GCA_035128595.1. NCBI lineage: Eukaryota > Metazoa > Chordata > Myxini > Myxiniformes > Myxinidae > Eptatretus > Eptatretus atami. The sequence continues at coordinate 168,732,115 of CM068954.1, read as the reverse complement.
AAGGTTTGGGATAAAAATTACTAACATGCAGTGTGAAGAGTTTTCTTGGAGTTGGGCCATTGCTTCATGGTGGGAAGAAAATTTTTGACGTGGCTATAAAAGAAATTCATTGTAAATCACTGTTCCATTTGATTCATTATTTTATCTAATGTTCTTGATGAGTAGAAGAGAAAGATAACATCAGGTGATAGCTATTGTCGGTCAATACACTAAGAGTGCGGATGCGTGGAACAGGCGAACAAGTGGCAAGCAATCAGGGAAGTAAGAAACAGCGAGATTATTGATAGAGCATTGAGGAAGAGACAGAACCTTGGTGCGAGGGATGGGGAGGGATGATTTGGGGTGCAAGTAAAACATTTGGAGCGACAGAGAGAGATAGACAGAGATATAAATCATGGGTCGCAATACCAGATTAGAGGAGAGTGCAATGGATTGCTATTTTAAATGAATAGAGGGAAGAATGTGATTTGTCAAGTGGAGGGAATGGAACACAATTCAATCTGTGCATGTTTCCTTGCATCAGATTGTTGTCTTTTTTTCCATTCTGACTTTTTGTGTAGAAAAACAAAATGTGCAATCTTGTAAAACAATCATCATTGTGCTTGCTATTCGTAACTGAAGGTGACCATTCACGTGTGACACGAGAACAACTTTAGAACCTGAATATAATTCTCGTGTAGTAGCTGCTACCCATATATCAATAAATCACACTTTGAAATGGCAAGTAATGTAACCTGATCTCAAGGGATATCCAAGTAGACCAGCTACCACTTTCTGCACAGAAATTTGTCATTTTGGGCAGAGTGCTGGTGATAACTCACCTACTCTTCACGGAAGTCACTGTGAGATATTTAACATCCATCAATGGCCAGTGCTGGTAGATGGGTCCTACAACGTAGCCTCCATCCAATGGATGATGCATGCAAAGGTGTTACAGAAAATCGAGTTATCAACTTATACTCACTGCTAAAGGTTGACCGGGCGTAGTGGCGTGCGCCTGTAATCCGGCTACTCGGAGGCTTGGGTTGGAGGATCGCTTGAGGACGGGGGCTCTGCACTGGACCACGCTATGAGAGGGTGTAGGGCAGCCCGGAATCATGGCGAAACCCAATCCTTATCCCTGTGTTGTAAGAGGCGACCAGGGTTGCGTCAGGAAGGGCATCCGGCGTAAAACCTGTGCCAAATCAGTATGCGGATCATAACGGATGATCCTCTGTGGCGACCCCTAATGGGAGCAGCTGAAAGACGAACAACAACTCACTGCTAAAGGTTGATGACTTCGTCCAGTCTGAGCGGTGTCCCTTAAGCTGTTAAGCTTGAGTATGGGTGAATACTGTCAGAAGTTCAAAAAGAAGCAAGAACTGGCGTATCACCAGTGGGGCAATTCGACGTTGTGTCCCTGAAATAATATGATCCACTTGGTGACTCAGGTGTCATAAATGACCAGTGCCCGTGAGAATAAGCTGCTCACTAAAAGGGGTTCGATGCTATTCGTCCCATGGTTGAAAGGAGCAAAGACCACTGAAGATGGTGCCATGTACAACACAGATGGTACGAAGCTCTGCGTGGTGAAGAGAGTGAATGCATCACTGAAGAGAGGGCTGCAAACGTGGTTGAACCTGTGCATGTTTCCTTGCACATATCAGGTGAACTTTAGTTTAACTCCAGTGAAACTCGTGTCTGTGAGTCATTTACACGATGGTAAGAAGTAAGCCACCAGCCAGGAAAGCATCGTCACACTCTCATTAAAGCCTTCCTCTCCACTCGGCCCTTGAGAGGGGAAAAGGGGGGGGGGGTGTCCAAACAAACAACTGAACAGTCCCAAAGTTTCAAGTACCAAAAAAATGCACAAAACAAGCTGGCCAATAAACTTTACGGCCAAACCGCGTCTTCCTCGCTGCCGGCACTTGAGGAACAGCTGCCAGAGCTGGAGCTAGTTGCAAGTGAGGAATTGTAGGTGACATACCTGCTGGCAATTAAGGAACAGTTGCCAGTGCTGGTGTTGTTTGCAAGTGAGGGGTTGTAGGTGATGCATGTTCAGTGGTCAGATCATGTTCAACATAAGCAGGCTTCAACCTGTCATTGCTGACAGTGTCACGTTTTTCATTGCAGTCAATAATGAAAAACTTGTCAGTATGCCGGATGACTTCAAACGGTCCGTCACATGGGAGTTAGAGTGGCTTCCTCACTGTGTCCTGTTGCACAAAAACATGAGTACAACTCTGAATGTTTGAATTGCCTTGGGTTTGCCTGCACTGTAGCCTGGTAAGTGAAGGCTTCAGGTTTCTCATGTGCATCTATAGTCGATGTACATAGATGCGAGGATCCAAGCCCTAACTAAACTGATTAGGTGCCACAAACTCTCCTGGAAACTTAAGAGTTGTGCCAAAAACTAACTCAACAGCACAGCGCCATTGGTCGGACTCAACTGCAGTTGGGATACCTAGCAAGACGATAGGATGACTCTCCATCCATCTCGTATTTGCATGGGCTTTCAGAGACATTTTCAACTGTTGATAGAATTGTTGCACATGCCCATTAGGTGACAGGTGATAAGCTGTGGTTGGGATTCTCCTACTGCCAAGAAGATCAGCCAGAGCTTGGAAAAGGGCTGATTCAAACTGACGACTTTGGTCTGTGGTTGTTGTTGAGATTGAACCAAACACAGCTACCCAATGTGAAATTAATGCTTCTGCTACCGTCTCTGCTGTCTGGTCAGGGTTGGGTATTGTGAGCGGCCAACGAGTAAAACAATCAATACATGTGAGCAGTTATGTATTGCTATTTAAAGGATGTAGAAGTCCAACTAGATATCTGTGAACATGGTCGAATCTGGCATCCGATGTAGAAAACGTGCCAAGAGGAGACCTGATGTGTCGATGTATTTTGGAGATCTGAAATGCTATGCAGGTTCTGGACAAGTCTCTGATGTCACATTTCACCCCCTGCCAGACAAAAATGCAGTCACTCTATGTTGAGTGGCTCTGATGCCAGTGTGAAGCAAATTGTGTAGAGCATCAAAAACTGCACGTTGATACTCGCTAGAGACGTCAGGGTGAGGATCACCTGTGGAAACGTCACAGACGACCCTACTCCCAGAAGTAGGGAGTGGTACCTCTTTGAACTGGAGCTATGTTAAATGGGTTTGCAGCATTTGTAGTTCATCATGCTATGGTAGTGAAATTGATGATGCAAGATGCATCCAGAGCCTGACGTCAACTCAGGAGAGTGCATCTGCTGCAGAGTTGTTTTTGCCACTGATGTGCCTCAAGTCAGTCGTGAACTGGGAGATTAAATCAAGATGTCGTACTTGTCTTGGAGAGTGACAATTGGGTCCTGACTTGAGAGCATAGGTCAATGGCTTGTGGTCCACATATATATCTGTTATGAGATGCTGAGGATGTCACAACCTCCTGCCCCCCTTGCCCCCCCATTCTCCAGCTGAGTTACACAACTAAAATGTTTTGCCACATCTACCCCGAGGTAGGTGAGTACAATGGTAGCATCCGCCAACATCCCCCACAAACAATGGGCAGGCTACTTGCCCCTCCTGCAGTTACCCACAATTCCTGCATGATTGCTTATGTGCAGTGTGTCCTGGATGAAATCATTGTTCTCATGCCGCTGCCTTGATCGGTGTTTTGCCTCTTGTTCCGCTCATTTGCTAATTGATAAAACATGGCTCTCAAGCGCAAGACCAGTGCCGGAGATGCGTCGACTGCCAAGAGGCAGAAGAAAGTGATGAGCCTGAGTCACTAAGTGGATCTGCTGGACTGGCTGTCGAGGGGACAGAGTGTGGCCTTTGTGGGCAGACTCTATGGAGTAAACGAATCCACTGTTCGCCACATATGGAAGAACGAGAAGGCGATCTGAGAAAGTGTTGTGGTGAGTGTTATATTGAGCACCAAAGTGGACACCCACATCTAGGATGTTCACAGAAAGGATGGAGAAGGCTCTCAGTGTATGGATTGAGGACAAAGTGTAGAAAAACATGCCTTTAAGAGGACCTCTCATGTCATTTGCACAAAGGCAATGCATATGTATGCACATCTGGCTGGTGCGTGTGACTGATACGAGCTGCCCGAGTCCATTCCAAGCGAGCAGTGGATGGTTTGACTGCTTCAAGAAGTGCCACGGTCTCCGCAACATGAAACTGACAGGTTAGTGTGCCTCCATGGACCACGAGGTGGCCGAAACGTTCCCTGCTCAACTTGCGCAGCTCATCGAGGAGAAGGGGTACCTGCCAGAGCAGGTGTTCAATGCTGATGACATCAGCCTGTTTTGGAAAAAAAAGAATGCCAACATAAACTTTTATCTTGAAGCACGAGGGAACAGCATTGGGATTCAAGGCCGCAAACGACCGTGTATATCTCATCCTCTGCACAAACGCAAAATGGGACTGTATGACAAAGCCCATGATGCTGTACTGCTTCATGAACCCAGTGCTTTCAAGCACAAGAACAAGCACATGCTGTCCTTGTTTTTGAGGGCCATCAGGAAGGTGTGGGTGACAGCTGTAATTTTCATGGATTGTTTTCATAACTGTTTCATCCCTCAAGTTGATAGGTGCCTGGCGGAACAAAACCTTCCGTTCAAGGTTCTCCTGCTCATCGACAACACTCCTGGCCACCCTGGGGACCTAAAGGTGGCTCACCCGAATGTTGAGGTGATCTTGCTGACACCCAACACCACCTCCCTGATCCAGCCACTTGACCAAGAGGTAATCTCCACTTTCAAAACCTCTTAGACCTGCCGCACCCTTTACCGCATTTTGAATGCGATGGATGCCAAACCAGAGCTCACCGTCTGGCAGTGTTGGATGGAGTTCAACATAGCCTACTGCATTGATGCAATCAGCATCACTGGATGAGGTGAGACCCTCCACCATCAATACCTGCTGGCCAAATCTGTGGCCACAAGCAGTGAAGAACTTCAGAGGCTTTCTTGACAATACTGAGAAGAGGCATGAAATTGTCGGGTTGGCGAGGCAGATGAGATGGGAAGGCTTTGACGACATGGAGCCTGAGGAGTTGGATGCTCTTATCGCCTCGCATGCCGCAGAGCTCACTGAGGAGGAGTTGTGAGCCAGCCAAGGTGTCGGAGGAGGAGGAAAACGGGCAATGATGAGGAGGAAGAGGTGTCAAGGTCCAAGCTCACAGTCAAGTTCCTGGGTGAGATGTTGCAGGACATGAGGTCAATTACTGAGAGGCGATTAGACACCGATCCGGTCATGGAGCATTATCTCAAGTTCAATAGGGGAGTGGATGACGTGATGCTCCCATGCAAGGAGCTACATCGAAACCTGCGTCAATCTTCCAGGCAGCTCGCAATCATTTTTTTTCCACCCTGGACCGTCCACCTCAGGAGCATCAGCACCCTCGCCTGCCTTTCCTACCTCTCCTGCATCCCATTCAGTGAGCGACTCATCAGGATCCTCACCTGCTTCAGCGCCCTCACCTACATTCCTTTCAGTGTGCAACTCATCAACACCCTCACCTGTGTGGTCTTCAGACGGCTCCACTGAGTTCACTGGATTTTAAATAGTCATCATCATCATTTGAAAAGTTGTATGTGTTTTTGCAAATAAAAATTTTAAACGGTACCTGCTTTTTTATTTATTTATTATTATTTTTTCCCCTTTTACGGTATGGTTGGTTAATCACTTCTAATTGCATTCCTTTAATAAACATTGGAAACGGTACCCGGTGTTGTTATTTTTTTTTTGGTTTTTTTTTTAAAGCATTTTTCATGAAACTGTAATCGTGTGCATTTGCGGTCGAAAATATTTTAAACTTTAAAAAGTTTCCCCTATGAATCAGGACCCACCGGGAATCTATCCCCTTTTTTCCATTGAAACAATGCACGACATTTGTGGCTTTGCCATTCGCAGCATTTTTCATGAATCAGGAACCGCTGGGAACGTATCCACCTTTTTCCCATTGAAACAATGCACGGAATTTGTGGTGTCGACATTCGCGGAGTCACCATTCACGGTGTTTTTCATGGGTCACAAATCCCCGGGAACCTATCCCTCCTTTTTCCATTGAAACAAGGCCCCAATATTTCTGGATTTACCATTCGCGGTATTTTTCGTTGGTCACAAATCCCTGGGAACCTATCCCTCCTTTTTCCATTGAAACAAGGCCCCGATATTTCTGGATTCACCATTCGCGGTATTTTTCGTGGGTCACAAATCCCTGGGAACCTATCCCTCCTTTTTCCATTGAAACAATGCCCCAATATTTGCGGATTTGCCATGTGCGGAATTTTCTGGGAAAGTATCCCCCGCAAATAGCAGGTTCTGACTACATAACGTGCAATATGTCACGTATAATATGTGTGTTTATCACATCTGCAATATTTCATGTTTAACATGTGTATATAGTATGTATAATGCATCACATGCAATATGTGTTAAAGCCTGGTGCTGGCTTAACAGTTAGGGTGGCTGGCTTAAGATCTTAGGGTCTTGAGTTCAAGACCATTTCAACCATTGCATTAACACCAGGTGGGTTGACTCAGCCTGCCATCCTTCCAAGGTCGGCGAAATGAGTACCAGCATGCTGGTAAAGGGACATTGCATCAGTGGCACAACCGTGCTTCCAGAAAATGATGCAGCCAAGTAGCCACAGGTTGCATATGAATAAATAATTTGTTTGTACATAGTATGTATAATATGTCATGTATAATACATGGTCCACCAAAAGTCGTGACTGTATTTCAAACAGTGATGCAGTAAATAATAAGAATGGTACCTTGAGTATACAGGTTGGGCCAAAAGTCACTGAATGTTTCCTTTTTTTTAAACTTTTTTATTTTTTTAATAAAAATTAATGAAATAAATTGTAAATGGCAGTTCAATTCATGGAATTTGTTTTTCTGGATTAATTGTGAAAAATAATGTCCTGCAAATGTCCCCCATTGTCTTCTTTGCAAAGTCATGCTCTTTCCAAAACGTGATCCATTACAGAGTACAAAACTCCTTGATCAATCACTGGAATTTCCTTGGAAATGTTTTTCAATGGAGGCCAATTAATGTTTCCAAATCTTGAAATTATGCGGTTACCAAAAACTGTCCTTAACAAGTCCACTGTTGGCTTTACAGTATGGGCCGTAGCTCCATCTTTCTAGAACCACATTTCTGGTAAATTTTTCACTTCTGGAAACGATAAATTTTCCAGCATTGACCTGTATCGCTCACCAGTCAGACACTGCATTACCATTATCATCATCTTTAAAAAAAAACCCAGGTCTTCCACTGCAGACTGAGAGATGAACAGACCCCTTTGACTCAAAACGAGCAATCAAGTTCCGAATCATGTTTTCTGATGGTTCTTCTTGAACATTAAAATGATTGCGAATTTTTATTTGAGTTTGAATTATTGATTTCCCATTGGAGTAATAAAATTCAACAATTTTCATGTGCTGGTTATTTGTTAAATTTATTCATAATAAATCTCCCTGGTCTTCTATATCTGTAAAAAAAAAAAAAGTATTAAAAAATTACTTGAAAAATATAAAGGTTAACCTTCAGTGACTTTTGGCCCACCCTATACAAGATGAAAATGAAAGAACACACTGGAGATTGTTCACAATTTATTTAGTGAAAATTGCATCCAGAAACTGACCACCACGGGCATCCACACGAAATTGTGCCCGCTGCACAACACACTCCATCACTGATGCCAGTGTTTTCAACTGAATGTTGAGGACTTCTCTCTGAATATTGTCCTTTAGTTCCTGTAGGGTCCTGGGTTTGGTAAGGTTTTCATAATCCGACACAGTGAAGTCTCGGAAATCTGCAGTTCATGGGATCACCATTTACACTTTCTTCAGGGAGCACACGACGTCTTCCTGGACAGCTTCAATGTTTGCTGCAGTTCTCACTGACCTCAGTCGACCTGACCTTTTTGCATCTGCCAATGAACCAGTCTGTCAGAATGCTATCACCCATCTTCTTATGGCTTTGTCTGTTGGTGCTATTCTCACACCACATGCTCTTTGGAATTGATGCTGTGCACACAACACTGCAACCATTTCGGAAGTACAGCTCCACAGTCGGTGCCCTCTGCTGAAGTGTCCACTTAATTATCCATGATAAATTCAACCCTTAAGATTAACCTGCAACAGAAAAACAAACTCAGTACACTGCCTTCAGCACAATTTACAATGCAAATGCAGCCATGACTTTTGACAGACCCTGTATGTGTACAATCATAATCGTGCATGTGTAGTTGTAAATAATGATGCATGTGTGTATGCGCCGCCACCACCACCACCCATTGTCATCTCCACTCGTGAGTCTTTAAGATTGAACTGATCCTTCCCTGGTCCTGGAGCATCCATCTTCAACCCAACAAGGAACTACGACTCATGGACAAAGCCGTCTCCTTATCCATGCTCCGTTTAACGAGCAATCTTCAGTACTGAGGAATCCAGGAGCCATGACTCATGGACCAAGCAGTCTCCTTATCTATGCTTCGTTTCCGCCTTGGTCCCCGAAGTGGCGACAATGTAGATCCGCACGACCTACCATGTGGCCTCCGGGGTAAGCCTGCTCTCAGTCTCTACCTTTCTTGGTCTCATCCTTCCATGACGGGATAGAGTTGGCAAAATCCAACAAGCCGCAAGGCAAGGCCAGGGTGCTAGGTTATGTCCAAAATGCATGTCGCTCAGCACAACTCTGGTTGGCCTCCGCACAGCCCTCCTCCACACCAAAGCTGCCACCCTCGGCTCAGTTCATCATATTCAGCACAGTCCTCGGTCCCGTGAAACTTGGTGCCATGCAGGTGGAACTTGGCAAAAAGGGAGTCATCAAAGCTTGGGTTTTCATTCTCAGCATGATGTTGTCAGGAAAATCCAACAAGCCGCAAGGCCTGGCTGCATGCCAAACACATGTCGATTGGCTCAACTCTGGGCACCGCATGTACGGCCTTCTGCCTCACCAAAGCTGCCGCCCCGGCTCGGTTCTTGGTCCCATCACAGTCATTGTATTCAGCACAGTCCTCGGTCCCATGAAAGTTGGTTCCATGCAGGTGGAACTTGGCAAAAAGGGAGTCATCAAAGCTTGTGTTTACATTCTCAGCATGACGTGGTCAGCAAAACCTAACAAGCCGCAATGCCAGGCTGCGTCCCAAATGCTCGTCGATCGGTACAACTCTGGGCACCCTCTTCCCCACCAAAGTTGCTGCCCCCGGCTCGGTCTTCACTGCCTCATGGAAGAACTGACACCACACACACACACACACACACACACACACACACACACACACACACACACACACACACACACACACACACACTTTACATGTGTGATGCATTCAGCATTCAAAACTGGTGTGTGTGTGTGTGCGTGTGTGTGTGAACATTAGCTCTTCCACGAGTCTGACAACTGTTGGGAAAAAAACAAAAAAACTGAAGCCTTGTATTTAGTAATAAACAACACAAAATACTGTGAAGTCTTTAACGTGCACATCTGCTTACTACGAGACAGACAGGCAAGCGTAACATTCCTTCCAAAATGGCTGTGTGCTTTATGATGCACCACCACTTCTGTTGCATTTTGTGCAATTTTAATTTTTTTTTCCACCTGCAATTAAACCCAGACGAGACAGCTCAAAGTGAGTATGCTCCATCTTGTCGCTCAGTTGTCTAGTCCTGACTTCTCTTGCAGGTGCAAAACGATTAAGCAGCACTGGTATGGGGAGGGGGTGAGAACATTTACACATTTTCCTTTTTCTGTAAAGGCTGATGATGGATGTACAGTATAAATGTCAGGTGAAGCAAGGGAAGAGCAGTATATGTTCTTGGGAGATATTGTTCTGGAAGGTTTTGGTGCGCTAAATTAGAAGGATGAATTGGAAATACAGGTTGTCTAAAGTTGCTTTACATGTGCAAGTTGTAAAGTTCATGATTTACACACACAAAATGTTTAAAACAGGAAATAACTAGAGGGGGAGCACTCGGGAGAGTGCAAAACCTCTGCCACCAATACTGCTGGGTCACTCAAGTGAACCTTTTTTCTTATTCATTAAATATGATGTCAACAGTGCTGACAGTTATAGTTCTTTTCTCCAACATTTTTTTGGGGGGGGGGGGGGGGTTGGAAATCACTTAAAACATGTAGAATTGCAAAAAAAAGAATCGAAATTTGTTGAAAAAAAAGTTGCAAAAAATTTTTTTTTTCTCTAACAAATTTTTTTTGGGGGGGGGGGGTTGGAAATCACTTAAAACATGTAGAAATGCAAAAAAAAAATTTTTTTCTCAATTTTTTTGGGGGGGGTAACAATTTTTTTGGGGGGTTGGAAATCACTTAAAACATGTAGAAATGCAAAAAAAAAATCTTTTTTGGGGGGGGGTGACAATTTTTTTGGGGGGGTTGGAAATCACTTAAAACATGTAGAAATGCAAAAAAAAAAATTTTTCTCTAACAATTTTTTTTTGGGGGGGGGGTAACATTTTTTGCGGGGGGGGGGGGGTTGGAAATCACTTAAAACATGTAGAAATGCAAAAAAAAAAAAATTTTCTCTAAATTTTTTTTTTGGGGGGGGGGGGGGGTTGGAAATCACTTAAAACATGTAGAAATCCCCCCAAAAAATTTTTTCTTTTTGGGGGGGGGGTAACAATTTTTTCTTCAAAATGGCCGCCATAGCGGCCATATTGGATTTTGGACCAAGTCCAAATCTAATGGCATGATCCTTGGACCATACCTAACCCCCCACCAAGTTCGTCGAAATCCGTCGAGGAGTTTTTCCGTAATACTGTTCACAAACAAACAAACAAACAAACAGAAAGGGGTGAAAACAGTAACCTCCATCCATCTTCAATGGCGGAGGTTAAAAATCTGAGCTTTGCAAAACTTTAATCATTATTTTGCGCATAACTCAAATGCAATTCAACTTGAGTTTATTCCAATGACCACAGGCTGCCCAGATAAAGTGATTCATCTGGAAACATCTGCTTTGTTCACCAGAACCGCATTCAATTTGATGTCAGTGGGGTTGCAACACATTTGTGTTCTTACGGAAAGTCACATTTTAGGAACACATTTTCACGTGGAATGGATTTCATAAGATATCATGACACATCTTGTGTTATTTATACCATTTGTCCATAAGTACCAGGTGAAGTTGTTCCCCCGAGGAAGGCATTGTGAGATATTGCTCAAAAGACGTCCCTCAAATGCCTCCCACAAACCAGTTCCAAGCCATTTTATGAATATATGTGAATGCGAGTTGTACTTTAAGGATTTATCCTGGTGTAAACTAAATCAGGTTACAGCATCCGCTCTGGGTCTGTGAGGTCGACGGTTCAAACCCCATCTGAGTTATGCCAAAGACTTTATTAAAAAAGACCAAAAAAACAAAACGCTACGTGCTGCTTCCTTGCTTGACTTAAAAAGATAGAGCGTGTACAAACACCGCTGGGAAGGTAATGGCAAACCACCCAAATTAACCCTTGCCAAGAAACTGTTTTGGCAGCACAAATGCTCTACAGGGTGGCCCAAAAGTCTCCATACATAGGGAAAA
>CM068954.1:168707628-168720562 GCA_035128595.1 Eptatretus atami | reverse complement strand
TGAAACACTTCAGCAAAATGTCTCCCAAAATTCTTCATACATAGCTTATATATTCTTTCTTTTTTTCAGATTCCCATCAAGAATGCTTTTCAAAAGAAGAACGTATTGAAATCATTCTCATGGCTGTGTTCGGGAAGCTGTCGCAAGGTTGCAATCGACTTTAACAGGAAACATGCAAGCACATCACACACGACACTGTTGCCAAAGTTATTGAGAAGTGCAGAAAGACTGGTAATGTTGTGACCAACCGAGAAGTGGACGTCCACCAACATCCACTGACGAAGCACAACCGACGTGTGCTGGCAAGGAGTGCCAAAAAATGCATACGACGATTGTCTGCAGAAAGTGGTGTCAGCAGCTCAAGTATCCAGCGCATCGTGAAAAAGAAAAATGGCATCCATACAAACTGCAAATGTTCCACCATCTTATGAAGACGACCCAGATAGGAAGCTATAATTTTGCGAATGGCTCTAAACAAATTGGACGGTGATGCAAACTTCACACCTGGGATCCTGCTTACTGATGAAGCCAATTTTTATATCAATGGAGAAGTCAATCGCCAAAACTTACGTTACTGGAGTGTTACGACTGGATGAGTCCTGTCAAAAATTCAAGGTGCCAGAAAATGATGGTATGGTGCGGGATATGGGGCAACAAAATTGTTGGACCTTTTTCATTGACACAAATTTTAATGCCAACATTTATCTAAACATGTTGCAAGACAACATCATGCCATCCCTCTTAAACGAGGCTGGAGAATTCCACGTTATTTCCAGCAGGACTGTGCACCACCTCATTATGGTATCTGCGTACGCCGATGATTGGATAAACAGTTTCCGCGTTCTTGGATTGTCGCCGTGGCCCCGTGGAGTGGCCTGCGAGATCACCAGATCTCAACCCACTCGACTTTTACTTGTGGGGCACTTGAAGGCCATGGTGTACAAGGAAAAGATTCAGAACATGGATCATTTAAAGGAACGCATTCGAAGTGGAATTTCTTGCATAATGCCAGATGTGTTGACACGAGTTCACCATGAGTGGGAGAGACGACTTCGTGTGTGTTTACAAAGAAATGGCAATCATGCAGAGTACGTTTTGTAAATAAAGTTACATTTTGCTAAAAGTGTTAATTTCCCTACGTATGGAGACTTTGGGACACCCTGTATAAAGGGTATGGTACATCAAAATATCAAATAACACAAGATGTCTGAGATCACAAGTGATTGCTCAGGTAAGCCTCCCCTGGCACCCACAAACCAACAATGGCCATATTCTTTTTGGACCACCATACAATTCTTAACTTTAACATTTTGGGATAAATTGGAGAAAAAATATTCAAGTTGTGATCAAAATGGTGTTTTTTGTTCATTAGGTCACAATCCAAAAATGTAGGTTCAGGACAGTAATCAAATATCAGGTGCATAACTTCAGTGCAGGTACACTATAATGATGCAAGACATCTTGGAAGGCCAAGCGGTCTTTGAGATTTCACATTGGCAAAATTGAGTGATGACACAAAAAAACTCATTGGTAAAAATGTGTTTGTGTGTGTATATATAATTATAAATGTGTGTAAGTGTGTGAATGTGAAAGTTGCTGTTGTTGACTGCTACCTCCACATGTGAGTGGGTTTCAGGAGATGGGACAGAGATCTACCGGTCTTAAATTATCCACCTCCGTGTGTGTGTGTGTGTGTGTGTGTGTGTGTGTGATATTTGTTGATATAATATGTTACGAATTTGGAATTCGATTGCACACAACATACAGGTTCCTTTAGTCAGCTATGTCGATAAGTGCTTGTTCCCTAGATAGCTCACCTTCATTGCTTAAATGTTCAGAAATCGATTAGATGCGCTGCGGATCACTTTTATTTAAGGAGAACAAGAAAACAAAGTACGATCTACGATTAATAAATCTTCTCTTATTCTTGCTAATTACACAATAAAAAAAATTAAGAAAAATTTATAATAAAAAATTAAAAAATATAAAATTAAAAATTATCTACAAAAACTTATTTTATAAAAAATTTAAATCAAAAATTTTCTTCTATAATTTATCAAACTGAATACATATTAATAAAAAGAAAATTAAATAATTAAAATGAAAGTTTTTACTAAAATTTTTTAATAAATAAAAATTTAAATAAACATAAAAAAAAATAATAGTTTTTAAAAAAATATAAAATTAAATAAAAAAATAAAAAAAATATATAAAATATAATATTATTAATAAAAATTCAAAATATTTAATTTGTTTTTATTCAAAATATTTCAAAAATCAAAATTTAATTAAAAATTATTAGGAAATGAATTAATAATCTATAAAATAAATAAAAAAAAAAAACTAAAATAATTAAAATAAAAAATATAAAAAAATTAAATATAAAAAATTTAAAAAATACTCATTTTAAAATCAAAATAAATTTAAAATCTTTAAAATTAAAATATTAAATAAAAAAAAAAAAATAAATTAAAAAATAATATTCAAATATTATATATAAATATTATAATAAACAAATATAAACTATAAAAAAAAAAAAAAATAAATTAAGCAAAAATAATAAAAATAAATTTATAATTATAAAAAAAATTAAAAAATTCAATATAATAAAATTATAAAAAAAAAAAAATAAAAAAATTAAAATAAAATTTTATTTCAAATAAGAAAATTTAAAATTATATATAATAAATTATATAAAAAAATTAAATAAAAATTATATTAAATTTAAAATTAATTTAAAAATAAAAATTTTAAAATTAATAAAAATAAAATATGTAATTCAAAATTTTATAATTTATTTATAATTATTTTAAATTAAAATTAATCAAAAATTAATAAATCTTTAAAATAAAGATTAATTATAATTAATTTTTTAAAAAATATTACTTAAATATAATATCTTAACATTTATAATAATAAAATCTCATTTTTTATTAAAAATTAATAAAAAAAATTTTTTTAAAATAAACTCTTAAAAATAAAAATATATAATATTTCAATTTAAAAATTCTTAATATTTAAAAATTATTTATTTTTTAAATTAAAATATATTAACAAAATATAACAATAAGAATCAATAATAAAATTTGGTTTTAAAAAATTAATAATCATTATAATAAAAAAAAAAACAATAAAACAATTCTACTATACGCCAAAAATACTTTAAAAAAATTTTTTTTAATACATAATAAAAATCATTATTAAAAAAATTAAATGTTAAATCATAGTTAATAAAAACTAATTCAAATTAATATAATATTTTTTCTAGGTATACTAATTAAAGAATTACAATTATACAATAAAATAAGATAAAAAAAGAAAAAAACTTTTAAAACAACTAAAAATATTAATAAAATTTCTTTTTTAACACTCAAAAAAAGTTACTTATCAACTTTTCACTAAACATTTAATACAATACTTAGCCTCTATAAAAAAGATTAGAATATTTTTAAAAAACTTAAAGTACATATTTTAATAAATTTTTAACGCACTTTCTTAACAATTTATATAAAAAACTATAAATAATTAAAATTATTAAAAAAATATTAAATTATTACTCAATTATTAATACTTAATTTGCAACACTTTCGCACAGCTAATTTACTCAATAAAAATTAAAGTCAAGACCTACGCCACATCGTTCACCTCCATGCTTGGCAAACTCCGCCTACAGCACCACACAATTCCTCCATCATTTCGCCTCTTCAACCATCTCCAAATCGAATTTATAAAACATAAAAAAAAAAAAAATACTTTAAAAAAATTAATTAATCAAAAAAATAAATACCCAATTCCACACAAGGATCAACAAAACAAAATGAACATCTTACCTAAATAACGTCCACAGCTTCTAAGATCCAGAAAATCAGTCTAATCCCCCAGGCTATATCCCGCAAACAAAAGCTACATTTCCTAATACAAATACGCATCACTCTATCATCACATGTACCCAACGACAGCGAACTTCTACAAACACGCATCACGAGAGCATTTGATACTCAATCAGCTTACGCTTTCGATCGCAACACGTCTTTATCTTAATATAAGGATACTCCGTTTCTCTATACACATACTCCGTCCAAGCAGCAACGGAAACAAACCCATCGCGACTTCAATCATACTAACTATCAGATGCTACTATTCAATCTGCATTTTCAATACAATCTCTTTACAACTCTTTAATATAGTTTATATCATTATTTAAAAACAATTTTTAAATAATTAATAACAAAAAAGAAAATCATTTATATAAATTATTAGTTAAACAGTAAAATTTCAAAAAAATAAAATAAATTTAAATATAAATAACATATAAAACTAAATAAAAAAATAAATTATTAATTCTAAATTTAAAAAAAATTATATATTAAACTAGATATGCATAAAAAATTATAAATTTATTTTTCAATTTATATTATTTATAATAATTCAATTAAATTTTTATAAAAATTATCAAATTTTGTAAAATAAATAAAACAAAAAAAGTAAATTATAATAAATATAATTTTATTTAAAAATAATAAAAAATCTAAAAAAAAAAAAATTTAAATTATTTAAAATTTTATAAATAAATAGATATAGTGATAAATCTTAAAATTAAAATATTTAATAATAAAATAATATATAAAACATTACATAATAATGAAATAATATTATTAAAATTTCAAAAAATATTAAGATAAATAATTATAAATAAATGATATATATTAATAATAAATCAATAATATCAAAAAAACAAAAAAACAAAAGAATTCTTAGTTAGTAATAAAACATTGACAATCAAAATAATGAACCAATAAAAACCACCTGAAACCGACCCAACTGTCCAAACCAATGAAATAAAAAAAATAATAAATTAATTCTACAAAATTCGAGAATAATTGTTGAAAAAAAAAAATTAATCAAAATCATATAAAAATTTTCAAAATTAAATAAAAAAAATTCACAATTTAAATCACATTTATCTAAAACAATAATAAATAAATACAAAAAAAAAAAATTAATAATCACTGCTAAATTTATAAAATCAAATCCTAAAAATTATAACTAAAAATTTAAATTATTCACTATTACCAAAATAAAAAAAATTAATTTTTTTGTCATATTTAAAAAAAATGTTATTATAATAGTTAATGTAATTAAACAAAAAAAATTTTTAATAATATATTAATAACATAATAAATAAAATTATAAATTAACGAAAAAAATATTAATATATATAAAAATGTGTACTTATAAACAAAATTTACAATAAAAATTTTAATTAATAGTTACATATAAAAAAAACATTATCATCAAAACAAACAAAAAATAGAAATCAACAAATAATTTTTAAAATAAACCACAATAAAATACATAGTAGTAGTTTTTTTTAAATTATACTATAAATAAAAAAAAAAAAAAATTTTGTATAAATTAACTGACTTTTCTTAAATATAATCTATATTTAAATTTTAATATTTATTATAATTTAAAAATAATAATTCAATAAATTATATATTTAAAAACTTTTCAATAAATTTTTTAAAATAAAGATTAATAAACCTTAATTTAGAAACATAAATAAAATTAGTAAAATATTTTAAAATAAAATTTATTAAAATAAATTAATAAAAAAAAAAATTAATTAAAAAAAAATAATAATATTTCTTTTATCTAAAAATTTAGAATTTTTTAAAACTTTAAAAACTAAAATTTTAAAATTACAAAAAATTTCTAAAAATAAAAACAAAATTAAAAAATATATCTTTAAAGTAAATATAACAAAATTTATTAATATAATTATAATAAATAATATAAATACTATATAATTAACAAATAAAATATAATTAAATATGAAAAATAATAAATAATTTAATTTAGGAATAAATTTAAATTAATATAATTTTTTTATAAATTTGTATAAAAAACATAATTTATAAATTTCTAATATTAATAATTAAATAATATAAATTAAAAAATTAAGAGATTTTTTTTATATTTTAATAATTTTTAAAATTTTTCATTACTATATTTATTTTAATCAAAAAATTTATACTTAAATTTAAAAAAATTATCTAATTTAATCTAACAACTAACATTAATAAAATAAAACAACAAACTATCAAATTTAAAAATAAAAATATTAAAATATAAGAAATAAAAAATAAAATGATTAAAATAAAAATTTTTAATAAAATTTTTCTTTAAAATTTTTAATTTTAATAAAAAAAAACATAAAAACTACCTAAGACCATATCCATAAAAACTTTTTCTGAATCCATCTCATTAAAAATATAAACGCTTACTCAAAACTTAAATAACTTCATATAATATTCTCAAATATTAAAACTTTAGAATTAAAAAAAAACTAACGTTTTATATAATTTAATAAAAATTTAAATATAAATTTTTTAATTAATATTTAAAAAAATTTATATATAAAATATTTAAATTTATATTTTAATTAAATTTAACTATGAAATACTTAAAAATGATTAAATAATAAATTTTATAATAAACTTAAATTAATAAAAATTTAAAATATTTATAATTTTAAATAATTTTAATAAATTTTAAACAAATATCTCATTAATAAAAAAAAACTTTCTTAAATTCTAAATTTAGAATTTTAAAAAAATAGATAATATAAATTTCAAATTAAATTAAATTTAATAATCTTTATTTTATAAAATAAATAAAATAAATAAATAATATTAACTTTTTCAAAAAAAATTTAAAAACTTTCTATTTATGAATTTAACGTCACTTCACAATAAAAATAAAAAAAGAAAAAATAAAATAAACATTACATAAATTTTATATTTTAATAAACTAAATATATAAAATTAAAAACTTCTTTTTAAGTACAACAATTTTAAATTATACTGAACAATAATTTATAAACCCGATACCATTATTTTTACATCTTTTTAAATGAAATCTAGAAAAATAAACAAAATTAAAATTATTAAAAATGCAATTTAAAAATTAGTCACAAACAATTTATAGGAAGGTATGGGAGCCAATTAATTTAATTAAAGAAATTTTTTAATAATATTAGCCAAAAATATTAAATTTAATTTTGATAATAAATCATTTTATTAAAAAAAAAAATCTAATATAAAATATTTAAATATTTAATATAAAAACATAATAAAATCTAATTTTATATAAATTTTTAAAATTAAATAATTAAATTTTAAATAAAATTAATTTATAAAAAATTTAAAAAAAAAAAAAATTTAATTAAATTATATAAATTAAATAAAAATAAAATTTTTAAATAATTAATATTATAAAAAAAAAAAAATATTTTTTAATTAATAAAAAATAAATACATAATAATAAATAAATTAAAATAAATTACATTAAAATTTTATAAATTAAAAAAATATAAAATAATATTAATTAAAAATTAGTCAATAATTATAAAATCTTATTAAATTCTTATTAAAATTAACTAAACATGATGTTAAATTAAAAAATTAATTTAAAGAAAAATAAATAAATTATTAAAATAAAAATATAAAATTTTAATTTAAAATAAAAATAAAAATAAAAACTTTTTAATACTAAAATGGAAAAAAATATATATAAAAATTAATATAAAAAAATAATTTTAAAATCATATATAATATATATATTTCTTAATAAAAATAAAAATCAAATTTCTTTTAATTTTTATAATATAATTACTTTAAACTTCTTAAAAAAAAAAAATAACTACAAAATATTTAAATTTATAAAAATATAAATTAAAAAAAAATTTTCTTGAAATACTAATAATATAAATATTTAAAATAATAATAATAAAAATAATTATATTAAAATATTTATAATAAATAATCTAAAATCAATAAAACAAAATAAATATTTAAGTTTTATAATAATAAATTAATATTTCAAACATAATATAATTTTAAAATTCAAAAACTTTAATTATTATAATTTTATAAGAATCTTTACTACAATAGATAAAAAAACTTATGTCAAAAGATTTTATTCTTCATTCCGAAACAATTAATTATAAAATAAAAGTAAAATTAAAATCAAATTTTTATTTGCTAAATGTGCAAGGGTTGAGACAAAGAGGTATGTGAACATCCTGCTAGCATACTTCATAACAGACTATAATCATGTGGTGACCATCAAATGCCATTGACCTAATGCTCTCAAATCAAGACCCATTTAAGATCACTCTCCAAGACAAGTAAGACATCTTGATTTAATCACACAAGATACATTTAACGAGAGAGACTGCTTTTGTTAGGCATTATCAAGTGTGCGAATTAAAACAACTCGTTATTGTTCTATGTGCAGAAAATAGCAACTCTCTCTGAAAGTTGACGTCATGGACTCTTGTTTTTATTGCATCTTTTGCTAGAGTCATCAATTTCACTTAACCAATAGCATTTATTTGAACTTACAAATGCTGCCAAACCCCATTTAACATTAGCTCACAGATTCAAAGAAAATAATTAAATAAACATTTAACATTTATTACCACACCCTTACTTCTGGGTTTTTTAGATAGTGCGTTTTCAATCTTTATATTTTTTTGTTACTTATAAGTGTGAACGTTTATTCCTACAAGCATTTGTTGATCCTCAACCTACCTGACGTCCCAATCTAAGGCGTATGTTCAATGATAGTTTATTTAATCAACTGTGCAGTTTTTGCAATATTGTAAAATACTAAAACATACACAAAATTTATACTTCTATACAACACACATAAAATTATAATAAAACCTGGGAATCAGAGATTGAAAAAATATTCCAAAACGTCAAACTATGATAGTGACAGTAGCATTTTTGGGAAATATTTATTTTAATATTTTTTTTATATTTATTTCTTTTTTAGGCAAATAAATACTTATTACTCTAGTGGTTTTTAGATGAAAATTAGTGTTATCATCATGTGATACTTTGATACCATGTTTGAACTCTGCAATAGCATTCAGATCTCCAAAAATACATCGTACACTCGATAAGGTCTTACCTTACTTTGTTGCACGTTTAATTCACATCGAGATGCCAGATAATCGACAATGTATCACAGATATCTAGGTGACCTATCTTTAAAAGCACTAAATAGCATAATTAACTGTCTTCAACATTGTATTAATGATTTTGATTTTACTCGTTGGCCGCTATAATACCCAACCCAAAATGACCAGAACAAGCAGACACAGAGCATTAATATCACATTGGGCTAGCTGTTTGTTCAATCTCAACAACAAACCACAGACCAAAAGTTTCCAGTTTGAATCAGCCCTTTTCCAAGCTCTGGCTGATCTTTCTTTGGAGTAGGAAATCCAACCCACAGCTTTATCACTGTCACCTATATGGGCATGTGCAACAATTCTATCAAACGTTGAAATATAGTCTCTGAAAGCCCCATGCAAATACGAGATGATGTGGTAGAGTCATCCTATCGTCTTTTGCAGGTATCCCAACTGCAGTTTTGAGTCCGACAATGGCGCTGTGCTTTGAGTTATAGTTTGGCACAACTCTTAAGTTTCCAGGAGAGTTGTACACAATCAGTTTAGTTAGGGCTTGGATCCTCGCATTCATGTACATCTGACTATAGATGCATATGGAGAAACTGAAGCCTTCACTACCAGGCTACAGTGCAGGCAAACCACAAGGCAATTCAAACATTCAGAGTTGTACTCATGTTTGTGCAACAGGACACAGTGAGGAAGCACTCTAACTCCCATGTGACGGACCGTTTGAAGTCATCCGGCATACTGACAAGTTTTCATATTATGACTGCAATGAAAAAACGTGACACTGTCAGCATATGACTGGTGAAGCCTGCTTATGTTAACATGATCTGACCACTGAAACATGCATCACCTACAACCCCTCACTTGCAAACAACACCAGCACTGGCAACTGTTCCTTAATTCCAGCAGTTATGTCCACTACAATCATTCTCACTTGCAACTAGCTCCAGCTCTGGCAGCTGTTCTTCAAGTGCCGGCAGCGAGGAAGACATTTGGCCGTAAAGTTTATTGGCCAGCTTGTTTTGTGCATTTTTTTGGTCTTGAAACGTGGATCGTCAGTTGTTTGTTGGACCCCCCCCCCCCCTTTCCCCTCTCAAGGGCCGAGTGGAGAGAAGCTTAATGAGAGTGTGATCGATGTTTCCTGGCTGGTGGCTTAATTCTTACCATCGTGTAAATGACTCACAGAACACGAGTTTCACTGGAGTTAACTAAAGTTACCTGATATGTGCAGGAAACATGCACACGTTTCAACCACGTTTGCAGCCCTCTCTTCAATGATGATCATCACTCTCTTCACCACGCAGAGCTTCGTACCATCTGTGTGTTGTATCAGTGCACCATCTTCATGGTCTTTGCTCCTTTCAACCATGACGAATAGCATCGAACCCCCTTTTAGTGAACAGCTTATTCTCACGGGCACTGCTATTTATACACCTGAGTCACCAAGTGGATCATATTATTTAGGGACACAACGTCGAATTGCCCCACTGGTATACGCCAATTCTTGCTTCTTTTGAACTTCGACAATATTCACCCATACTCAAGCTTAACAGCTTAAGGACACCGCTCAGACTGGACGAAGTCATCAACCTTTAGCAGATGTATGTTGTTTCGTCTTCAGTCGCTCCCATTAGGGGTCGCCACAGAGGACATCCGTTATGATCCGCATCAATTTGGCACAGGTTTTACGCCGATGCCCTTCCTGACGCAACCCTGGTCCCTCTTACAACACAGGGATAAGGATGTTTCGCCATGATTCCGGGCTGCCCTACACCCTCTCATAGCGTGGTCCAGTGCAGAGCCCCCGTCCTCAAGCGATCCTCCAACCCAAGCTCCGAGTAGCCGCGATTACAGGCGCACGCACTACGCCCGGTCAACCTTTAGCAGATGAGTATAAGTTGATAACTCGATTTTCTGTAACACCTTTGCATGCCATCATCCATTGGATGGAGGCTACGTTGTAGGACCATCTACCAGCACTGGCCATTGATGGATGTTAAATATCTCACAGTGACTTCCGTGAAGAGTAGGTGAGTTATCACCAGACATCTGCCCAAAATGACAAATTTCTGTGCAGAAAAGTTGGTAGCTGTCTACTTGGATATCCCTTAGATCAGTTACATTACTTGCCATTTCAAAGTGTGATTATTTATATATGGGTAGCAGCTACTACACGAGAATATATTCAGGTCTAAAGTTGTTCTTCGTGTCACACGTGGAATGGTCACCTCAGTTACGAATAGCAAGCACAATATGATGATGTTTTACAAGATTGCACATTTTGTTTTTCTACACAAAAAGTCAGAATGGAAAAAAAGACAAACATCTGATGCAAGGAAACAGTGCACAGATTGAATTGTGTTCCATTCCCTCCACTTGACAATATCACCATTCTTCCCTCTAATCAATTTAAAATAGCAATCCATTGCACTCTCCTCAATTATCTATTTGCGACCCATGTTTAGTATATCTCTGTCTACTTCTCTCTGTCGCTCCAATGTTTTTACTTGCACCCCAAATCATCCCTCCCATCCCTCGCACCAAGGTTCTGTCTCTTCCTCAATTTCTCTTATCATAAATCTCGCTGTTTTCTTACTTCCCTGATTGCTTTGCCACATGTTCGCCTTTGTTCCACGCATCTCCGCACTCTTAGTTTATTGACCGACAATAGCTATCACCTTGATGTTATATCTTCTTTTCTACTCATCAAGAACATATAGATAATAATGAAATCAAATGGAAACTCAGTGATTTACAATGAATTTCTTTTATAGCACACGTCAAAATTTTCTTCCCACCATGAAGCAATGGGCCCAACTCCAAGAAAACTCTTCACACTGCATGTTAGTAATTTTTATCCAAACCTTTTATAAAATAATGGGGATGTTGTAATCAACTCCATCTGTCCTGCTACTCTCTCTTTCAACGGCTGTGCAGAAAGATTCACCAAAATTTGCAGTTTTTTTTTTTAATACACAATAATGTCAAGGCTCGCACAAGTATGATCACCCCATAGAAAGGATGTGCAAAGAAATGGTCAAGTATCAGTAATGGGCCTCACTCCCTTGACAACATTAAAACTTTAAAGGATTGATATTTTTAAAGCCAGTTTCTTAAGGTACAATTACCAATTAAATTGTCTATTACTTGTTGCATTCCATTCTTTACTTGTTTTAATGAAAACTTTTTTTGTAGCATGCCAATCATTGAGAATTGTTATTCATCTTATTGCATAAACTACTTGTCCTGTTTTTTTGTCTATTTTTTGGCTGACACTGAAAGAATGGTAAGTTAATCGGGAACAGCCTTTGGATTGATGCGCGTCGTCTGTCCATCCATAAACAACTTTGTCAACTTTTTCTTCTGAACATTACACATCCTTACGAAAATTTGATGAAAACCTTATCACACACTCTTCATTTCACCGCAACAGGGTAAATTTGGTTACCAAAAGTTTAAGTTCAACAAGAAAATAAAAATTTTTAAACAGGTACTAATAAAAAAAACAAACAAACAAACAAAAATATAAATGGTTGCGTAACATTCAAAAAATGCACCGCCCCTCATTCCAAATAACATTAATACCAAAATCACTTCCAGCATGTTACTCACCATAATGGTTGAGTACCTTCTCTGATGCCTCACTTGCTCAAATTCCCACCTTGCAGCACATTGTAGAGTCGGAATTGGGAGGGTTACAGCAAGACAACATCATGCCATCCCTCTTAAACGAGGCTGGAGAATTCCCACGTTATTTCCAGCAGGACTGTGCACCACCTCATTATGGTATCTGCGTACGCCGATGATTGGATAAACAGTTTCCGCGTTCTTGGATTGGTCGCCGTGGCCCCGTGGAGTGGCCTGCGAGATCACCAGATCTCAACCCACTCGACTTTTACTTGTGGGGGCACTTGAAGGCCATGGTGTACAAGGAAAAGATTC
>CM068954.1:168677856-168697924 GCA_035128595.1 Eptatretus atami | reverse complement strand
AGCCCCATGTGGGAATATTTTGAAAGATTACCATGTGTCAATGATGTGTACATCATATATGAATATATAATGGACCATCGGACCATTGTGTATTTTTTAAACCTGCGTAAAAAGAATATATTATTTAATTATCCTTTTTTAAAATAATATCGATATACCGGAATGACCCAACCGGTATATCGATATCGAAAAACAAATCGATATCGACAGAGCCGAACGCATGACTTCCAAAACCTCCCCTTGCAGGATCATGTTAATGAACAGGACGAGAGAAGTGAGTAGACTAGTCCCCGCTTCAGCAGATTCCTTGCCCAGAAGAGCCTGAAGATGGGCCGGTCTGAGCCCTGGGCCTGCAGCCCACCCAGATGGAAATAGGTTGACCGAGGTCTGGACAGAATGCTCCGAGAGAACCACTGGAGCGGCAAATTCACCGTTGGGCGCAGCCGGTAGGTTGAGGCCAGATGGGCAGCTGGATGTTTGGCTTTAAGTGCATTAGTCATTTCGGCTGATTGTGGAGCATGCCCCTCACAAGACGCCAACTCTCTGACGGCACCCTTGATGTCCGTGTCGGCGAATTTGGCCTTCACCCTTTTGTTAATATGCTGGGGGTCGTCAATTTTGTGGGGCTTACTGATGGAGTTGCTTAAAAGAGGTGGTAACCCATCCAAATCCAAAAGAAAAAAAATTGGCCACCTGCCGCTTGTCTTTAGATGTCAGTGAAACATTTGGAGAGTCTGGTGCCTCTTTATTGGGCCCCCTAAGGCCAAAAAAAACAAAAGATGTGGATGCGATGCCAGACCAACGGGGTTTGGTCCTCGAGTACGTCATGAAGAAGTTTGTGAATGGCGTCAGCAACAGGAATACGAGTGCCCTTAGGTACTTTTCAGAGTCTGCTGAAATTGTCATGACATCTCAACAAATAGGTGGAAATGTCCATCGGTTGGGCAGGGGTAGTCGGACGAGGGGGGGGGGGGGATTGGTGTCATCCAGCATGACCAGTTGGTCAAATACACCACTGCCAAACGCCCAGAAAATTTAACACAAGAGTCGTGGCAGCAGGAGTTGCATGACCGACAATGGACGGAACGTTTCCTCGTGTTGACGAGCTTACATTTGCATTCAGGAGCAGAGCAATTATGGTTTACCACCATTTTGACATTGCCATTCTTTTGTCTGAATGCTGAAAAATATGTTTGAAAAACAACATTTGAATCGCAGATTTTACGCTCGCAACGAAATGCGCCGGGTGAGCAGAAAGGTGCCGAATCAATATAAACACGCACACAGCACAGCGCAAAAGGCCTCATTTAGCAATTGTTTGACATTTTGAAAGTCCCCCATTGTTTAACCCTACTTAGCTTGGGGAGTGGGTCGGGGTGGGACTACATGGAAGTATGGACAGGAGAGAGAATGGTGGAAGTGGGGGTTGGCGGGAGGTGGTGGTGGAGTGAAGAGATTCCATGGGTGCTTAATGTGAAGATTAATCCTCTCCATAGTCCATGTTTAATTATGGTATCAACTTCGACCGATGGTCGACAACAAACAAGGCCAAACAGCCAGCAAATACATGACTCAACTACGTTCTGTCTCCTTATCAGCCTGTTGGATTAGTTGTGATTGGAGAGCTCGCACACAGCGGAAGTTCATTTGTTTGCAAGGTGGCAACAATGAAATTGCACCGCACATTATACAGTGTAACTACTTTCACCTTTCACCTGTGAAGCTTGTGTGTAAGCCGTCAAAGAAAGGTTGCAGGAAGGAGTGTCAGAATTGCAGGCTGAGGGCGTAAAAGGAGAGGGGGAATGTGCATTAAGAACAAAATGTAGCTTGATCTCTATAGCACTGCTGTGTCCACCTTGGGTCCCTGCGATTAAGGACGATGCTCAGCACAGTACGAAGATGGAAGCGAGATGGAATTCCTGGAAAAGGATTTTGAATCATTGAGAGAGGGAGCACGGTTTGATGGAAAGGGGTTTTGATTCACATTGACACATCCGGCTGACTGGGCAATTCTCGAGATTTTAGGTTTGCGATATTTGAATGCAATTATCTGAAACCCCTTCGCGAGGAAGGTTTTGATACGATTTGAGTGTTTCCAGTTGTATGCATTATTTTTTTTTTGTTTCGACTCAGGAGGAGGAGGACGGTATGAATGCATCTGAAGCAGTTTGAGTGGATTTTTATGCATCTTAGTCTGCAAGGTTTGCTGTGTCTTGAAGGAGAGCCATCAAAAATAAAAATGTATGTGAATAAAAAAGAGTGGGAAAATATTTTAGCTTTTTGACGATTTGACACAACACTTAAAAACAAAACAAAAGTTGAACCATTTGCTGATTGCATACTTGTGTCTATAAGGATATCCACGTTGCATTGAAAACAAATGGAGTGATCGAACTTAAACAGACTGATTTAATTACAATCAAAATCACCAACTGAGCTTGTTTCATCATTCAGGTTGTGACCTTGGAAGCTGAGAAAGGAGAGAGGAAGAAGCAATACATCTACATTTAAAGTAGACCACCCATTATTATGAGCCATATATTTATTTCCTATGCACAGGGAAGAGGAGGTTCATGGTTTGCAAAGATGGAATCGGTTTGAGGGAGGTGGGGGGGGGGCATGAGGGAGATTGGATCAATTATTCTCGCCTTGTCAGGTTGGCTGAGATGGGAGATTGGGAGGGGGGGGGACTGTTCTGGTCCATCTATCTGGAACCGGATGGCCAGGCCTGAAATTTGGCTGGATTGTGGAATTTGTTCAATAACTCACGGACTCTACTTAAAAGACACAGTGAGATGGCTAATGCCCACCAACACCCCCAGTGATGGCAGACCATTGCTCCGGCTTAACATCCATCTGACTAATAACACACAATGATGCCTTAACCCGCATTCAAAATAAATGGATGACAGTTTATAGTTGGATCGTGAGTTGACCCCAGGCTAGACAGCTCAAAGGCAAGTGCGTATACCTACAAACTATCCCACCAGCCCTCGTCAATAAATAGACTACCTCTTAAAAACAAGAACGGCACTCAGTAGAGCGCATAGTCTCTCCTTGTGTGCTCATTGTTACATTTTTAACTGAACACACTACTCTTATGGTCCACTGCTATTACAGCCCGTATCATCCATGCACCCTATTATGTCACATACACTGCCATTATCTGCAGCTGTATTGATTATTGATTAATTATGAAGATATTTGACAGCCACTTTTGTCCACATCAAGGCTAAATTGCGTCAATGAAGGTGATTGTGAAAAATATTTCAAAATATATTCCCCATTGCTAGTAGATCATATGTATAAAGTTTCACATCGATCTGTTAAGCAGT
This sequence comes from Eptatretus atami, assembly GCA_035128595.1. Lineage (NCBI taxonomy): Eukaryota > Metazoa > Chordata > Myxini > Myxiniformes > Myxinidae > Eptatretus > Eptatretus atami. The sequence continues at coordinate 168,694,589 of CM068954.1, read as the reverse complement.
TCTGGAGAAGAATATGTTTTGAGTTTATATTTATAATCAAATATGGCCACCAAACCATATGACCGATGATGTCATAATTTAAATTCTTCACTCACATCGGGTCAAAGATCAGATATATGAAATTTCAGATTTTTCAGATAAGGATTTTGATTCAACCAATTATGATTGGAAAACCACTTCACTGATTAAGTCATCATTATCACCGTATGTATCCCCTTATATAACCCCATGTGGGGTTTATGACAAATGTCAAATTTCAATTTTTTTCGTTGAGCAGTTTCAGAGAAAAAAATGTCCAATTTTTTTCCTTTTATTCAATATAGCTGCCAAACCATGTGACCTAGGACGTCAGAGTTATCAATAAAATATTCTCCATAGTGAATCCCTCCGATGTTTGAAGTTTCACATCGATGGGACAAGTGGAGAATTTTTTTTTTTTAAGTGAAAATACATAGACGTGTACACACACACACACACACACACACACACACACACACACACACACACACACACAGCAATAGTCCAGTATCCCCTTTGGACCAGACTAAAGAATTGTCACCGAATGTGAGAATGATCAATTTGAATCCTCAGAAATCTTCAGCTAAATTAGAGGCTTCCCCTGAATCTTTAACCATGTCTATATTGACGGTAGAATTAAATTGCGTGTTCTCAAGGTATGTGGAAATATCATTTGCCAGGATACGCTTGTCATTGTGCTGTCTACCTTTCTATGTATGTGGTCTGCATTTGATTCTCAAGGACGCTATAAACTGTGGGATTGGTGGTTTGCCGGCAGGGTGTTTCATCAAGACGTGTGCCATCTCTGGGATGTTTGTTAAGGCGTTTGCCAGCACCCTGGCAAAATTCTGCAATTTTACCCTCATGTGAAAGTGAACTCTATCAGCCGCCGAACCATGCATCGGTAGTGATGCAACCAATGGGACGGATTCATAATCGAATCCCAGTGTAATGTGCATTTGCAAGAAGAAGGTGGGAATATAGTCCTGCACATTTGACTCGCAGTCTCACAGCACTTTGCAACATAAGGACGTTCTATGCTTGACAAGAACCAAACAGAAATTTGACAAATTTGAAATTAACCACAATGTTTTCAAGCCACCACTAAATTGCTTTCATATGGCCAACACCCACAAGTGATATTAAACAAAACACTGCTTTGAATTCTGTGGACAGTTTCAATGTTGGCCTGAGTTGAAGTTTAAAAAAATTATTTAAATATGGCCTGCATTTATTATTGTATCTCAACATAGTTTGTTTAGCTATCACCACCAGTCTAGTCTCAAATAATTAAAAACTATAATTTGTACAACATGGTATTTATGTCGGGTAACTTTGTGAATGAAAGCATAAATGACTGCACACATTATGTTTATTCTTTTAGCCTGGGATTAAATGCAGAACATCAAGGCTGCTAAAACATTCAAAATGCAAACCAAAAAAAATGAAGCAATGGATGATATCAACTAGTGGGGCAGATATGTGAGATAATTAAGAATAATTGTGGCTTTTGTGGTAAATGCACGAAAATTGGTATAGTTCATGTTTGATGTGAACTAAATGATTTCAGATGTAGTGCCCAAGCTGAATATTTCCCCTGACACCCATAAATGGGGGAAATCCAAGATGGCTACCACACGAATTGCAAAAATCTATTAAGTCACATATCATCAGCAATTCTGACATTAAAACATGAATGAAGTGTCCTTTTCTATGTTTTCAGACATAAGGAATCCAATACCACCGTAATTTATTCTAAAACATACACTGTTATTCATTTTAGGAACAATGTAAATATTTTTTGTTTCTTTGCAATTAGCTGAGCAGATGGAGCTCACATCATGTCAGCAAAGGAGAGGTGTAAGGTTCTTCACAGTGAGAGTCTGCACTCATCTATGTCTTCTGTTTGCCGTATGTATCTGGCCACTTCCACTGAATTGGTTTCGCAATCGTGAACAGTGGCTGATCAAGTGTTGGCACAGGCACCTGTCCAGGGTTCAAAAGTTTGACAACATGCTGGATAACATCCATCCAATGATGAATCATAGCCACAGACTTGGGAACAAAGGCAGAAGTGATGTGATGGTGTTGTCAAAGTTTCCTGGTTGCTCTGAATTTGCATGGAATGCAGCCTAGGAGATTGGATCAATGATGTTATGGGTCTCCTTTCTTATGAGCTGCTGTGGTTTTTTTGCCACTTGTTCTCATCTTTGAGGGCAGCCTTGACATGATAGTCATTGCTTGTAAGGGTACCATCAATGGAAGGAACGAGGGAGTCCTTGCTCCTCTACATCACAGGGGTCAAATTTGTGTACAACTGAGGTAGTGATGGGATCTGCTTCCTCGAGGGCCCAGGCTTCAGTGTAGCTCTTTTACATTCAAAACGTACGTACCATCGGAATCTGTTATACGATTCTGAAACGGGGATATACCTGCATCATGAAACACGTCATGAGCGGTCCTTGAGCTTGGGTTGTAGTCAACGTTATTGACTGCAGCTGTGGTGACTTATTTTTTCACAGGATAAGGGGACAAACAACCCCATCGGTTTCATATTGCTGAGATTCTGAAACGGACATGCATGTTGGCATATCAAGAACTCTATGATACAAAATTGATAAGCCCAGATGGAATCAGGTGTCCACAAGTTCATGATTGCGTGTACGTCTGTGAATCATCAGGCCAAGGTATATCGGTAATAGAGTCTCTCTATTCTTATTATGGTATGCACTAGTGGACTCCTGGCATCTTGTGACATGATTGTTGTTCTTGATATTAAATTTGTTCTATCCACGATCATGTCAACTATTGCAACCAGCGACGTGGGAACAGCATCTTCCTGGCAGCCTTTTTAAAATGACCCATCAAATGTTGCATGCTTTACCAGCAAATCACGGCATAGGATATGTGCAGCTTTGGCTAGGCAAGTACCTTTATCATCACAGTCGCCCAAGCTTACTTTTCTCAGCAGAGGTCCATCATCGTCGAAAGTCATGAAGATATCGCTGCCTTGCTTGTAGGCATGGAGAGCTGGAACATTGGCAAGTATATGCTCTTTCAAATCTGTGGAGTAAATTTGATTTGATACATTTAATCCCAGCTCTCGTAGTCTGTTAGTGTACAATTGCAGAAGATCAGCCAGCTTGAAAATTGGAGCAACTAACTGATCTACCAACTTCAATGTAAGCCGATAAGTTCCACCAAAGTTTCAGTGCACATTGTTTAATGTGCTGAGTAATTTTTGGCATCATAGCTTCATGAAGAGGTCTAGACTTTGTTCCAGATTAGTTGCAAAATAAGCATTTGTGACATTGGGGAGGTCTGTCTTTACATATCACCTGTTGACGTAAATATGCACGATCTCCTGCCAAACTTGAAGATGCAGTGTTCCTTGTACTCTTTCCCATTGATTGGAAGAACACTTCTGGTGACAGGATATATGTCACCGAACACGATTTCTGGAGAGGGTAGTCGCGACGCCATCTCCTTCATCAAGACGGCATACTCGTATGTCGACTGGCACTGGCTGCTCGCCAAGTTCACGGAAATTTGTCAAATCGTCACACAAATTGTCATAGCCAGCTCCAACGTCTGGCAGTTTGGAATGTTCTGGACACTGAAGTGGTGCAAAAGAATGTTCTTGACACAAGACACCCAAAGTCCAATCAATAGTATCAGGTGTGGACATACGTAGATGAGTGCAGACTCTCACTGTGAAGAAGGTTACACCTCTTCTTTGCTCATATGATGTGGGCTACATCTGCTGAGCTATCTGCAAAGGAAAAAAAAATAAATTATATCGTTCCTAAAATTAATAGCTATGCACTTTTTAAGAATTTTTTTTGAGAATAAATGATGGTGGAATTGGATTCCTTATGTCTGATAACAAAGAAAGGACACTTCATCTTTGTTTTTATGTCATAAATTTCTGAAGATATGCAACTTAATAGATTTATGCAATTTGTGTGGTGGTCATCTTGGATTTTCCCATTTATGGGCATCAGAGGAAATATTTGGCTTGACATTATATCTGAAATCATTTAGTATAACGGTTCTCAAATTAGGGTACGCATAACCCCAGGGGTACATGAGAGAATCTTGTGGGGGGACCCAGCGGGGTCGTCAAATCAGTTTTTTATTTTTCTTTTTAAATCGCATCCGTTTTCAAAAATTAATCAACTAAGTAAGTAACATTAAAATTAATATAGGCCAGGTGTAAATATACATGTCAGATTTTCAAATAATCTATTAGTAAAGTGAAGCATTTGTTGCTCATGTTAATGGGTGAAGGGTAAATCCAAGTACAAAAAGTGAATCCTTGTAGAATAGGCCGACCGTGACCACGTAGAGACAGGAGGGCCATGAACGACTGTACAGCATATTACAGTATATTCATTGCACATGAGAGTTAATCATATCCAGTATATTAACGTTTATCAGGCACACGTGAACTTTGTGCTTCAACTTTAATCCGATCTGATGTCGCATAAAGAAAATTTAATTGCAGTACAGTATTTTTCTTTCGAAGGTGATGTCAGCACCAACGAAGCTAATTCACACCCTATTTTGGTGGATGTTAAACAACGTAATAACGAGTCGTTATTGCCTTCATGACCATCAAGATGTTGTTATGTTTGTGGGAGGGTTATGTATTCAAAGGGTATCTGGAATGCGTAGTTGGGAAGTATTGTTTGCTCGAGGCGGTAGCATCTCGATGTATTAAGTAGGGATGTAGACCTGCTAATTTGTCTCGTAAATGTGCATTTCTGAAAGGGAGAAATGTGTAACCGTCAAGTAAATAACTAGGAAAAGGGATTAGGCAAGTTGTCTTTCATGTTTCCCTTTGATATAACAGTGACAAGCTATGGGAGAGAGGTGTGCAGTGTCCAGAAAGGGAGGGACAAGCCCGCACAACTCCGTGAATAACAGGCTGAGAGATAGCCAATTGGAGAACCTTAAGCTTCAAGAAGGCCAGAAAGGCTAAGAGATAGCAAATGGGAGAGCCTGGAAGCTTCGAGAAGGAGAGGACACCATGCGAGAGAACCAGAGTCAGAGCGAGAGGCAGAGGCCGACTCCTAAGAGAGGAATGATCAAGCAGGGACATTCGTGACTCGGTCGAGTTTCCACTGACCTTTCCCGTGTTAACTTGGTACTTGGGATCAGAAAGAAAGAAAAAGCGAGGAGAGAGAGAGAGAAAGTTGGTTGGCTGTTGTTTCTTGGTCGTGGTTGGAGTTGATTCATAGTTTAACTGGCAGAGCAATGTGGGGCCTCTTTGCTGTGTTGAACCCGTGGAGCTACATGCGACCTCTTTTCTGTGTTAAAAGAGCCAGTGGAGCACGAACCGAGAGGGTCAATCTCGAACTGGGTTCATCTGCAACCATCGTACACACGTCTGCACGTCCGTCCATGCTAATTTTTTCTGTTTTCTTTACAACCGCTTATGTGATAGATAGGAAATTTTCACCATAGGTATGACAACTTATGTAGAAATGTTTTATTGATAATTATGATGTCATAGGTCGTGTGATGTGGAAAAAAATGTTGGAAAAAAGGAAAAAAACTTTGGACCTCTGTATCTCTGAAACCGCTTCATGGAAGAAAAAACAATTAAACTTGGCAAATGTGAAAGACTCCACATGGGAAACAAGTGTGATTTTTTTGATGATGTCATCGGTGGCTTTGTTATGACATCATAATTTTTATCTGCCTCTGATATAATCCCATGAAATATTGACTTCCATTAACGAATGATTAATGCCCTAATACGGGATTTTCGAAATTATGTATGAATGCTAAATGAGGTCTTTTGCTCAAGCGCTGTGTGTGTGTGTTTACTGTGACTCGTTTCTGCTCGCCGGGCACTTTTAACCTGCCATTGCTCGTGCAAAAGCAATAATTCAAATGGTTGTTTAAACATAATTTTCATCAATTTTTTTTACGAAAGAGTGGCAATCTCAGAATGGTTAATCATTATTGTTCTGTTCCTAAATGCCAATTGGACGCACAGAAATGTAGGAAATACGAGAAATATCCGTGGATGAGAGGTGTCAAGTTCCCCTCATTTCCTGTTAATCCATGCGAGCGGAGGCAGTGAATTTAACACAAATATACACAAACACAGATGGATGCTTCTCCTTTCACCAATACATGCAAAAATCCAGCATAATTTGTCTTGTGGCCCCAGAACCCCCCCCAAAAAAATTAATAACGATCCTCACAACCCATAGAGCTCCCACCCACACCACCCACCCACACCACCCCCCACTCTGTCCCAAACATGATTAATCGCAAATATTATTTTCACCTTACCCTGTGCATTGACAAGCCCAAGATATGATCTTCCCTCACTGACAAGGAGGATCAGATAGAACACGCTGTCCACAGGCCTTGCACCGGTCCACGTCCTCGATAGTTTGCAATAATGACAGGTGCCTATTCGGTGAGCTGAGAAAGTTCTCCAAATCATTAGTTGTACAGAGACACACCCCTTTCCCTCAGCTATTTTTCCAAGTATTTTTGGCTTCTTTTGGAAGCTTTGTTGTATTTGTATAGCCAACATTTAACATTACATCTCTAACTGAAGTTCACAAATACCATTTTTTTTTTCAGCGCCTGTCGGGCCAATGGTGGAAAGGACTATCGAACAAAAGCAAGCAGGCCGGAAATGTTTAACAGGTTAAAAAAATGTTTAACAAGCACAACAGTTAAACAAGGTCCGAACAGGCAGCGCAGCTCGTGCCACGTCAGACCTGTGCAGTGTGCAGGCTCTCCCATGGTGGCTCTCATGGTCCGAACTGGCAGCCGTGAGTGCAGGCTTGGCCGAAGGACTCCTGGTAAGGAGAGGTTGGTGGTCAAGAGCGAGACAAATTTAAAGTCGTTGCACATGAAACAAGTCAAGATTACTCCGGGCAGATAAGACGAGTCACGAGCAGAATCAAGATGAGTGGAAACATCATCCCGGCAAATAAGACGAGTCGAGAGCACTCCTGGCAGAAAAGACGTGTGGTGGATCGAAGTGCCCAGCAGACCGAAGCACTTGGTAGATTGAGACGCATGATGGATCAGACGCTTGGTTCACGAGAGCACTTGCCGATCTACGTGGGAAGTCCTCGAGGGCAAAGAAGATTTCTAACCTTTTACCATCAACTTCATTCACTCGTTTTCACATCCCCTCTCTGAGAAGGTCAAACCGGTCTGCCTTTTACCACCGCTGAGGGGGGGGGGGGTTATGGTTGTGGCTCCTGTCACTGCTCATCTTCCAGGCCATCTCGCTTCTCCTTGGCCTCTACCTGGCTATATCATCAGAGGTTGGTCCCGCAACCAAGCCAACCCCCCCTGGCAAGAAGCTGTGTTGTCCGTTTAACACACGATGATGTCAGCTGCAGCGATAGTTACAGCGCTAATGATCCTGTGGCTGTAATATTTCCTTAACTGTATTTTAAAAGGGAGTTTTTGCAAGCAATTGAAATGAAGGTCTATTTCATTCATTGCTTGCATGCACCAAATTAAGAATCATTTGTGCGAGTTACCAGGTAATTCAGGTCCATTGTTTGAAGTAATCAAGGTAATTTGTGAGTGTGGACTCATGAAAGGAGGATGGTTTTGGATATGGAATGGAAAAAGGGTGGGGGGAGGTTTGAAGGGCAAAGTGGGAAGGGTTGTGAGGAGTTACGGGGTTTGAAAGGCAAAGAGCGAGGGACTGGCAATGGATGGCTAGCTGGAGTTAAAGAAAGGTCAAAAGATGGATTGATAGATGGAGGGCTTAACTCACAATACATCTCCCTCCCAAAATCCCTCTATACAAAAGGTAGGAAATGTACCTAAGTACAAACTAAAGAAATATCTGTTTGGGGGAAGTCCTATGCGTCTGAATGCATGGGGGTCTTTTCCAGAACCGCAACAATACATATACTGTATATCAAGTGAATCGATTGAAAAGTGACGATTTATGTGACCTTTGACCTTTTGATCTATTGACCTCAAAACAATAGGCTTACAGTTGTGACATACAGTTTGATGACATGCTTACAGTTTGAAAACCTTATAGCCTAACAAATCAGAAAAAGTTTGATTCCATTTTCTCAGATGTCATTATGGCGGCCATCTTGGATTTTAAACTGGCGACCCTCAAACACGAGTTTCTCAATATCTCGCTCCTAGATGACGTAGAAACAAGATTCCAGTGGCCAATCTACATTTTTGGGGGCAAGGAATCCAATGGTGATAATTGCAAATGTCAATGACACATGTATGGTGGTCTATCTTGCATTTTAATATGCATAGCTGAACAGAACAGGAAAAGAAAAAAAAATATTCGGAATTTGACACCCAAAGTTTACACACAAGCAAACTGTCATGTCTGTCTACACATCTCCATCGTCTCACTATCATCATCACTGTCAATGTGATATCCTGAGAGTCTTCATCATCCTGGCAGTCAGTGCTACACTGACATAGCTCCGTGCAGGGTAGCTCCACTGAATTGCACGGACATCTGTGTGAAGTACAGTCTGCTTTGCATTGACATCTGACCATCTCAATGATGGCCTCTGGTGCTGGGAGGAACTCAGTTGTCATTGGTTTCAGCTGGCCATCCTCGTCCTTGTAGTAGCCATTCTGTAGTGGGTCAAGGAACTCCTGCTGGGCGATGTCTGCCTGACCCCACACTCTGGCCTGGATATGGGCTCGTAGGACATGCTGCTTGAGAGCACCAAGTGTGGGTGGAAGCTTGTCACTTTCTGCCATGTGCTTGCAGAAAAGATACCATCTCAGTTCAGGATGTTGTCGATTTTGATCCCTTAGGTAAGTTATACAGTGATAACAAACTCAGCCAAAGTAGATAGCAGATCCTCTGTCACTTCACTGGTTTGAGACAGCATTTGCAGAGCCTTGACAACATGATCATCTGCTTTGAGGTAGATGTTCAGCCAGGTAGCTTTGCCTATTCTAGAAAACCGTCCAGTGTTGTCTGCTCTGTAAATGCATGAAATGCGGCAAAGCCTTTGCTCGATCTGCACCCAGAGCTTTCCATATTGGTTTCACTTCCAAAATCCCAGATGCCATTGAAACACAAGTATTTTCAGCAGGATTTCATAATTTGCTACAACCAGCACCAGTACATCTGGTGTCTGGGGAGAAGAACATGAGCTGTGCATCGATGGGTTGCGACGTGAAGCCAGAACTGCATGGTGGATCAACAAGGTGTCTGCTTCTTCATGGTTGTTGCCTTCAAAGTCCAATTGACTGTTGCTCTCGGTGTGTCCTGCAGCAGAAGCAATGACAAGTTTGGGGATTCTTTTCTGTATTCACGTCTTTGATGCCAGATACTCTGTCAGATCAGCCTGAGTACAAGAGTACAAGACTGCTGGTTTTCTTCTGTTATTTCTGCAGGACAGACTTCACACTCGGCAGTTCAGTAAGGATCTTCTCCTTCAGCCACCATCTGGTGAATGCCGGGAAATGGTTTTCCATACCGTCTGGTCCAAGCATTCTTGTGTATGCGGTTTCAATGTCATCAATTGAGAGGTAGGCTTGGTTTTGAGTTTGCACATCAAAAGGTTGATCAGCTCAATCAGACATGCATTTGTAGTGGATGGACTTTTGATGAACTCTTTGTGTCACTTGATCTCGCGTGGCATGGAATACATGTTTTGTCAACAGATTGTGATATCTAATATCTACTGCATGGGCATCTGTTGGTGAGATACATGTGTTCAGTCTCGTTTGAATGCTGGATTTTGGGGACTTTCTTCAGCTGATTTGAGAGTTTCTCCAGCATTTTGTGTGCAGACTTTGAACAACTGTTCATCAGTGTCTTCTTGACAGAAGAAACACAGGTCCTTGTCCAGCGCGCACCGTACATGACCGTGTATGGGGAAGACTGACCAGATGAGCTTTGTTCATCCATATCAGTGCTTCCTCTGTTCTGTCCATGTCTTTGGCAGGGTATGACCCAGTGGATAATGCATGTTCATAGCGGTCTCGGGCTCGCTGAATGTGGTCCTTGTTAGTCGCGACCAGGTAACAGCTGCGATGCCAAAATGCATGCTCTTCCATAGTGTTTCTTTTTTGATGTCCGTGAGCCACTTTTGCATTTCAATATAGTTTCCATCTTTCACGCTGGCTCTCTCCTTTACTGTATCATATCTTCTGGTAGGAATCTAGTCTAGGATGTAATACCAAGTGTCCTTTACTTTGGTCATCAGACTGACAGAGTATGCACAGCTTCCAGTTAATTATTTTCCTGACCCTGTCTCTCTGCTCCAAGGTGATGAAGCTGAGACATCTTGCTCATGTTGCTCTAATACAGGTCTGCAAAAAGAAAGGTAAACACCATCCATTAACATACACACCCAATACTACACATACAACATGTAAGTATAATGTACATACAAAAAATAGTCAGAGGGGCTTTGCAGTTGACACACCTGGAAACACAGCTAACATGTGCTAACTAGCATTAGCTTGGACATGCTGCATACACACCAGCCGTGTAGAAACAACAACATACCTGGATTCGTCTGAATTATTTTGATGTTCCTCTATACCTGGCGATACTGACGTAATAACTGCAATTACAATCACCACAGATAAACCTACAAATGCCAGAACTAGATTATGTACCTGTACACTGACTTGTTGCACTAAGTACGCTTTTGTTCAGATAACCACTTGGATCAGGTTCTACGTCACCTAGGAGCCAGGATAAGGAGTTAAGCGTAAACTTCAGTTATGCCGCATTAAAAATCCAAGATGGTGACCTAAAACCTGTGCCATTGATCATCTGTACTGATTTCTAATTATCACCATTGGATTTATTTCCCCCAAAAATGTAGATCTCGCCACTGGAATCATGATCCTAGGTAATCTAGAAGTCAAGATATTGAAAAAATAGTTTGGAAGGTCGCCATTTTAAAATCCGAGATGGCCGCCATATTGGCTTCTGGGAAAATGGGAATCATGCATTTTCTGATTCGTTATTCTATGAAGTTTCCAAAAATGTATAGTTTTCCTAATCTACAAAAAAAAATAACAAACTCATATTTCTGGACATATTGAACTGGACTATCAGTTAAATATGTTAAGGGATATGGGAAAAAAGTCAGAAAAGTCACAGGTGGGATGGATGGACAGACGGACAGACTGAGAGCAAACCTATAGTCCCCTTCGTTGAAATTGATAAGGGACTAATAACAGACCAGACCAACCAATATACTTGCAAATCTTTGATTTTTCAAGTAACAAACAGACCCAAATGGAATACCCTCTCCTCTGGCGAGGGTAACTAGAACGGCACTCATTAGAGTGAACATTATACGTTTTGCATCCCACTGATAGGCCGGGTCAAGGGGTCTTAAGGGTCGAAAAGATCTTAGGGTATCTGCATCCAGACCTTAAACAAAATCTAATCAGCTTGTTCTTGTCATGTCACCAACGCATCCACCAAGTTTGGTCCTAATCAGTCAATAACTTTTTGAGATATCGTGCTATATATTATTTTTGCCCCATCTCTTAATGGTGAAGATTCACTAAAAAAAAATCATTGTTTCCAGATGTGGATCTTCACCAAAAATCGAATCAATTCATCATTGTCACACACTTAACTTGTCCACAAAGTTTTGTCAGAATACATCCATAACTTTTTGCAATATGCTGCTCACAGACAAACAGACAGACAAACAAGCAGTCATAGACTGGTACTTACGAAATCGTCAACTTGACCTCTGACCTTGTCTATTAAAAGCTGTCTCTAGAGAAGGTAGCGACGCAAACCAGAAGTTTCTACGATGATTCTGTACCAAACCATGAAAAATCGAATGTTTGACCTCACCGTGACCTTGACCTTTGACCGATTTTGACCAAAATCTAATCAGCACTAGCCATTACCCTCCTGAATCACGTGGTGTAATTTGACATTGGTAGCTTCTTCCGTTCTCGAGTTATCGTGCCTACAAACAAACACACACACAAACAAGCACACACACAAACAAACACACAAACACACAAACAGATGACGGAAGTCATCAATATATTTACGAAATCTTTAGATTTCGTAAGTAATAAACAGAGGTGAAAACAATACCTCCATCCAACATTGATGGTGGAAGTAATAAATAGAAAGCCTCTAGTCTAATTAGACATGCCAACTGATGGTACGACAGATTTTTCTGCTCACTGTTGCAAATGTGATCCAAGTTGAGTGACATGTGTCCAATCAGAGAAATGAATGTACAGATAAGCATATTAGACAAAAGAAAGAAAACAAACTCCCTGTAAATGAAGTGCCAAAATCACTCATCAAACTTGGTTCTTCTTGGATGGATGAATGTGTTCATCCAGTGCGGATCAGTACGGCTTTCCCTTATGTATAGAACATAGAAAATATGTGAAGGGAGATTGTTTATTACAATGGTTAAAGAAGTCAATACTGTAGTGGGCATTGAAAAATTCGAATTCAGTCAAAGCGTTTTTTAATTCAAGAAGTCATTGACTCAAAAATAAAGGCCAAGGGCTTACTAATTACCACCCGTTTCAATTTAGCTCTGAAATTTTGCCCTTTTACCACTCCTGGAAAATTTAAACTTCTTTTAAAATTATTCTACCCACACCATACATTATTTGCAATTATTCCAAAATGTTGGCATAATCAGAGCCAATGGTATGACTATATATGGCTTTTAATGGGGAAAAAAACCCCAGAATAGGCTATTAACAAATGGAAACTGATAAGATAATTCACGATTTCCAAAAACTGATGACAATTTTATCCTAGTATGAATTATTACTCCTTGATCTTGATGAATATAACGATCACAGATTAGTCTATATATTAAAAATTCAAGTATATATTTTAAAATACAATAGGATATGAGACTTTGTGAGGTCAGCATGAAGCTTGTGTGGATTTATATTTGAATGGTACATTTATGACCTTGTACTGATCGACTCCAACCTATGTTTTTTCTGTTTCACACATATTCCTTGGCCCTTGCACTAGAGACAAAACTTAGAGCTGTGGTGACCGGCATGAAATATTATGATGGACAGCAGTGTGAATACTTGACATGAGCTTCCTAGGAGGTGGATATTAAGTTTCATTTGTGGGTTTCATTCTCATCAATGTATCATACTCTTTTGAGAGCGTCGGTGCTGCTAGTGCAGTCTCTTCATGCTGATGCAGTCGTAGCAGGTGGTTTGCCGTTGCCTTCCCAGCAGTCATTTTTTATTCAAGATGGCAGTTGTAACTCACCTCCTGTTTGCAAACTACACTGTGAGATCTAGTGCTGGCAGATCGATCATCTATCTGGCTTAATGTCCTCCTGATGGATGGCACACACATTGATGAATCGCTCTGCCTATGAAATACCAGGGAGATGGTTTGTAGCCGCATCGACATTAAAACCCAGGGTAAACATCTCGAATGCAAGTGTGCGTCTCTCTCGGATATTCTACCAGCTCTTGTTGTTTTCGTTATTGAGAAAAAGAATTAATATTGATGTTGTTTTTTTGGACTCTTTTTAATGTGCACATACCTACAGGATATTGAGGAAGATAATATAATTGATAGATATGGATTAAAGCAGACATTTAGGAATGAACTCTGGGCTATCTTTATTATGTAGTCTCGGGGAGATGTTTTGATTGAATAATATACGGTGCATATGCATGAATCTTAATCATATCATGCATTGCTGAAATCAGATTAATGAAATTCGGTAAGTGTAATTTGTTACATCATGATTACTCATATTAACACCTACAGTCTGATAACAATTGATCATTATTACTCTTTGCCCAGTACGTCTGGTGGAGTATCTGGTGGTGGAGTATACGAATATCATGAATTCCAGCAAAAAGCACAAATCTGCTGAAAAGCGAACGATGGAGCAAATCATGATGCCATTTATGCATTTATGAGTAAAACGTACAACCTGGTCTGCAAGCACTTTTACCAACCATTGTTGGCCTTGGGCAGTGATTGATGCAAGGACAATACAGCAACTCCAGGTACAGTTGACTCTTTTATTATTATTATTATTTTTTAAAAAAAAATAATCCAGCAATTCTAATATAATCAAACAATATAAAACACAGTGTGCATCTGTATATTTGTGTATCTGTTTGTCCCCCTTCATAAGGACGATTTGAGTATGGTTTTAATATTTTAACATGACTGTGTTCACCGTCATAAAATAAAACGTTGAGGATAAAAAAAAAAATTTGACAAAACATTTTTCATGAAAAAGTAATTTCGTTTCTTCATATTTCAATTGTATTCGGTGACTTGCAAACTGAACCTCAAGGGTGGTGTCCATCCATCCATTGGGACCATACTCTGTGCAGAGCGTTGGTGCTGCCTAAGCAGTCTCCTTGCCTATTGGGCGCAATCCTGGACGGGTCGCCACTCCGACACAGTATACCAGCAAGCTGGCACTCATTTTGCCGACCTTGGAAGGATGATAGGCAGAGTCATCCCCACCTGGTATTAATTCAACAGCGAGTGGGATTTGAATTCAGGATCCTAGGATCCAAAGCAGGGTGATGTACAAAAGCTTTTTTGACAAACAACAATAAATACGAGACGCAGAGAGGTTGAAATTTGCTGCATATGATGTGCATTGTGCACAGAGTAAAATGAGTGTCCATTGACGTCCATAGCATGTTTAATAAATAAAGAAGATATAAGCACACCTGACGCTTGGCCGAGGCTTCAGACTTGGGCATACTCACGAGGCTGTACCGTCGAAACAAAACATCCCATAAGATAAATAAAATAGGGTAACACTTGTACATGTAGCATTTTATAATGCACAGATTTATATTTGAAATATGGCTTCTTGCTTCGAAACATCATATCTTCCAATCGAATAAAATAACTCCAACCCGTCATTTTTGACAGTATACTACTTTACTATGGAGACCATTATTGCCAATTTGAAAGCTACCAGTTCAAATAAAATTTCTATATTTATAAAGTTTGAGCGATTGCTTCTATATTGCATTCAGTTTACTTTTTGTACTGAATACCTGACCCTTTGGTTGTACGACAATTAAATTTCCCTTGCACCTTTACATAAGCTATTTTACTGGCCATTTGGCTCAGCTCGCATCATCCACGAATCCACAGACATGATGGCGGTACAAACAAAATATTGAATACAATAAAATGAAAAAGATTTGCTGACTGACAAAAATGATGTCTTGAGATCAAAACGATTCACTTAGGCTGCTTTACTGTGCATTGGGTTCCACTCAGAGCTTCCATGAACTCGTGATGGCAACGGGGCATACAAAGCACAGAATTTGACATAGCAAAACAGAAACAAGATTTGCTTGCCTGCAAAAATTATGGGTGGCAATGGATAGACATCTCTTCAGGGACATTAGGAAATGAAGCCAAATTTGCAATCCAAAGGATGAAGCGAGATTGCAAAATAACAAGCGGCGGTACAGGACAGCTTTGGTGATCATGCACTACGCTGTACTACATCACGGTGCACAACAATTCAGATCAGATGACGAACCTTGTTCTACATGTAGTGACGGTGCTGCTGAAGCAGTTTCTATGGCTTGGGTTACAATCCTGGATGGGTCGTCACTCAGACACAGGAAGTCAGAGCAGGAATTTGGGATTTTTTCATGGTGACGGTGATAGCTCGTCGACTCTTCGCGAAGGATATCGTGAGATCTTTAACATCCACCAACTAATGCTCGCAGACGAGACGCCCAATTTGACATCCATCCGAGGGACGGAACACACATTGATGAATGAACCTGCCAAACAACTATTGCTGCAATCAAATTTATTTTTCATATCACTGGTAAACTATACTGCTTTTTCTTCTTCTTCTTGCATATGGCAGCTTGGCTGCCGGGTAGCTATCATTTTGTTGGGGTGTAACTATTTCTTGCATCTCTCATGTAATGTCTTTAATCACATCTCTGACTTAAAAAAATTTAAATCCCAGTTTGCAATGCATATTCGTGT
This sequence comes from Eptatretus atami, assembly GCA_035128595.1. Taxonomy (NCBI): domain Eukaryota; kingdom Metazoa; phylum Chordata; class Myxini; order Myxiniformes; family Myxinidae; genus Eptatretus; species Eptatretus atami. Next base: position 168,678,583 of record CM068954.1, on the reverse strand, counting down.
TCCATCCATCAAAAACCGGGCGTAGTGGCGTCCGCCTGTAATCCGGCTACTCGGGGGCTTGGGTTGGAGGATCGCTTGAGGACGGGAGATCTGCACTGGGCCGCGCTATGAGAGGGTGTAGGGCAGCCCGGAATCATGGCGAAACCCAATCCTTATCCCTGTGTCGTAAGAGGCGACCAGGGTTGCGTCAGGAAGGGCATCCGGCGTAAAACCTATGCCAAATCAGTATGCGGATCATAACCGATGATCCGCTGTGGCGACCCCTAACGGGAGCAGCCGAAAGACGAACAACATTCGTGTTCCATCAATCATTCTTGTTTTTTACAACTTCAGTGGCAATTCACCCTGTACCTTGGTCCTGTTGAACTTCACCTGTTGTTGGCGAGCTCTCTGCATAAGCTTGTGAAATATTTGGTCATGTTCTTCCACGGTTTCAGTGTCAATGATCATGTCGTCGGCGACAACCTGCACACCCGGAATGTCGCCGAAGGCCTCCTGCTTTCTCTTGTGTATGATTTCACACAAACATGCATGATTTCTCTTGTGCCAAAAGGCATGCGGCAGAATCTCATCCTTCCCCAGGGTGTATTAAATGTGCACAGGAAGGAGGACTTCTCCGTCAGCTTCACATACCAGTACCCGTCAGCCATGCCAATCACTGTGAACACCTTCTTGTTGTTCAGTTATCTCTGCACATCACTTGGTGGAGGCATTTTGTATCTCTCTT
>CM068954.1:168651769-168673463 GCA_035128595.1 Eptatretus atami | reverse complement strand
TGGATTCACCAGATCATGGGGTGTGTTGCTGTCGGTACATGTGCAGGAGGACGAAAGTCCAAGTCTTTAAGTCCTTGGTGCTTCCAGTCTTGCTCTACGGATGTGAGACTTGGACACTAACCATGGATCTGTGACAGAGACTTAATTCCTTTGGTACCAGGTCTTCTTGGAGAATCCTTGGCTATTGCTGGTCGGACTTTGTGTCCAATAAGCGGTTGCTGAGAGAGACTCAAATGAGATTTGTTACCTGCATAGTCCATGAGCATCAGCTGTGGCTGTGCGGCCATGTGGCTCATTTTCCTGATGCTGATCCTACTCACAAGATTCTCTTGGGGAAGGAGCCTCGGGAATGGAGGAGGCCAATGGGCCGACCATGTTCCTCTTGGTTGCAGCAGGTTGATCAGCATCTCAATGAGGAGATCTGGATGGGCCAGGCATCTGCCGAGTTGGGGATGGCTCGATGGAGGCCCCTGAAGTACCGGCCGAAAGTGGACGCAGAGACATGTTGCTCCGGCGTATGCTGCCATAACTGACCTGACCTGACCTTGTACTGTACCATTCTCCTCTTTTGAATCTTGTACTTATTCTCAATGTCAACTTCCCCACCCCTTCCCTCATCTTCTACGATTGCACGTGCATTAATTGTATGCCCCCTTTTCAACAAAGATATCTGGTCCTCAAATTTCTCAAATCCCTTTGAAATGCCACATTTTAAGGAAATACACGGTATAGTACAGTATTTTAAAATCCTAAAGTGCCCGGAAGTAGATGTTATATTTTGTAATCTTACTTGTGGAATTGCTTGGTGTTGGTTTTGCAGTTAGGGTGGTGGCTTGGGATCCTTGGGTCCTGAGTTTGAGTCCCGTTGGCCACTGAATTTACACCAAGGGGTTAACTCAACCTGTCATCCTTCTGAGGTTGGTGAAATGAGAACCAGTGTACTGGTAATAGGGGAACTGCATCAGCGGCATAGCTGTGCCCCTCACCAATGATGCAACCAGCAGCCAAAAATGCAGCACACGATGTGGGACTTGTGGAATGTGAATTCATACAGAATTTATTCATTTGAAGAATGTTTGTGTGTAACTTTGCTGTGTGAAGCATTGGGATTCCATGGGAGAAGAATTATTTGTAATTTTTCATTCAGGTACAGCATCGCCACAGGCAAGACTCCATTGATGTGAGTTCCCATCCATTGGGACCATACTATGTGCAGAGCGTTGGTGCTGCCTAAGCAGTCTCCTTGGTTATTGGGTACAATCCTGGATGGGTCGCCACTCCGACACAGGATACCAGCATGCTGGCACTCATTTTGCTGACCTCGGACGGATGACGGGCAGAGTCAACCCCACCTGGTATTAATTCAACAGCCGAGTGGGATTTGAACTCAGGATCCTAGGATCCCAAGCCCACCACCCGAACCGTTGAGCCAACACCAGGCATGATGTGAGTTGGACTGATAAAAATGATCGATCTTTCCAGTGTGGGGAAGCAAAGTGACACACCTAACCCCCACCATGGGGGATGTCGTGTTGCCCCAATATTGACCCCCCCCATGCGGCATACTTCACGTGCGATTATATTGTGAAGATCGAGTCGAAACTGGTCAGACTTCGAGGAAGAGACAAATAAATTATTTTTCCTCCCAGTCCATGCAAAGCTGTGAAAAGCTGACTTGATCTCGGCAATATCGAGCAGCCAGGAGCAGCTTCCCAAAGTACCTGTGACTGTTGTTGCCTGGCATCCAGCATTTTGATACATCGCACAGGAGTAGCTGTCAAGTTTTATCCATTCCCTTCCCCTCGACTTATCCGCTTGTTTCAGCATTCAAACCACATCTTTAACCTCTCTGTTGTGGCCAACAGTTAAGAGAAATAATGTAGCTCCGAAATTCCATCTCATTTTTATGTTGTTCATCTATTTTGTGTTTGGAGACCTCTGTATGAGGTTGTTTGTTAGATTTGTGGTTCCAGGCATTGAAGGATTGTAATACTTTCAGTGCTCAGGTAACAAACAACTTGTGTTATCCTGTAAAGTATCTCCAAATATCAGAACCTTAATAATGACTATTTGATTAACTTTTAAACTGGGTACCATTTATTTACCTGGATCATAGCTTGTGCATATTTTACTAAAGCAGTTTGTAGTGTTTAACTGGGCTAGCGAGCTCCATACTTGGGAGAATCTGTGGGAGAAGGTTCATCATCGCTCAGGGTCCATTTGACTGGACTGCAAGGTCGAATCCGCCCGAATGTTCTTTCGATTATGATCTCAGCAAGTTGGACGTTTGGGACCATTGAGGCTGTGGCGTACCTGTCCTCAAAATAAGTCTGTTGGACCAACCTGACCATGCTGCATCCGCCTGATTTTAACACTGACTTGAAAAATTGACATTTTAAACAGAATTTCATGACTTACTCAGTTTTTGTTTTTTTTTACAAATATAAATATTTACTGTCAAATTTCCATCGCTACACCTGCACTGGATCACACTCGCTATGCTGCAACACACAACATCCAGTTAAACTTTGAATGCATAGCATAAAGCTCTCGCTATCATGTGCAGCCTTCAGCTGCTGGTTGCATCATTTTCTGGGGGTGCGGCTGTGCCACTGATGCAGTGCCCTCCATTACCAGTACACTAGTACTCATTTCACCAACCTCGGAAGGATGACAGGCTGAGTCAATCCCACCTGATGTTAATTCAATGGCAACACAAAAAAGGGGCTCTAATTCAACACCCCAAGATCTTAAGCCTGCCATCTTAAAGATTCTTAAGCCTGCCATCTTAAGCCTCCATGCCATAATTTTCCACAAGTATGCCGAGTCGACTGGCAGGTCGGTTTGAGGCAGAGAAGCACTCTCAGCCCACTCATGTTTATCATGGTGATGTAAGCTGGTAAGCAGGAAGGTAAACATCAAGGGTATCCTGGGGAAGATGCTGTATGTGGATGACCTGGCTGTTGTTGTGGAGAGTGGGTGAGAGATGCAGGAAGTACTGGGGGAGTGGAAGGAGGCATTTGGGAAGCATGAGCTGAAGATGAGTATGGAGAAGACTGAGGTGATGTGCGTTGGGCAGCAGAGAAAATAAATGAATATCAGGGTTAGAAGGGAAAGAGATCAGGCAGCAAAATGCGTTTGAATATCTGGGGGGGGGGGGGACAGTGACCGGGGATGGTAAGTCCGAGGAAGAGGTGCAAAGGAGGATTCAGGTGGGTGTGAATGCAATCAGGAAGGTGGAGGGAGTCATGGCAGACAGAAATATATCGTTATGTTTGTGGGGTAGATGAAGGGATTTCATAGGAGAGATAGGATTGTGTCGAGTTGCTTGACCCATGCACGCGTAGGAGACATCTCGATGTCGGGCGGTGGTGCTGTGTGAATTATGTAGGGATTAAGGATAATTTCTCACAATACGTGATTGCCCCCCTGTGAACTTTCCCTAGGTTTTGTATTCCAAGATCGACAACAAAGGTGGAGAACACGTCCCTAAAACAACTACAAGCGTGCAGAAGCCCCACCATCCCAGACTTAGCCGAGCAAGCCACGAGCCACAGAAGGGAAGGTGGTGGAGGAATAACCGAGGGAGGAATGACGAGTGTCGGGAGGATGTAAGAGGACACGAGAGAGAGAAGAGGGCACGGATGATCTCTCTTTGCTGCACGATTCTCATGGTCGTAGGTCATGCTCTGTGAATTTGGCTCACATGCCGAGCAGGACGTTGGCCGTTGACAGTTCGGCTGAGCCGTGAAGTGCGTGCGTTTCTGAGGAGGGAAGGAGAGCGTGCCACGTGTCCTCATCACGGGGCCTCAGAAATCGTCTCGTCGTGTGGGCCATCGTTGTGAACAGACCGGGTGCAAGAGAGGAACGGTAGGCCTATTCACTCATGAAAAGAAGCTGCTCGTAGTCTCTGAGCCTTGGTGTTCATTACCATTCACGAATTGCCTGACGTACATTCTTCCCGCTGCGAGAGGGCGACTTGGCGCCATTTTTTTGGGGGCGCGTCTACGAAGCGCCTCCATTCAAAGCTCTCTCAAGACCTTCTCTGGCACACAGCTAAGTGCCTAAATAAAGGAGGGATTGTTTCTCTTTATTTTATCTGCTCCCTTGTGTGTATTTATGTCTGTGTGGAGGTGCCTCAATTAGAATTAGATTTAGGTTAGCTCACATCTTGATTCATTTTCATTATAATTGTTGGTTTTCTGTTTCATGAAATTTTTATTTATTTTATTTAATTTGCTTGTGTCAGTGTATTTGTGCTGTTAGGGTTAGCATTAGCTACCCTGTCCAGGTGTAGCATTTTACTGTTTTCCCTCCTGTTTGCATTAATCTCCGAGAGTCTCGGCCGTCGGCCTCCGAGGGAGAAGTCTGGCCATCCGTCCAGGTAGGGGTTAAACCCCTTGGACATGACAATATCAAGGAAATTGAAAGGGAAGGTTCTGATGTGGTGTGTATCCCCAGCCAACCTTTACCCACTGGAAATGGTTGCACTGTCAGGGAGACAACAACATCGGTTGCAGGTTTGCGAGAACAGCTGGGTCAGGAGGATTGCGAGAGTGAAGAGGGTGGATAGAAGGAGCATGGATGAACTGATGGAGGAGATTGGTGTGCAGATGAGTTTCACAGGGAGTTTGGTGAAATGCCTGTTGAGATTGGCTGGACGCTTGGTGCAGATGGGGGAAGAGAGAATGGCAAAAGAGAGCGGATAGGTTGATGGGGCAAAGAAGGAGGAAATGAGGTAGATTGCAGTTGAGATGGGAGGATTGTGTGAGGAGGGATATCAGTAAGGTGGGTGGTTGGAGAGTGGAGAAAGTTAGCTGAGGACGGAGGGAGGTGGTGGAGTATTGTGGTCAAGCCAGGGCAGAAGCTTGTTGCCATTGGACCTCACCCCTTATAAAGGGAAGAGGAGGAGAATAAGAAGAATGCCGAGTCGATGCGTCCTTGGTGGTTGTATACTAAGACAAACTGAGATGGTTTCATGCTACACCAATGTGAGAAAGATCCTCAGCTGCTAGAAATTGGATGAGGTTTGTCCGAAACACCCGAGTGTGGATCGGGCCTACACAATGTTTGCTTTTGTGCTCAGAACATGTCACAGAGCAATGTTATGAAACAACGGAGATGGACAGATGTTGTGGTTATCCACCACTATTGAGGGAGGATGCCACACTTATGATTAAGCGGTGGAAACATATGTAACAGAATCTCTATTCTCTACCTAGCTACCTGTACATGGGATATTTGAGCGGTGAATCAAACACCTGTTGCCATTACTCGGCAAATTTCCACAAGAGCACCTGAAAATAATTATCCATTATCAACACAAATTTCGACAAAGCAAATGAACCACCATCTATTTATAGTGTAGAGGGAGTATGTATGTAGGTATTAGATACTCCTCTGAGAGTATTTGAACTAGGTCTCTAAAACAATACCCACCACCATCCCACACACCCCTCCCCCCCTCCACCATAACACCACTTCCCCCTCCACTGGGGTGGGACATCGACACCTTATGGACACGACGGTGGGACACAGCATGGATACAAATAGCGTTCTGGGGAAAGTATGAAATGGGACGGTCCCATAACATACAAGACACCTGGTCAGCCTGCGACTGTGGGACAAAGCATCCATCGCCCAATTTGTCTGCCGTGTCCGTGCTGTCAGGCAATGACGGGTATTCCTACTCGAGTAATATATAAACCGATTTATCAATTATTACAAAATCCCTCCCTTATAAACTTCCGATTCAATGAAAACCATGCCCTACTGAGCTGTAATTAACATGTGACCGGCGTTTTCATATTTATAACAATATCCATCTTCACTTCTGCCTTCTTCCTCTGAATCGCTCACACAAGGCTCGAAACAGTATAGCTCTACAATTCCCTGAAAGCGTTTCCATCACTCATTTTGTCTCCAACCATTCCATCAAAATCCCACTGATCAGTTTCAACATCCCGAGAACCTCCAGAGTTACTCATGACGGTATAATCGTTATCCGAATCCGAGCTCGACGTGCACCGTTTCTCTACATAGAGCCGCCACTTGGATAAAGGTGAGATCAGGGTGTGACGTCACTGGCAAAATCGAAAATCGACACACTTGGGCGTTTTTCGACACTGTCATTGGCAAAAAAAAACATTCCAATTTTTTTTCCCCTAATTAGACAGTGATTAATGATTTTCAATGGTTTTCAGAAGAAAAAAAAATGCGTTTGGGGTTCCCTTGAACCAGTAAGCCAGCACCAGGCTTAGCACAAAGCTAAACTGGGAAGACAGTTTGTCGTGTATTTACATTTAAGCATATGAGAAGTAGAATGACAGCATTTACAGGTAATTGTAGCAGCAGTATGAATAAAATGTCAAAGTCAGAGACATATGTTGATATACTGAAAGTTGACTTTATGAATAAGAGTGGCTCTATCTGATCCGTCAGATGAAAGTGATGTGTAGATGCACTGAAATGATGTTTCACTTTTCCATGTATGTAAGTGAGATGTTGACCTTTTGTTAGATATCTGGAATCTTTTGTCCTTTTGCTTGCATTGCTCCCGGGTGGTGGCACAACATCAGGATGGTTCTCCTACCTTTGAATAATATACCGGTGATGAAAATTAACACCTACATTTGTTTGCTGCATTTGCTGATATTAAAATACTTTTGGTTAATTATACTTTTAATTAATTTATTTCGATATTAATTTGATTTGAGATTGGTAAATTTATGGAGGGGACATTGGTAAAAAGCCGGCTGAAGTTGGCTGGACACTTGGAGCGGATGGGGGAAGAAGGAATGGCAAAGAGAGCTGATCGGTTGAGGCAGCAAGGAAGGAGGAAAGGAGGTAGATCGTGGTTTGAGATGGGAGCATTGTGTATGAGTTGGGATATGACTAAGGTAGGGGTCGTTAGAGAGTGGAGAGAGTTGGATGAGGATACAGGGAAGTGGAGGAGTATTGTGGTCAAGGCAGGACAGAAGCTTGGAAGCATTGCACCTCGCACTTATAATAAGGGGAAGACAAGGAGAAGATTGATTTGATGTACCACACTCCTGACAGAGTGATGGTGCTGCCGAAGTGGTTTCTGGGCAAGGGTTATACTGGCTGGTTTGCCATTCCCTTCCCAGCTCTATCCTTTTAAATGCTGAACGTTAAGCAAGGAAGCAGCACATACCATTTTTCTTTACCTCCGCCACCGAAGGTGAAGGAGGTTATGTTTTTACCGCTCTCCGTCTCTTTGTTACTTGCAAAATCGAAGACTTTTCAAGAATTTTGGTCAGTAGATTTTGTTATTCTGTCTGTCTGTTTGTTTGTCGCCTGCAGGTCACAATTTTAAACCGATCTTCATGAAACTTCACCACGTGGTAGAGTTTGTCATAAGGAAGAAGCCGATTGTTTTTGAGGTCAAAAGGTCAACATAGGGCCAAGGTCAATAACTTAGGTGGATATTTCGAAAATCCTCAATTTTCATCTCATTGACTTGAAATTTGAAGAGGATTTGCATATCAGCACTAATTCACCAGCCAATTATTTTTGAGGTCAAATTTGTTTTATGGATTTTGCAAGTATCTTGCTCTGCACACACGTCTCTTGTTGTTTTTCGTCTGTCTGTCTGTCTGTCTATGTGCAGGATATCTCAAATATTTGTAGATGGATCTGGATGAAATTTGGTGGGCTGGTTGGGTGTGTGACGAGGCGAACTGCTTAGATGTTGGTGAAGATCCGGATTGTTGGGCCTGATATTTCTCGTGGATCAGGCATTACGTGGCGGATATGCACTCTACCGAGTGCCCTTCTAGTTTTAAAACAATTTGGTGTGACTCGACTGGGGTTTGAACCACCAACCTCCCAAACTCAGAGCTGACACTAATTATTACGCCACCAAGTGTGGTTATGTAGATATGGATTTTATAAAATAATTTAGGAAATATGCCAATATTTATCAATGCAAAGTGTTCATGCAGTGATTTCTATGTGGATGTTCGTGAGATTTTGAGGTTGTATCGATATGGAACAATGCTAAAATGGTCCTGTTATTGATACGAGCTGGGAGGGTTAGAAATTGGTCATGTGATATGATTTGATGATTTTACATGTGTGGCGTGTACATGTCTGGATTTCTACTTTATCAGACTTGCTTTTCATGTAACTGCCAAATTAGAAGCACCCAATCCCTTTGGGAGCATTGTCAAGTCGTCTCCCCCCCCCATGTTTACCGTCACACTGAGTCACAGAAGGGGATAGGGGTTACCAGCCCTATTTTTTTCGATTCAAGTTCATTTTGTTTTGAATGTACATTTTTTTTCTCAAGCTTGCGGTACATTGACTGGAATGTAATTAAATCTAAAATTCAGTATATTTAATTAAATAGCCTTTGTGTGTTGCATAAAAAGCTCTTTCAGAAAGACTACTAAGAGACGGATAAGTGTGCAGACACTCCAATGCTCACCCCACCTTGGACATTACATTTAAGTCAGTTACAACACAGGTGGTGGGGGAGTGCGGTGGGAGAAGTGACATAAATGTCATGAAGGTTATGGGGACCGAAGATGGGGGAACTACACCCTTGCAGCCAGGTTGAAACACCTGATTGACTGGGCTAGCCAGGTGGACTCAAGCTAAGAACAACAACAACCAAATGCCCAGACAGCAACAGGAAGGGTTGGCTTGGAAGACACTTTGTTTGTGCAAAGTTGGTGAATGTTGGTGATGAGGGTTGAACTGTCAGGATGCGTTTCAACGAGCCAAGTTCGACCACCAGAAGGCAGGACTGCTCATGCACGAATGGAACAAAAACCGCGGTGAATCTGGACCCCGCAGGTGGTGTTTTCACAATGTTGTGGCTCTTGCAAGACAGCAGGTCAGCATCCCATGGCCTGAGGGTCAAACTGTCAGCAATGAGAACATTACTATGTTTGACTAGAACCATGAGCTGTGTGTGCCTCACCCCTCCCAATTGCCAGTTCACCTTAAATCACGTGACTTCTAAACCTCTCAGACTGTCAGCTTGAACTTGAGCAAATGAGTAAATAGCAAAAAGGAACTCCCAGTGCCATTCTTTGTATATTTGTCCATCTGTGTATTTTGTGTTTTAAAATCCTTATTTCTCTGCTGAGATTTATTTATGAGGATTTCTAATCAGTGCATGCCTGCGTAATTTATGATTTTGGATGAATGGCAGGAAAAAAAATTTTTATATAAATATATGTGTGCAATGTGTGAGTGTGAACCTCTTTGAAATCAATTGATCATCACAATTGCAAGAGCTGTATCACCCAGATAATTCTCGTGATTTTGATCCATCCGAGCTTCTGTGCATCATTCTCTCAGGAAGATCAATTAGACTTCTGGAATCATATCAAAACTCCAGTTCCTGACGATCTGCCATTACACACAATTCCAGCTACAGTACCTGCTCAGTAACCAATTTACCAAAATACAATCTATGGATGTAGTGGGGCAACTTAGCATAACAATTGTGCATTTTGTGAGGAAAGCACCAAATTTGGCACACTAGTAGCCTAACATATTATGAACAGATTTGGATATCGGGCCAGCTCAAAATTTTTGATGGCAGTGGAAAATGGCTGCCACAGCCATCAGCGGCTGAATTTGAGATGGCCCAATATCCAAATCTGTTCATAATATGATAGGCTACTAGTGTGCCAAATTTGGTGCTTTCCTCACAAAATGCACAATTGTTATGCTATATTTAGCTAAGTTGCCCCACTAATGTACTGAAGCTGATTTGCTATCAACTCGACTTTAAACAGAACAGTTTGACTCTTTGAAGCAATTGAAAGTGACGATTGTTGCAGTTCCATGAGAAGTGACACTTCTGCCATGACACCACAATTAGGGGCGCACGCGTGCGCACACACACACACACGCGCACACACACACACACACACCACACACACACACACCACACACACACACACACACACACACACACACACACACACACACACACACACACACACACACAACAACAACACACAACGAAGAGTGTCCAGCTTTGTATTTTGATTTACGTAGGTGGATATTTTGTTGACTTGGGAGCTTTCCGTTCCATCTTCTGAAACCTGCATTTGGAGATAAATACCAACGACACACACTACTTTCACCATCGTGGAGAGCAGATACGTGACCTTCGACAGAATTGGAGAAGCTAAAAGGCTAGTTCTCCCTTTGAAAAGCTCTCAGCCATTTCACATAGACCTCAAAATGGCTTGATTTGCTTCGGTATGTTCTAAAAAGAGTGTCCAGCTTTTGTTCCTTCTCTTCGTGAAATCCACAGCACAACAACTCTCAGGCACTTTGCTGAAAAAGCACAGTAAAAGGACAACATGCTACAAGGGATGAGTCTGCCAGACAGTTTGAATGCACACAAACGGAAATGCTCATTTGTTTATCCTCAAAAAATAATGGCTTGAACCTCTTCATGAGCTTTTATCTGTCACTCCATTGATGTTTTCCTTCTAATTGGCTCATTCAATGCTTTCTTGATTGGTTTTTCGTCCTTTTTCCTCAACATTTGTCCAAACCCACTGCAACCTAGTTTCTCTAATCCTTTCTGTGATACTTACTACTCTGACTCTTGAGTATCTCTTCATTCCTCAACTGCTCTCTTGGTGATACTCACTCTCAGAATCCACCGAAACATTCTCATCTCTCTTCTCGACAACAACTTCTCTTCCCTTTTTCTCAGCCCATGTTTCTGCACCATACGTTATAACCGGTCTCATCACTGTATTCTAGATTTTAACCTTCAAATTTCTCGGTATCCTTCCATCACAGACAAATCCACTAACCTTCTTCCATGATGCCCATGAAGCCTTCACTCTGTCCTTGTTTTCTGCTTCATAAGCTCCTCTTCCCTGCAGTGTTGAACCAAGGTATTTGAAATAGTCCACCAGTGTCAGCTCTCCATCCCTTATATCTACAACCTCGACCTGCTCCACACACCATTACCTCTGTCTTTTAAACATTAACCTTCAATAACAACCTCCCGAAGCTCTCATGCCATTCCACCACTCTTCTTTGTAGCGCTTCCTTTGACTCTGTTGTTATGACTCAGCCGTCTGTTAACAAGATCTTCTGCAGTTCTCCACCTCTGATATTGTCACTCAGCACATCTATCGCTGTTACAAAAAGGAAGTGACTTGGTGCAGAATGCTGGTGTAGAACAACCTCCACTCCAAAATATTGTGAGTCCCTATTCAATGTCCTGACCATCGTGTTGGCTCCCGCATACATTTCCATCACAATCCTAACAATCTTCTCTGGTGTGCCCTACTTCCTCAAAAACTAATACACCACTTCTCTTGGAATCCCTATCATATGCCTTCTCTTCATCTATGAAAGTGAACTACAGCTTATTTTCTTCCAGCATATTTTCCTGAATCTGTCTCATGATGAAAATTGCATCCACTCTTCCCATTCTTTGAATGAATGAATCCATACTGCATCCCATCTATGTTCACAATCTCCCTCAGCCTTTGGTCTGCATTCCTCTCCAGTATCTTCATGGCATGCTCCATCAGTTTGATCACTCTGGTATTTCCACAGTCCAAGATGTCCCCTTTATATTTGAAAATTGCTATTACTAGCAGAGTACCCGCCCCACAGGTGATCTTGTTCCAAGCATGCAGCACGTTCTTCTGACGCATACCTTTATTTGTGCGGTGTAGAAGCAGCTGCCAGCTCTGTAGAGGCAAAAAATAATAACTTGGGTTATGTGCATGAAGCAAACACATTACCTACTGCTTATCAGTCAAAACACCTCACTGCACTGGAAAACGTGGGGACAGGAATACTGCACTGTAAATGGTGGAGACTTGTTATACCTTCCCCCATCTGGAGGCGGCGCGACACGATAGACATTTACATAGAAAATTTGCGCTCCACCATGCCCCTGCCAAAACCACCAGCAAAGATAAAAAAACACCCCTGTATACTAATTGGGGCCATGCTGATCCTATGTAGCAAGTCCACATGTAATCGGCCTGGAACTGCAGGAGGAGTAGTGCGACAAACACACAAGCACCAGTCCGTCAATGATAGTGAGGATAAGTGAAGAAAGGGGGAAGTGATTGTGAATTTAACATTCCATCTTTATTTACTTTTAACATTGTTTTTAACAATCGGGGACAGGAACAACACAGGCATGATCGGCCAAATGGCCTTCTCATGCGCCGAAGTTCCCTGTGTAATGTTATGAACAGGAAGAAATGGGGAGGGGAGGACAGAGAGTTGGGGGTGGGAGTGCATGGAGTTGGAGGAGGGAGATTGAAACGTTTGAAATGTGGGGGTGGGGGATTGAGGACTTAGGGTTGGAGGGGAGTGAGTACTTGGGGTTTGGGCAATTGAGGACATGAAGAAGAAAGAGGGAGGGGATGACATAATTGGGTTGGGGGAGGGGAGGCAAAGAGGGGACAGAGTTGGGATTGAGGTGTTTGAGGCTTTTGAAAGGGGGGCGGTGGGAGTGTAGGACTTTTGTTTGGGAGGGGGTTGAGGATTTGAAGAAAGGGGGGGGAGCACAGAGTTTGGTGTGGTGGGGGGGGGCAGAGAGAGGACAGAGTTGGGAGGGGGGTTGTGAACTTGGAGGTTGTGTGTAGTGTGTGTGGGGGGGGGGGGGGAGAGGTGGTTCAGGATCTGAAGTCACATTTTACCATAATGCAGAATTTCCATGGTTCCAGATAGTCCTGTTGGGTCTTTTGAGTCCTCAAGATATTTTATATCCCCTGGTCTTTGAGTCTTCAGGGTCATTTGTGTCCTCTGATTATTTGGACATCGGGGTGATTTGAATCCTCTGGATCTTTGGGTCTTCGGCGTCCTTGGGGTCTTTTGGGTCCTTGGGGTCTTTGGGTTCTCTGGCCTTTGGGTCTTTAGTATCTTTGGGTGTTTATGGTCTTTTTGGGTCCTCTGGTCTTTGGGGTTTTTGGGTCTTTGGGTATATTGGGGTCTTTTGGGTCATCAGGGTCTTTTGGGTCTTTTTTTCTCGGGTCTTTGGGTCCTCTGGATCTTTGGGTCCGTTGTGTCTTTTGGTTTTCGGAGTATTTGGGATTTCTGGGTCCTTGGGGTCTTTGGGTTAAGTATTTCAAGTTACGTTGTGAGTGACGTCAGATCAGCTGTTTAACCAATGGGTGAGAGCAGACATAAGTACATACATACACATACATACATACATACATGTGCTCCATTATATTATATATATATAATATATATATATAATTATATATATAATATATATATATATATATTATATTATATAATCGATTATGCTTTTCTTCCAACCATCTGTATTCTCCTCACTACACACTTTCATTTCCAACTCTATCATCCAATTAACTCCCTCAGTTTATCATTCTTCACGAACTCAACAAAACTTCAGATGGTCTACAGGCTTTTCCTCTTTTAATTTTGTCAGGTGCTTTTCTAACCTCCTCCTTTTGAACCTCCTTTATGGGTCCCTCTATTTTTCATGCTAAGGTCAGGGCCTCTCTCATTTTCCACATTTAGTAAGTATTGCTCTTTCCACCTTCTTTTCATTTCCTCTATTCCATGTATTATTTGACCGGCATCATCTTTTACTGCACTTAAATAGTGAGATTCTGCAGTTTAATCTTCTCCCTTCTTATACTCGCCATTTGTCTTTTATTTCTCCACCTCATGTCCATTATGAACAAGCTATGTCGGCTCAACACTACTTCACCCAACATATCCTTGCAATTCATAACCAGCTTGTCACTCCGTCTTCCCAAGATGCAATCAATATGGCGACTATTATCTCCACTTTTGGAGGTTAACAGATGTTTCCCCTCCTTTCTGAATCCTGTATTCACAAGAAATAGTTGCCCCAATCTGTCACCCTCCAAATGCTAATGGACATGTTTATTAAATTTGCTTGGATAAATACTGGACTGCCAAGCACTTAAAAATTATCTCGCTTACTCTGATGTCCTAACCCTAATGTGTTCACTTAAGATTGACACTGAATGGGGTGGTAAGATTGAGTTGGTTGTGAGGATGGGGATGTTCTTCTTCTTGCTTGCATGCTTATGGCAGCTTGGCTGCTGGGTAGCTATCATTTTGTTGGGGCACGATTATTCTGCTGATGCTGTGCCCCTCTTCCAAAACACTGGTACTCATTTCGTCAACCTTGGAAGGATGACAGGCTGAGTGAACCCCACCTGGTGTTCATTCAGTGGCCAATGGGGCTCACACTCAGGACCCTAAGATCCCAAGCCAGCCACCCTAACCACTTAGCCAACAGCAAGTGAGGACAGAGATAGATAAATTGTAGTTTGTATGAATTTGTTGACTGTGTGCTCAATTAATAAATGTAGAAGTTGCTCCACCAATGTACGATTAACAGAAGGAAAATATGGTTCCACTGTGTACATGTATGAGGATGTCATAGCAAGAGGGGTGAGGGGTGTCGACGACAGATTTCTGATTTCATTATTTACATAATAAATGTATGCTTCTCTTTAATTAGAATCCTGACCAATTACCACATTAATTGCACGAATCTAGTTGAGGGTTAATTACTTTGCCTGTTTAAAATCACTTATTTTTCTCCAACTGTTACAGCAGACACGTGAGGCTTTGTGAAATCAGACAGAATGGACGTTAAGTTATAATGGGCTATAAAAAGGTAAGTGTAATGCCAATAAATAAGACTTATCAAGATGTGAATTAGAAGATCAACAGATTAATTATGGAGGGGATGTGGTACAGGTGTGTTGATCCCAAATAATCTGTTCCTTTGCCTAATTTTCCTGATTTTTCCAGATATTGAGAAAGCCCGTTCAGGTGTATTTTCCCCAAATGGTAAATAGCCAAAAGTTCAGCTTGAATGAGAAAAAGAATAATAATGCCAGGAATGAGAACGAGTGTGTCACAAATTGTTCCAGATGTGTAGAACAGTCTGCCAGAAATGAAAATAAGGATTAGGACAGTTGTTGGACGGTATAACAAGACATGATTGAGATCTGAAGGCAGAAATAATGGAAATACAAGCTGCAGAGGGCTCCAACGAATGCGCAGGTTAGTCGTGTTTATTGTACATTAAGCCTCATTGTGTTTGAGACACTCAAACACAAACACACACACCAGATTTCTCCCAAATGAAACACACACCATCCGAAGAATGGATGGAGTAGAACATTAACATAACAAGAACAACAAAGTAATAAAATTAACGACCCTGGTTCCAATCCCAGGACTGCAGATATCCTGACCTTTACATTGAGGATGTTCAACATCGGGTTTCTCAAGAAGCGATGTTATGTGAGTGTAAATTCAACACGAGGTGTTTTAAAATACATACCTGCAAGTGTTAATTATAAAGTGAACAGCCAAAGAAAGCGAAGAGGGTGAGCTTGTTCAAATTGGATTTGGGAGACATTCCTTTGCCAGCGACTCAGCCTGCCTGGCCTATACTCGAGAGGTGGGGTCAACAAGGAGGCCAAACAACCTTGCCTGATGATATTCTGCTGGTTTTGCCATTACACTTCTGAACTCCAGAACTCCAGAACTTTAAACTTTTTCCTATATAATAATACTGTGCTGGTAAACTGGCAGGCTTCATAAAATGTGTTCCTTGTTATGTTAGTGTGCTTCCTTATGTTACTGAGTTTCGGGTATATTTAACCTCCGCCATCGAAGATGGATGGAGGTTACTGTTTTCACACCCTGTATCTTGTTTGTTTGTGAACAGTATTAGGAAAACTCCTCGTGGATTTCGACGAAACTTGGTGGGGGGTTAGGTCTGGTCAAGGATCATGCCATTAGATTTTGGACTTGGTCCAAATCCAATTGGCCGCTATGCGGGCCAATTTGAAAAAATTTGAATTTTTTTTTTTGCATTTCTACATGTTTAAGTGATTTCCAACCCCCCCCAAAAAAAAAATTGTAAGAGAAATAAAAATTTTGCAAATTTTTTTAACAAAATTTCGATTTTTTTTTTGCATTTCTACATGTTTTAAGTGATTTCCAACAAAAAACATGCCAAAATTATAATGCGGCTGATTTTGGAACTTCAGGTGGATATACCCACGTAAAACAATTTCTGTCTCAAGGAATCTAGTTATGACGAATGAATTGAGTATTAAAAGGGAAATTGCAAACTATAACTCTGTGAGCACTGTTGACGTCAAATTGAATGATGGATTCAGGTCACGAGTGACCTAGCAGTATTGGCGGCGGAGGTTTTGCACTCTACCGAGTGCTCCCCCTCTAGTTAGCAATGTTTTCCTGCATTTTGCATTTTATGCTTATGCAGTAATCTATACTAATAAAAGGCAATGTATGTGTTGTGTGTGTGTGTGTGTGTGTGTGTGTGTGTGTGTGTGTGTGTCAGTCAGTGTGTGTGTCTACTCCATAACTCCAAAACCATAAAACCTAGCAGCCTGAAACTTTGCATACATACTAAGTAAACTCCAAGGAAGTGCAAGAGTGAAAACTGGGTGTTTGGGTTAATTAAAACATCCCTTTTGAAGATAATCAACGGCCTTATTTAATGATATCCTTCATCAGGTGATCTTCGGCCACCTCGCTGACTGGGGTCTGAAGGCGTTTCCTGGGTAGGTAACCTCGCTGGGGCCTGAGGCCGCCATGTTTTTTGGCCTGCTCAACTGTGCTCTGATTCCTATAATATAATACTGTGCTCGGTTCTTATAAATAAAAAAATATTTTAAAAATAAAAAAAGGCTGATAAAAAAATAGAAACTTGGTTCTTTTAGTAACAGGCAGGTGTAATGGCCAGTGAGAGGGTGAGAGGGCGAGAGGTAAAGGCGGGAACGAACACAGGACGTGCAGTCTGGCTTGTGATGAGAAACTTGGCCTGTAAGACCTCTTTGAGGATTTCAGTGATCCCTCTGAGGGCCGCCTGTTGGAGGCACCATCTGCTTTGAAGACACTGAGGCACAGGAGAGCCTCACTGGTGCATGTTGATTGGAGAGGGAGCAGAAGCGTTTCCTCCTCCCGAGTGTCACCTGAACCGACCTGAAGCAATGTGTGGCTTCAAGGTGTTGCAGGAATTGCTCCGGATTGTTCGTTGGCGAAGTTTGAGAACACAATCAGAGAAGGGGAAGGGTGATTGTACGGCATCATCCTTGTGGCCTGTGGCTGGGGTGAGACCGCTGGAGCGTCAACTCAAACAGATCTGAATTCTACTTTCCCAATCCATCTTTTTCCTTTACACATTTCTTTACATAGAAGAGATAAGTTAGGGATATCTTGTGGGCCGTTGAATTGTCTTGTCCATATTGTCTTGGCGCCTGTCTGTCCTTTAATTTCTTAATGGTTACCACTCTATCTATTTCATTATGTTCTCTTTTTTAGTAACAGGATTTATCCATGCTTGTGGTTGACAAAGAAACCCCGTGTTTCTTTATCCTGAGTAAAACATGTGCATTTATTCCACTGTTTTGAATTTGTATTGCATTACTGGATTTGCATACCATACTGTGTGTTGAAGAATGTGTGTGGGTGTGTGTGGTGTGGTGGGGGGTGGGGGGGGTTAATGGTATCAGCATTTGGATATTAAGTTCGCTTGGTCACATCTGACTGCTTATACAGCGCGACCACACACGGCGTATGTATTGGTCTCTCGAGGTCTAGTCTCTCGAGGTCTCTGTATTGGTCTCTCCAGGCACATCAGGTCTAGCTGGCACAGTTGCAGCTCATGCAGCGGAAATGGCGACCCACAGAGACATTCCAGAATCTGGCAGGTGACATTGAATATTTAGTAAAGCTGGTTTACCCAGAGGTAGAGGGACCGGGGTTTGAAAATATGGCTCGTGAGTATTTTATAAAGGCCATAGATGGGAATTACAAACACTAGTTCGGCTATTAGTTCCACAACTTTTTGAGATATCCTGCACGTAAACAAACAAACAGACAAACTGGCAGACATGGTTTATCTGTCTGTTTGTTTGTGAACAGGATATCTCAAAAAGTTATGTACGGATTTGGAGGAAATTTGGTGGACAAGTTTGGTGTGTGACAAGGACGAATTGATTAGATTTTGGTGAAGATCCAGATCTGCATACTAGAATTTTAAAGTGATTTTTCATCATTGAGAGTTAGGGCAAAAAACGATATATAACACAATATCTCTAAAAATTGTAGACGGATTTGTATGAAACTTGGTGGGCAAGTTGAGTGCGTGACAAGGAAGAATTGTTTCGATTTTGGTGAAGATCCGAATCTGGATCTGGAAACGAGCATTTTTTGAGTGATTCTTCACCATTGGGAGAAGTGGGCAAAATGCTGTATATAGCATGACATTTCAAGAAGTTGTGGCCAAGTTATGACAAAACTAGGTGGATTAGTTGGTGAGGTGACAAAAGCAAGCTGATTACATTTTGTTTCAGGTCTAGATGAAGATCCGGCCTATCGGTGGGATACAAAACGTAAACTGTTTAGCCTGGCGGGGGTATGCACTCTACCGAGTGCCCGTTCTCGTTTCCTCTCTGCGACCATCATTCCTTTGCAATACTTTCAAGTTTTCTGCTTAATATCTTGCCTCTTTAGGCCTTTTGGTTTGAACTCTTTGCCCATCTGTTTTTCACCGTTGACGTTGTTTTGATGCATTAAGAATAGTGACCCAATTTGTAAATTGTTAGTACATATAATTTATGTTGTTTTTGTGTGTGGTTTTGGATTATAGATTCATTTTCCCTCTTAATGATAAAACCAGTATCCCTTTTTATTTTTAATTTGGACTTCTAATGTTGCATCTGTTCCTCATATTTTGGAATTTAATCTCAGCTTTCTATTTTGGGGACTTTCAGGCAATGGCATCTTGTACCTAATGCATTGCCTAAGCAATGCCATGTCAAAATGCTCGTGAAAAAAGCACCTGGCCTGGCCATCTCCCACCAACTGAGAAAGGTGCTCTAAATCACTATGGCAACATACTTCACAAATGCACATGGGATGTGAAGCACTTTTCTGAAAAGCATTTTATTATGCTATGCAGTCAATTACAACTTTTAACAATGCCCTTATCCTCACTCATACATTCTCTATAGATGCTTTGATGTTCTGCTTTTGCTTTAATAATTGCATTGAAACTTTGTTTTGGAATAACATAATTTAGCTCCAGCTGTCTAAAGATATGCCTGTCAGATTCGTAGTCTACTCTCTGCTTACCCCACTGACATGTGCTGAAGATCATTGCTGCAAGCACAAAGGCCTGAAGTGGTGTGGCTGCTGGAAAACCACAAATTAAACAGCACCAACAACACGTCTGTTCTGAATTTGACTCCAGCATTTCAATATACACATCTCAAAGAGGAGGTTACATTACCTCTTTGGTATGGCAACTGTTGTGAGCATAATAGTCATCTCAAGGTCTCAAGTTTAGCACAGGTTCAGTCGAAAAGGATCTTTGGTTCGATTATTATTATTATTGTTGTACACATTTAGAGTAAGACTCAGGTTATAATAAGCAAATGTATGAGCAAGTGCTTGTGCGGTCACGAGCAAAAGTCTAGATTTGAAAATAGTACAAAATTTTATCCTATTAAGGTGGCTTTGAATAGCAGTGGTTCATGTTCAAATGAGGATAAGCCAAAGCAGGGAATGTCTGATGGCTTCGCAACATAGATGTTCAAATGGATAGAAGCAACTTCATAAGGGGTATGAACCCATGCAGCTTGCTTAGTCTTCAAGGAAGTGGTTAGGCTGATGTATGTACATCTCAACCAAGTTTCTCTGGTGGGTCTAAAGTACCTAAAATGGGGAGAAAGAAAAATGAAGAAACAAATGTACACCAGCAAGCAAAATCCAACATTTGTGCAAAAAAAGCACAATTTGTAGTACAGTATGTATTTGCACATAAGTCTGGTGTTGGCTTAGCGGTTAAGGTGGCTGGCTTGGGAGATAGGGCTCTGAGTTTGAAGGCACTGTCAGCCGTTGAATTAACACCAGGTGGGGTTGACTCTGCCTGTCATCCTTCCGAGGTCGGCAAAGTGAGTACCAGTGTACTGGGGTAATAACCATTTGGGGTAATCTGCGTCAGAGTGGCGACCTATCCAGGACTGTACTCCTTGCCAATTAAACTGCCTTAGCAGCCCTATGTGCCTTTCCAGTGCAAAAGGAATTGTATTATAATAATAATAATAATTATTATTGTTATGTATATTTGCAACACATTGAAAGAACACATCTTGAGAACCATAACTGTGCAATGTACACACAATTTGACAAGGTAGTCACATGACATCAACAATAAAAATAAAGGTCAAGCCTGAAATAGTGCAACCCAGTTGAAGTGTCATCATTATGTTAAAGTTGTAAGGCATTTTGCAACTGATTTCCAAGTACTTAATGGTACGTATGCATGGCAATGGGTGTTAAAATGAAGAAAAAACAAATTAATTATCCAAAGAGAAGGAAGATAGGAGAGAGGATAATAGGGAAGTGTGCAAAAAGTTGTGAGAGAAAGGAAATAGGTTTGGGAGGAGAAACCTAATGGCAGGGAGGCTAAAGGGCATGTATGGAACAAACTGGGCATGGCTAAGCAGGAAAAGGGTAAATAATTCCTCTATGTTTGTGTCCGTAAAAATGGATGGGCACATACATCAGTACATGCCAATGTAACCTATTTATAATCTCTACACTTGTCTGTACATGAATTGTTGTTGGAAATCTTCGAAAAATTAAGCAGGAGACGATTACTTTTGGAGTAGACCTTAATTGTTACTGCTGGTGGCACGTGTGGCTCCTCATATTGTATCTGTCTTTTGCTTTTGGTCAAATGTCACGAAAACCAAGGCTGACTTTTTGTGTAATGTGTCTGAGTTTTTCTGATAGTTGTTCCAAGCTGTCTTGATGCTGATCAGTGCACAGACATTTTAGATCGAGGTCTTATTAAACATGTGGTGTATGCGTGTTTTCACCCATCACTGACTGACCACAGAGACACTCGCAAAAACACTGTTTGCAGTTTTGAAGATCCGTCTTCCTGTGGAAACTTAATTGCTAGTTGGTGGTGCATTCTATTTTCCAAAACAGAAGACACCACCAACTAGTATAGTTGCCCAGTAGGCAATGGATGACATTGCCTTGCCTATTGTGCAGGTTTGCTGGTTGGCAGAGATGTCAACGAGTCACTTGAGGCAAGTCTCAGTGAGTCTCAAATCTTTGAGGGAAAGTTTGAAGTCAAGTATCAAATCACCGAAGTATTACTTCAACTTGTGTCAAGTCCCACATTTACTTATAAACTTTGGAGGACAAGCTATCAAGCAATTAAGACACAGGGCTTCATTTATTGCAACGTATGTTTGGAAAAGCTGTTTAACCCAAGTTTTAATGTCAACTTCATACAGTGGACATTTTTTGCTTTGTTCCCAGCAAAAATAAATTGATGTTAAATTTACTTCTCCTATCTAGTGCACCTACTTGAACATATCAACATGAGATTAGTCAGTAACCTCAACTTCTGTTCAAATGGTTCACACATAAAACCAAAGCATTCAATGTGGAACGGGAAAGGTGTGTGTGTGTATGTGTTGCTGTGTGTGTGTGTGTGTTTCCGCATTGGGACTATACTCTGTGCAGAGCGTTGGTGCTGCCGAAGCAGTCTCCTTGGCTTTGGGACACAATCCTGGACGGCTCGCGACTCTGGCACAGTATACCAGCAAGCTGGCACTCATTTTGCCAACCTCGGAAGGAT
>CM068954.1:168608905-168622659 GCA_035128595.1 Eptatretus atami | reverse complement strand
TCTTCTACGTCAGAATCAAGAGCTAAGAAGATGCAGCCAGCTGATGAGGCTGCAGACAATATCCAGGATTTCGACCACTTCTGTGCTAAAATCAGCTCCTATTTTCCTGGCTTTAACGTCATAAAAGACCAGGAACTAGCCTTTGACTATCGAAATGATTGTACTGGACAACTTGTCAAGCAGTTCTTTTCATGTCCAACAAGTTCACTCACCTTTTGATTTCTATTCTTGAATAGTTTGAGAAAGATGGCATTGAGGTGCCCAAACGACTTTTTCCTTTGCAGAAGAACAGCCTGCTCTCAAAATGGTCCCAGATTAGTCCATAACTGACCAGGTAAACATCTATGAATGCACAAGCAAGAAAATTCTTCAGCTGTTAATAAGCCAGCTCTGTTGGATGACTGAGGCACACGAGCTTCCTCATTCACCTTCCTTCTGTCGCAGCTGCATCTTCTGGCAGAGAAAAACTTGACTACGTCTTCCTGCTATATTGCAGATGAAGCCTTGGAAAAGTTTTTCGGCCAAGCCAGGCAAAGAAGCGTGGAAACTTCTACATTGACGTTGTGACATTATGGCTGCAGCTAAAATTGTAAATTGCAAACACTCATTAAGCATGACATTATGCCCGAATCTAGTTCTCGTGTGATTGATTGCGACAAGAACTGTACAACTTCCATGAATCCAGATGAGCGAAGTGAACTCATTGACGAGATTCTCCTCAAGACACTCAGGATCTCTTGGGTCTGACGATGCCTTAAGCATAAAGTAGTTTATTTGCCGGACACCTTGTTCATAAATATGGCGATAGCACTAGTTATGGAGGAGATCATTGATGATACGATGGTAACGAGTGTCATCTGAGTTTCTAGATAATTTGAATAGAGGTGGATTGAGTGTGCCGACTATGTCAACCGTCTTTTTTGTACATAATGCCTATAATTTGTATGACAAGACTAAAATGCATTGCCGATTTCATTTTGCTGAGCTGTTATCCTCTGTAGATGCACCTTTATGCTAGTAATGCTGCATGTACTACTTTAGCTAACATTCTATTGAAAGCTCATGTCTCAATGTAAGTGACAAAGGAAAAGCTTTGGGATGCTCAGGAGGCAAGAAAAGCTCTCCAACTAGGATAGACAGACATAGTTGTAATAGCATATGTTGTGACATGCTATAATGTTATAAGTATATAGAATTGACAATAAATATAAAGTTTGACAGCTCGACACACTTGCATCTTATTACAATCAGCCATCTCTACGTTTATGAGTTAGACACAAAAACGGGCAAAAAAATACCAAAATCTAGTAATTTGACCTTGAAATATGACATTTTGACCTTGAAGATGACCTCAGTTGGTTGAAACACTATTGAACTCGCCGTCCTCAAAACCCCTATATGGATCCGGCGATCGTGTCTCTAGCCTTCTAGAGTCATTTTAGCCTCGGACTCAAGTTAATTAGCTCAAGTTACAAACCCCGAGCATGGGAGTTCCAGTCCTTCTCTATAGGATCGTTATGGTTTTGATACTTTATATAATAAAGCATACAAAAGTCAAGTCTCTCTCTCTCTCTCTCTCCTCTCTCTCTCTCTCTCTCTCTCTCTCTCTCTCTCTCTCCATTGTTGGGAGCGGTGATGCGCTGATTTAGTGTCCCTTACCAGTACACTGGTGCTCATTTTGCCGACCTCAGAAGGATGACAGGCTGAGTCAACCTCCTGGTGTATTTTAATTCAGCGGCCAACGGGCTTGAATCAGGACCCTAGGATCCCAAGCCACACCACTAACCACTAAGCCAACACAGGCTAATGGATTACCTGTACTTCCTTGACCCCCTCCCTCCCAAAAACCAAAGTTGAGCCAAGTAATGATACTGGAACACATGATCGGCCTCACTGTCTTGTGGCAGCCAAGAAGGCACAATGAATTGGGCTGTCTTATCTCACCATGAAGAACAGGTGAAGATGATACTCGACTGACGCTCTCTTTATGGTGAAACATTTTATTGTGTTGAAGCGTTTGGCAATCAAAACTTTTTGAGTCCTTATCTCATTTGTGTTATTTATAAAGTTTATGTAATTATGTGAGCAATAGTTAAATATAGTAGCTTCTTCTTGAAAATAAGTTGGCTTTGTTTCCTTTTATTTCCAGTCACATCCATGGTAAACGATTGAGCTTACATAATGTAGATTTTTCATTGCAATTGTTGGGGATGTCCTCTCGCCAGTCCTTGTGATTGAATCACAATGAGATGATCATTGGGTCAGTTGTAACTGAGACGGTCAACATACCTCTTTCGTTACTCCTTCGGGATGGTCAAATAGATCTCTAGGTCCTTTGTGGTGGTTCTTTACTGAGTACCTTCCTCTATAGCCTGATTTAATTTCAAGTGAGAATGCAGAATGATTGTTTCCATACTTCAAACAATGACCAGAGGTGTCGCTGGGCACTGGCCCATGGAGCACATGCCCCAAATCTGTTTTAAGCCCGTGGCCACGATCGGCCACATTCTGGCTTTTGACTCGGACTTTTGAGTCAGAGTCGGACGCATGAACGTCGAAGGATGTCATGCCATCATTGGTCGCTTTGCAAATATGTACAACAGACAGTACACACCGATGCTTCCCAAAACGAAAAAAAGTTAAGACTGTTTACAAATTTATCTTTTCTAAAGCCGTGGGTGGTGAGGGTTATAATTAATAAGTAAAAGATGTGACAACGGGTTCAATATATTTTAAACGTTTAATAGTAGATATAAAATGTAAATTTGTGCCTTTTCAGAATCAAGTATCGTTTGTAAATGGACACTTTGTTTTTGAACTTTATTCATTGTTTGAATTCACAAAGGTTGAAATACTTGTATGTATATCTTAATGAAAATACAAAATGTCCTTTAATTTTAACATCTGAAACATCCTTTGTAACATAAAGAAAACCTAATGTTTAGCCTATTTTCTACATGTGCCACTGTGCTAAATGTTTTATTTGGGGGTGGAGGGGGATCTGAAGTTTGAGGGGGTCCAGGCACCAAATCGTTTTGGAAGCTCTGACAATGACATCCAATTCTTCTACAATTTTGCTTCGATTGTTCTGCCAATTCTCCAAATTTATATGTTCAATACATAATATTATTTCAACACCAGTAACAGAGGTTGGTTAAGGCTTGGTGTTGGTGCATGCTTAAAAAAGAAGGTGCATGCTGCTTCCTTGCTTGATGCTCAGCATTTAGAGGACAGAGTATGGATAAACTTCATGGGATGACATCCCATGGGGTAGGTGATGGTAGAGGTAGATTTTCCTTTAACATGGGAGAAAAATATTTCTCCCATAGCCCTACCTAGCTCCGGCCTTAATTCCCCACTATTTTACTCTCAAGCTATGTCCAGTCACTGTCCAACCTGATGAAAAGGTTTTCCTGTATCTCTTTTATCAACATGTTTGATTATTGTAAAATTTCATATCTCAATAATTCCCAATCAGGGAGCCAAACCCCCCCAAGTGTGACATACCTACATCGGTCTGTTATAAACAATTCGACCTCACATTCAGTTTTCCTGGTGTTTGGCCTGTGTGAAAATGCCTGTTGGCAATCTGAAACCTCTTGCACAAACATGTTCTTATTTTTTTTGTAAAACAACACCTTGATTACTTTTACTCATATATTGTCAATTTAAATCCATCATGGAATCAATCATGTACTATCTTTGTTACAAAGCCATACTATATAAATCAGGGACAATTGTGTATGTTCCCAGCATAGCATGGCCCCTCATCTTTGGGGGAATAAAAACAAACCAAATGAAAATATCGACATTCATTTGGCTACAATGAACTGTTAAACCAATTAACGGTTTTTTTTTTGGGTTTTTTTTACATAGTTTCAAATCTACTCTACTCCAGCTTTAAAGATGTCATCTTTTGCAGCATGTATTTTATGGAGGGGGAGGAGGTATTAGGGATGTTTTAAGATACTTTGCACCACTATATAGTCATTATCACTGACTTGGTAATACAACATGCTCCTCCATCCCCATTTTGTTTTCAGACAGATATCAAAATCCTTAAACTTGTACCGATAACCAACAGGTATTTTTAGATCCTCGTGGAGGATCTCTAAGTCTTACTCACGTTGTTGTTCTTCATCTTCTTCTTGACTTTTTTGTTTCACAGCCTCAGTTTTCATCGAAACTTCCTGAAACTTGGCGTATATATGTAAAAATATCCTGCACAGACAGTAACCATCTCCGATTTTGAAAAATCCTCCGAGAAAAAAAGTTATGACGTCAAATATCTCCGCTAATGGAAATCGCCTAAAAAATTATCTCCGAAACTAGGCAAGCTTTTTGAATTCTGTTTGCGGGAATCGAACAGGCATTAGCAGAGATGAATTAACGCACATATGATACATCACTATACGTCATATCAATTTTTATGACATCATTCCTATTTTTTGACATTTTTTGTTTCACAACCCAGATTTTCATCGGATCTTCGTAAACTTGTCATGTATATGCAGAAAGCCCACGCGCAGTCAGTAACATCTCCGATTTTGGAAATTCTTCCTAGAAAAAAGTTGACGTCATAATATCGCCGCTAATGAAAATCGCCGATACCATTATCTCCGAAACTAGCAAGCTGTTTGAATTTGTTTGCGGGAATCAAGCCGGCATTAGCACAGATAATTATCGCAACCTGATACATCACAATGACTCATATTCGTTTTTATGACGTCATCATTAAGAGGACGAGGATCTTAGCTCATTTGAGCTTGTTTTCATGCTTTTTACCTGACAGAAACATTGTCTGGTGCTTATGATGCAAGGAAATGCATTGCGGCAATCTGAAATGTTACACAAACTGCAAAAGAAGATTTTGTGTACATCACAAGCAGCAGCAAAGTACTGTATCCTAACTATCTTTCATTGACTGTTGTTTGTGGGTTTGTTTGTTGGGCTACTCCTCCTACAGTTCTGGGCCGATTACATCCAGACTTGCTACAGAGGATCAGCATGACCCCAATTAATTTATAAGCGTGTTTTATCTTTGCTGCTGGTGTTTCGGGGGTTTGGGGGAGGGGGGACGCAAATTCTCTATGTAAGTGTGTATCGTGTAGCGCCGCCTCCACGTGGGCGAGGTATTACAAGTCTCCACCATTTACCATACAGTATTCCTGTCCCCACGTTTTCCAGTACAGAGAGGTGTTATGAATCATAAGCAGGAGGTATGTTTTTGCTTCATGCACATAACCTGGGTTATTTTGCTTGCCTCTACAGAGCAGTTAGTTGCCTATACACTGCCCAAATAAAGGTATGCATCAGAAGAACATGTTGCATACTTGGAGCAAGAACGCCCATAAGGCAGGTACTCTGATAGTTCAAGATAATTCACCTGACCACAGATAGCATTGTAACTTGGCTGTCTAATTTCGATTTGGACCTGTGTGCCGCTATTTACCACACACAATAAGAAGTAGTAAGGGAACTCGTTTTATTATTATTATGTGGCACTTTATCAAATGCTTTTGTCTGGGTACAATCACATCCACTGCACTCTCTTCATCTTCTCATTCCGTAACTCCTTCAGAGAATTGAACATGATGTCTTCTCCAGTACACCAGTTCTGGCTGTCATTGATGAATTTTTACATTTATCAAAATGGTTTCTCATGTGAGCTGTAATCAATGTCTTCAACACCTTCTCCATTACTGAATTTTAGGTGCTAGATCTCTTCTTCTCCAAAGCTTCCCTGCAGACTTTAAATTATGGTGTTACATTTTCAACTGTTCAATCCTCTGGTTGAAAGAAAACTGTTACATTGACACCTCAACCAGTGAAATGAAAAATAAAACGAGATTTGTTTTAACATTGCTACATGTTAATGATCATAAGAGGGACATGCAAGTATAGACAATGGATACACTGATATAGACATGTAAATACCTGCTTATATACACCACTATTGCCATACTTCTTTCATGGTGCAAATTCATCCCACCGTCTTGTGTGGTCGGTTGGAAAAGTTTTTTGGCCAAAGTCCTTCATGGACAACCTCTCATACCCAACCTTTGACTGAAGGTGGCAATAATTTTCAATTTTATTTATTGTCCCAGCATAATAACTCACCTAATCTTCATGAAAGACACCATAAGGTTTGTAAAGTCCACCAACTTCTGCAAACAGATGGAACATCCAGCTTAACGTTAATCCGACAATGACAATGGAATACTCTGTGATGCACCGCCATGCCTGCGAATTACCAGTCCGAGAGTTTGTAATCGTCGGGCTGGGAATCAAACTTAGACTAGACATCTCAAAGGCAAGTGCACCACCTCTGTGTCATCCGATCAGACAAATACATGCTGATATACACAGATTATAAATTAATTGGCTCTTTGAATTCAGTTGGTCTTTTTTTTTTCTTCTCCAGTTTTGGTGTAATATTTAATTTGACACTAATTAGCTTCTTTATCTCGATATAATTATCAAACCTTCAATAATGATGAACTTGGATTAAGAAAGGCTGACTGCAGACTTGAGCTTGGCAGCACCAGAAATGGCGATTGGAATACAGTTGTAGCACCTGGCTTAATGAAAAGTCCTTGCAGTATTGGGTGTGATTGGAGGTAGGTGACGTTACGTCTACGTGCCTCGAGCAATTTCTTTGTTATTGTTTCGTGGGAGGACTCCCAATCCCCCATTCTCGTCTCTTTATGGGGACAGATGCTGTCACATCAACAGTGTTAAACCCGATAAATTCTGCCTCCTTGATGCTGTTCAAGTTTCACTGGAGAACCCAATTTATCAGACAACAACAAACAAAAATTCTTATTTTTGGGGTACCCGGGTCTGATTGCCGAATCGGAAACCATAAGAATATGACTCATGTCTGATTAGAATGCTGTTGCTGGATGAGTGGGAGTAACACGTTTAACTGCACAAGAAATTTGATCTGATTACCTCTGCCACCGATGGTGGAAGGAGATTGTGTTTTCACCTGTGTCTGTTGTTTTGTGCATGATGTCTCAAAAAGTTGTGGACGGATTCGGATGAAACTTGGTGGACAGGTTGGGTGTGTGACAAGGACCAATTGCTTCGATTTTGGTGAAGATCCGAATCCAGATACGAGAATTTTTTTTAATTTCTAAGGTGATTTTTCACCATTGATAGATGGGGCCAAAAACTATATCTCTATTATAATACCAAGCTTGCACACTAAAAAACTCGCTCACGTCAACGATCCTTGAAATGCTGTGGCACTTGGACATGCCGACAATGTTTGGGAAGTCTTGGTGTTCCATAGTACCACTTGCATTTTGCACAATGCGTATTTTTGTCATTCCCCGTGTACGGTCTGTCGTCTGCTACCAGCTATGTTGTACTGCTATCCCGTGCATGTGCACGGGTATCGTAGTATATATATATATATATATATATATATATATATAATTATATATAATGATATTTCAAAAACATCTTGGCCCTAATATTTTCCACTGGATCAGGCGTTTCGTGGCGGAGGTATGTGCTCTACCGAGTTCCCTTCTAGTTTTCATATGCGGTTCTATGGGATTACTAAAAGTTCCTCAACATATGACACACTCTCAGTCCAGTCTATATAAGCACCTCTATATAATGTTATTTTGGGTTCTATATGACTATACATAAGTTGTTTAAGAGATTTATTGTCCACACTTGTTCTTGGTATTCTCCAGACTTCTGTGGAGTTTCTGGAGTCATTATTATACGAAATCAAGATTTCGTAAGTATATTGATGACTTCTGTCCTCTGTTTGTGTGTTTGTGTGTTTGTTTGTAGGCACGATAACTCGAGAACGGAAGAAGCTACCAATGTCAAATTACACCACGTGATCAGGAGGGTGATGGCTGCGCTGATTAGATTTTGGTCAAAATCGGTCAAAGGTCAAGGTCACAGTGAGGTCAAACATAATTCCGTAAATTCTGTGGAGAAATGGAGTATTTTTGCTTCGGTCGACGTTACGAGTTCGTTTTAACTTCGATTTTCATTCTGTCTTCGGTTTTTGCGATCGCTTAGGACGCTTACACTCGGTGTCGAAATTCTGGTAAAAATCGTATGTTTTGGAGACGTTTTAAGATTTATAAAAAAGATTCACCCACCCGCGTCACGGCTCGTCACGTGGTGCAGTGCGCTCGAGCAGACGCGTCGTTGAGTCACGTAAAGGTTTTGTTGTGCGCGCTGACGGTGTTTTGATAAAGATGGTGTTTAAAAGTCATTTTTCTCCAATAAAGCTTATCGTCGCATGCCTGACTCGCTAAGCCGTCGGATGGTGTAAAGATTGTTTGTGGATGGCCGAATATTATGGTTTTATGACTTTGATAAAATAATATTAAATAATTCCGTAAATTCCTGTGGAGAAATGGAGTATTTTTGCTTCGGTCGAGTTACGAGTTCGTTTTAACTTCGATTTTAATTTTGTCTTCGATTTTTGCGATCGCTAAGGCCTAAGTCACATTTGCCACAGCGGCCGTGGGTCTCCAAAATCTACGGCCACTGGCAATTATATGGGGGCCGCAGTTTTCCACGGTCACACAATGTAGCAGTCACATATGTTTTTATTTTTCGGGAGCCGCACGGCGTATTTAGAAATTGTGGAGACCGAAAAGTGGGGTTGCCGTACGGTCTTTGATTTGATGTCGCAGGTGACCTTAAGGGGCCCTGCGGCGGCCATATTTTTCAAGGCAGACGCAAGGTAGCCTCAAGTGCCCGCAAGGCGACCGCAGGGGGCCCTAAGGCGAATGTGCGGCCAGACGGACGGTAACGAGTGGGTCATTTTTATTATTATTTTTTTTTTACCAGTTTTTTTTTCGGCTTGTCGAATTGCTACGGCGAACGTAGAAATGAAAAAAAATTATAACTCCGCGTTAGTATTCCACAGCGACCCTACGGCCTGTAAAGATAGCAAACGGCGTAGGGACCACTGAGGCCACCGCAGAACCGTTTCTGTCAATTCAGAGGGCGTACCACTCCGGTATCCTCGCGTAGAGCAAATGTGACTTAGGCCTTAGGAGCTTAACACTCGTTCGTCAAAATTCTGGTAAAAGTCGGATGTTTTGGAGAGTTTTAAGATTGTATAAAAATATTTCACCCGCTGCGTCAGGCTCGTCACGTGGTGCAGCACGCTCGAGCAGACGCGTCTTGAGTCACCTAAAGGTTTGCGTGTGCACGCTGACGCCATCGCGCCCGGGTCCTTTCGAGTTGGGGGGCGTCGAGTGTGATTTACTTACGTTAATCGCGGTAACTCGAGAACGGAAGAAGCTACCAATGTCAAATTACACCACGTGATTCAGGAGGGTGATGGCTAGCGCTGATTAGATTTTGGTCAAAATCGGTCAAAGGTCAAGGTCACAGTGAGGTCAAACATTCGATTTTTGATGGTTTGGTACGAATCATCGTAGAATTTCTGGTTTGCGTCGCTACCTTCTCTAGAGACAGTTTTATTAGACAAGGTCAGAGGTCAAGTTGACGATTTCGTAAGTATCAGTCTATGAATGCTTGTTTTTTTATTGTTTTTTCAGGGATTGTGAAAGATAAAAAGTCGGAGTTTTGCGTTTCCATGTTTTGCCATATTTATAAAGGTATAGAAGTATTTCAGAATTTTCTCAGTTACTCCATATTTCATATACATGATTAAATAAAGTTTCAGCTTTAACTTTCTTGGCACTCTCCAGAATTCCCTCACTCTACATGTTCATTCAAAGCATCCGATGGGGGTGTTAGCCACAAACTTAATCAAAATTAGCATTGATATTTTAAATCGTTAAATATTGTAACACTGTAATAGTATTAAGCATCCACTACCATCCTTGACCATGTTTTGGAACGTCGGCTGATGTCCTCAGTTTTTCACCTTTATTCACATTTAAATTCGTTTTCCTTGCACCTGCTTGAGCAATCGACATGGAACTTTCACCAAAGGAGCACCTACCCATGGACTTTTTATTTATTTTTGACAAAGTTTAATGATGAATGGAAGAAAAATGCGGCCAGCATTCCAAAACGTCTGTTTTCTCTTGGCACGGGTTGAAGGGTGTTTCACGTATCAGGAGTAAATGGCCTCAACCTCTTTTCACTCAGCCTTGGCTGAATTGGATGTTTATGGACTTTGTTCTGTTGAACTTTGATTTGGTAGTTTCTGCGCCACAAAAACAAAGTAAAACATTTAGCACCCAGTGTTGGTTTCAATGTGTCCCTTTCCAAATTTTGCTACAGGAATGATAGGTGTACATTTTAGATGAACATTTTGCAAACAGATATAGTTGCTGAACATTTCTCAGACAAGGATATTTGCAAAATAATAGAATATATACAGGAAAGCAGTGAAAAAAGCCTCTCGCAGCAAGGGGGTAGGGAAACTACCCTCAGCCACCTCCAGATACGAGGCTAAGCGAGTGTCCTCAGCTGCTGGCAACTGAAGGGCAGAGCGAGTGCTTCTTCAGGAGAGTGCGCAGGAAGAGTGATCGCCGACCGAATCCATGCTGAATGTTGTATGACATGGATACCCTTACCAACGAGGTTCTAGTAGCATAACTAGGGACAAATAAGTAATGCTTCATGTCTTGATATTCAGTAAATTCGTGAATTGACACATGGCCAGAACTGCTGCTTACGATTGTGTTTCAGGTAGGAAACCAAGTTAATAGAATCTCCCCTCCTTCCACCCCCTCTGTGAAGTGAATTTGTTAGTAGTATTGATTAGGCAGCAGGGTTATGAGTTCAAGTTGAATTCAGAACCTAAAGTAGGGAGATACCCGACCCACGTGGGAAGCGCTGTGGTAGTATGGTTTAATATGCTACCTGTGGAATTCCACAAGACAGTGTGCTCGGCTCTTTGTAATTTATGTGAATAATTTGGCTGAAATCACCAGCTGTGACATCTTTCTCTTTGCAGGTGATACTAAAATCTATAGTAGACTACAAAGTCAAGAGGATTCATCTAAACTTCCAGAAGATCTAAAAAAGCTACAATTATGGTCCAGTTAGTGGCTGATAAACTTCCATTCAGAAAAATGTAAAGTTTATAGTCTTGTGAATGATGAAAAAGTTGACCGATTACCATTTAAGGAAAGGGTACACTTCTCACACACTGGAGCCTTGATGTTACCATCGACAGTTTATTATCATTTGAAGGCAAACAAAATGGCAGTTCAAGTCATAAGCACCTTTAAGTATCTCGGCGAGTACTCAACAAAGCCTTTGTATGGCCAGGTTTGTAATATGCTTATTACCTCCGCCACCGAAGGTGGACAGAGGTTATGTTTTCACCCCTGTCTGTCTGTGAGCAGGACAGACTGAACAACACATCAATAAAGCACATTACAATGCAACATGCTAACTGCTTCAGTTTATCATGCTAATGAAGTCCACCATCAACTTCTCACTCAATGTTGATACATTCGAAAAGGTCAAACTATCAATCTGCTATGCATCACTGTGTAATTCAACAGAACATGGATGTACCCAGTCCAGTTGACCATGGCTGGATAATGACTGACATTGCACTTGCCATCCATTGGATGACAACTAGACACCACGAGGCTTGCTCAAGTATGTTCATTGTGGTTGTAAGGAGAAATTATATGAAACAAAGAATTGTTCCTGTCGCTCAGCTACATTGTTGGATACTGAGCTCTGTAGATGGAGAGATAAATTTCCAGAATGTCACTGTCATATTACCTGAGAAGTTTAACGTCTCTTGAAATAGATGTTGAGGACAGCGATTCTGATGAAGACCAAACACGTGCTATTTACCAAGGGTGGGTCGGAGAGGTAACGATGGGCCACTGCTTCAGAGATGCAGGTAAAGGATAATTGTAAAGACTGAAATCGATGATTTAACACATTATTTATCACCCTTTACCAGCACTGATATGTGTGGTGAACACAGGCACTTAATGTTAAGAGCTAAGAGGAGGGGTGGGGGTGTGGGGGGAGTGGGGAGGCATTTGCCCCTAGGCTTTCTCAGGGATCTGCTCTTACTGGACCCTATTCATTTTTCTGCATAATAGTACCAGTCCTAGTATCAGTTCTATCGGTTTACTTGTTCACATATTGTATACTAGCAAATGCAACCTGTCGCTTCACTGACGGGGGTGTGAAGGGGAATGGGTGGAGAAAGAGAAAGGTAGAGAGAGAAGAGAGGGGGAGGGGAGGCAGAGGGGATGGAGGGATGGAGGAAAGGGAGAAGAGGGAAGGGAAGTGAAGAAGGGGAAACTAGGAAGGGGAGAAGAGTGAGGAAGGGGGGGGTGGAGGTGGGGAGAGCAATGCCTCATGAAACATTGCTATAAACACAGAGAGAGAGAGAGAGAGAGAGAGGAGAGAAGAGAGAGAGAGAGAGAGAGAGAGAGAGAGAGAGAAGAAGATAGAGATAGAGATATGTGCGAGTGCTGCATTTCATTTTGAGGGGGAGCGAGGAGGGGACAGACAGAGAGAGTGGGGGAGAGGAAGGAAAAAAACAGAGAGGTGACGGGTGGAAGTGGCATTGGAAAAGATAGTGATGTTATGCTTAATGACCAACCACACAAAAAAAATAATCTCATGTCAGAATAGCTGGACACACAACAACCCAACAGAGCTTGTAATGTTAACCACTGGCACATCTGCAAAAAGTATGATATCCCAGGTCTAGGAAATTCGTGGGAGCATTAACCAAAATCAAGGATTTAAAACATGGAAGTACCGCTCACGTATGACCTAATGATCCCATCGAGCATGAACATCGAAAACAAAGCATTGCGACCAGATATCATACTTCGGTAGAAAAAGGAGAAGAAGGCATTGCTAATTGAGGTGTTAATAGCAGTGATTTTTGACTAAACAATGCATAAATCAAGGAAATGACCAAATACCAAGACCTCAAGAATCAAGTGAAAAGATCCTGGAAACTGAAGAATGCCAAAGTTGTACCAGTGGTAGTTGGAGCTATGGAATGATGACAAAGAATCTCACGGAGATATTAAAAACTATCCCTGGGAATATTATTACAAACGAACTACATTTGGAAGCCATCCTGGCCGGGGCTCAGTGATGATCCTGAAGAGAGCCCTCGACACAAAACTTTGAGAACACAAAACTTCACAGCTTGGTCATTGAATCATGACCCTTACCAAAATGAAGGTGGATACTTTGAGCCAACTCTGAGAGGACTCCCTTCCACATTCTGAAACCCACATATGAAGATACCAATCAACATCACACACACACCTGTTGAGTCTTGGTTTCACATCCTGAAATCAACCCAGATGTAGAGATAGCAGACAACAGCAATTTGCACACACACACACACACACACACAACCACACCACACACACCACCGGAGGTGAATACTTGAGACGTTGTCGGTTTATGTTTCACCTCCTGAAACCCTTGGAGTTAGCAGCCAACAATTTGCACTTACACACACATGTGTGCACATAAACAAATGTTACTATTGGGAGGCCAATGAATTCAACATTCAGGTCCCCATAGCTCAGTTATTTCGATAAGTGAATGTGGATAGATAGCTCCCTTTCCCTATGTCTAATGGGAATTAAGTGTACATGGCGCTGGCGAAGTTATTTTATAGATAGGATTTTTACACTTATGACAATGCCAACAACAACACTGCTCGAGGCATTGTCCGCGCTGTTCTCGTGCTCATGAAGCGTTTCGTTCTGGCCTGGTGCCAAATGAGGGTATGCGTCATTTTTCAGCCAATGGGTGCAGAGCGGGCTCCAAGAGAA
>CM068954.1:168586721-168608880 GCA_035128595.1 Eptatretus atami | reverse complement strand
GCAAAGCCCTCTCATGGGGCGGGGAATCGAGACGCCCCGACACGCCCCCCCAACCAATCATGGAGAGACGACGGATTTCCCCGGCGAATGAGAGTGTGCGGAGGGGTGAGACATGTCCCCCCTGCCCCTGGACGCCAGGGAGGAAAAATAGACGGGACGGCGCGGTTAGCTGTTCTTCTGGTCCCGTCCTGTCGCTGGCTTTCTGGTCTCGCCTTGTCGCTGGCTTCTGGTCTCGCCTTGTCGGCTGGCTCTGGTCTCGTCGCATGCCGGAGGAGCATGCGAGAGCCCGACGCTGCCCTCCGTACCCGGTGCTTGCAGCGGCATCGAGCTGCGGTGAGTCCGCCGATCTAGGACGTCGAGACCGCACGAGGCGGGAAGGTCCGAGATAGCTCTGGTTCCCAGCTCATCTTCCCTCAAGCTGGGAACCTTCAAAAAAGGCCACGGCCATCACTTCTTTTGGGTATTCGTGTGTGCGTGTGTGTGTCTGTGGGCCCAGTCTATAAAGTAGCGATTGTTTAAGTGCCTTGTACATTATTTGCATTTCTTCTTATGGTCAGATAAACTCTGCTCCTTGTGTGTCCCCTCCCCCCCCCTTGTTAATAAATACCCCTATTGTTGAATGTTTCAGCTCGTCTTTGTCCTTTCCTTCATTGGTTTAGCATGGTGCGTGTTTGGGTGATTAAAAAGGCCGTTGCTGCCGTGGTTGTGCATTTGGACCGACGGGACCTCGGTAACCATCCGCTCAGGTTACGCACGGGTCGAGCACGGTGACGCTCGTCCCGTTCGAGCTCCGTCGAGGGTTTGAATTCCTCGGTAGCTCGCACGTGGGCCTCTAGTATTTTGAAGTTTGGCAAATAACCCTGTACCACGCGGTTGAATTATTGACGATTCACGGTCCTGTAAGGGACCCGTAATTCGGAGTTATCTGGAAGGTATGATCTAGATTCCGGGTGTTCGGTGGAGCCGACTCTCCTGCCCCATCTAGCAGGTCGTGCTCGTCGCCGAAACTCGGCCCCACAACACAAACACACACTCAAACGGAGGTGGATACTTTGAGAAATGGGAGGGCTGCGTTCCACTTTCTAAAACCCCTACATGTAGATAACAACCAATAATGCGCACGTGCACGACACCACACACACACACACACACACACACACACACACACACTGGCCTTTTATTAGTTTTGATGGTAGTTCACTTTACTATGGACATTGACCATTTGTGTACAACTATCCACTCAATATCAATGATTAGGTCAATTGTTTGAAGATACCTTACAGAACTGACCTTCTGCACTTTGGCACTTGATTAGATTTTGTCACATAATGGAGTTAACTTTTGCTACACCTGATCAGTTATGGATAAATATTATTAGAATGGCAGGATTTTCACGTCCACAACAAAACATTTACAACACTGATTCAGGAAATCGATCTGCTCTCCAGTCACTAAAATGAACTGATTGATGCTGGAGTTCTTGTTTGAGTAGTTTAGGATAAATTTTTTGCACACATTCATTGGCCACAATAGTTGGCATGGATGTGATATCATATTGGATAATGGCATATTATCCAATATGATATTGTGTTCAGGGACTATGTTACCAACCATAGGCCTCAAAAATGTATATCGGTGACTGAATTACTGTTTATTGGCAGTTTTACCACGACATGAGTAAAACTCCCAGGATAATCCAAATTATATTGCAGGAATTAATGAAATTTGGTAGTGTAATAGTTGGAGCATCTGCTCTGAGTCTGGGAGGTCGACGGTTGAGCCCTGGTTGAGTCCTACCAATGAACAAGTAAAAAAAGACATAAAATGTCATAGCCCCGTGTTTTAGTAATTTTGCTGGATGGAGTAAAAGAGCCAGCCCATATTTATGTACAACTAAAATGGCCCAGTCTTCCAGTTGGCCATCTTGACCAGATCGGCAAAATAAAGTGAGGGACAGGTGTATGCCATCATGTACTGTGCTTGTGCCAAGTTTGAACAAAATTGCACCATGCATGTCTGAGAAGTGGTTGGGGGACAAAATTAGTAACAAAATGGCCACAGTCGGCGTCTTTGATCTGATCTCAGAAAAACAATGACGTGCATATGAAAGCCAAGCAATCTCACAAGGCAATATAAGGCAAGGCAATCTCCACTCATGGCTCTTGAGACTTCCTATACTGTCACAGTTAATGTGTGGCTTTAATGGATTTTCTCTCATTCCCTCTTCCTGTCCAGACTGGAGTTCCTCCAGGCTGTGTTCTGGGCCCTTTGCTTTTTCTGGTTTTCAGCAATGATCTCTCCGAATCTCTGGAAAATCTTCTTAATCTCTGCTGATGACTCCACTCTCTGCCTACCATCTGTCATCCCTCAGATTGGCAAGCAGAAGCCTCTTCACTCTCTGCAGATCTGGATAAAATCACAAGCTGGTCCAATACTGGAACATGTCTTTCAATCCAACAAATCTCACTATATCTCTCCAAAAGGGACGTCTGGACCCCCCCCACCCTCCCCCAAACTACTTTCTCAACAAATCTCTTGAAAAAGTCCTTTCATTCAAGTTTTGGGTCTCAATATATGCCATGATCTCTCCTGGGAAAGCCACATTTCCAAGCTGCCTCCAAATCAAAGCCTGTCACTGATGGGATCCTCTGTCATGCAAAGTCCTTCCTTTATTCGAGATGCCAAACAGCCATTTCAGGGCAAAGCGTGCTTTAGCGTCATTATGAAGTTTTTTTTTGTGTGATTCATCATCTCTGAGCTATCCTGAATCAGAATCAGCCGGGTGCCAGACTCGCACCCTTGAGGAATTTTTTTAAGAGGTGAAAAACAAAATGGCACACCGACTTTTTGATAAATTCTGTTTGGGCTATATCTTCACTTCTAATGCACTTGCACACACAATTTGGTGTCTACTACTATGTTTTCATGGTCAAGCTTGTTTGCAACCTGAACATCAACCTGAACCACCTATGTGCATTTCAGGCTTGTTTGCCCTCATCAGGATAGCGAACAATAATATCAGTGTGTCTGTCTCCTCCATAACACCAAAACCATTAAACCTTGCCACCTGAAACTTTGCATGCATGCGATGAAAACTCTAAGAAGTGCAAGAGTGAAAATTGGGTGCTTGGTTAATTAAAACACCCCTTTTGAAGATAATTAATGGCATTATTTAATTATATCATTCATCAGGTGATCCTCAATCACCTCTCTCTGGGTCTTTTGGCGCATCCTGGGTAACCTTGCTGGGGTCTGAAGCCGCAATGTTTTTTGGCCTGCTCAACCACACCCTGACTTGGAAGAGGATGCAAGATTCTTAAAGATGAATCTTTTTTTTCACTTTCCTCACTCATATCGAATGCCTGTTCATCATAGCTACAAATTTTCATGTACATCACTTTTGTAAGTACGATAGTTTTCACATTAGGAGCTGGAGCGATTTCATGCATTATATGATACGATTTTCCACGATCCCTCTCTCATGACGAATTAAAGTATATCATTGAAATATTATTTCGGTTTTGAAGATCGGATATCATCCAGACTAAATAAGTGTCAAAATTGTTATGAATCTGATAATTTAAAGAAATGAGTCTTATAACTAAGTC
This sequence comes from Eptatretus atami, assembly GCA_035128595.1. Classification (NCBI taxonomy): domain Eukaryota; kingdom Metazoa; phylum Chordata; class Myxini; order Myxiniformes; family Myxinidae; genus Eptatretus; species Eptatretus atami. The sequence goes on along the minus strand of CM068954.1, from coordinate 168,605,272 downwards.
AATATCGCCATTTAATTTAAGCAAGCAAGGCTATGTCCCTCCTCCATACATACAAAACAAAACGTGAAATTTCCAAAGCATTAAACTTATCCTTTTCTACTGCTTGGAGAATTATATTGAGTGACCAAAAGATTTAGGAACGCAGCAAAATTTACCAGCTTCATTGAGCTGAATGATTTAATGGATTCACTGCAAGACCTCATGCCATATTCCCCAGAGGGACTGCCTATCCATAGCATCTGCCAGATCCGTGTCTCTATTTTCAGAGGTTTTGTGAGGTTCTCTACAGGGAATCAAAGCAAATCTGGTAAAAATGGACATTTAAAAAAAAACTTATAATGTTTGCGCAGATCCCAAACCGATGTACCACGTGACACATGCACAGACGAGCAGCAAAATGGCGGTTTCTGCAATGTTTTATTTACTCGGGCAATTGAACTTTGCAATGTTTTCAGAGTTGTTCTGCATTTAGCTGCAACTCTTTTGTGGATAAAGTCATTTTATTCATTAACTGCTGCATGTGCGGTGAAGACGGGCTTTAAGTTAAAGGGATCCTTTATTGTATTCAGCGACAGCCTCGCCAACCATTCTTTATCAACCATTTAATTGGAGTGCTTGCATTGAGTGCTTAAACCACTTGCCAGTGCCCATTGTCGATAGCGGTACCACGCTAGATCATTCTCAGCTAATCGTTCACTGTCTACATACGCTTTTGACGTGCCATGTCATTCAGAGCGAGTAGTTCATGCTCTGTCACCCTCAGCGAATTGTTGTGAAATAACACCCAATTTCCGAGCCGTTTGCCGTTTTAATATTTTCTAATTTCAAAGCCAAATTTTTTTTCCAACCGCCACACCAGCTGTTTCTAAGAATAATGTTTGTGAATATATCCCTGAAACATCTATATAAATGCAACGTTGTTTTTGGTGAAAGCTACTCAAGGTTTCTGGGTTGTGTATAGTAAGTACTGCAGCCAGTAATCACACTGACTACAACCTGCCAATTCCAGAAAAATTGCGATATCGGCCAAGCACGTGTGTTGTGTGTTTTTCATTAAGCATAACATATTATTTCTGCTAACTCCTTTCTCTCTCTCTCTCTCTCTCTCTCTCTCTCTCTCTCTCTCTCTCTCTCTCTCTCTCTCTCTCTCTCTCTCTCTCTCTCTCTCTCTCTGTTACGCGTTTCAGTGGTGTTCGTCTCCGGACGCATCTCGCGGGTATTTGTCTCTGCACACGTCCGGCAGTGTTTGTCTCCGGATATGTCCGGGTAGTGTTCTCTCTGGACAACTTGGCTCTGGACATGTCTGAGCAGTATTAAAGTCTGGACGGGAGTTTGTCTCCGGACTTGTCTGGACGGGGTTTTTCTCTGGGTCGTGTTTATCGTATGACCAGTAGCAAATGGATTTCAGATATTATTTTGTTTCCATCTTCACTATTATTCAATGCAGAATCATTTTGATGAGATGGTATGAATCGTAGTTAATGCTCACGCATGTCTGCCTTCCGTTCCTCTCACCTCACACTATCTTGTGCTCCGTCACAGACATCCTTCCCGCCACCCTCCCTCTCCTCCTTCCCCTCCCCCTCTTCATCTCCCCGCTATCCCTCCCCACCCCTCTCTCCATCTCCCCCCCTCTTTTTTCTCCCTTTCCCTTTTGTATTACCATCAGCGTAGGAAGGGTTGTAGTTGCTAATGCATAATAAGTATGCTTTATATGATTGTGCTGGGATTTGTTTGAGCGTTACTTGTGCTAGCTTTACATATGTCTATTCATCATGCTTATTCACTTTGTCTTCTGGAATTTGTGTGCTGTTCTGACGTGGCTGGTTTAAACATGCTCTTCACATTTCCTGATCATATGCTTGGGAATTCCCTGAATGTCTCCTTATGATCATTGGCATCATTTTTGCTGTGAAGGAATATTTTTCCTTTTACACCTCTGGTGACTTGCTGCAAAGATTACTCATTCCTTTCCATTTCCAGCACTTTCTTTTCCATTTCCAGCACATTGCACTTTCCTCCAGCACCATCCCATAATTGTAGAGACAACCAGATAGATCTGTTCAAGAAAGTTAAATCGAAGTCAAGACACAGGAAGTTTTGAGTGAAGTTTTTGTTATTGCTTGCTTTCTTTCTCTGTTATTCATGCTCGACTGTGCACTGCATGATTTGCATGAAAACCCAGACAGGTATGTGAAGCATTGTCACAATTTTGTATTGTATTGCACTTGAAGTGCACAATGTCCTTCTAAAACGACCGGTTTTCAGATGTTTTCTAAGTTGTCATATGTAAGAATACTTGCAGTGGTCTGTATGTTGTATTGAAATGGTTTGGGATTATTCACAGCCATATTGCTTGCTTTCGTACCATGACAGATTTTGTGCTCCTTTTGTCATTAATTTTGGGGAGCTTTCTTTCCATATTATTTGCATGTTAAGCTATTTTCTTTATTATTTTGAACATTAAGCTAATTTCTGTTTGCTGATCATTGACATTGAAAGCATTGCCTCAAAAACCCCTGCTGGGAAACCCTGGGGAAACAAAAGCATTGATTCCATCCAATTTTGTATTTTGTCCAATTTGTTTGTTTCTTCAGAATGTTTCACTTGAATTGCCAAGCCAACTATGTTAACAATCAATGATGGTGCAGACAGGATATCACGAAGAACGATGATTTCATAGCACCAGTTGAGTTGTCGAGCTATCTAGTTCTTGGTTGAGCCCCCAGAACTAGAGCTCCTGTTTTGGTGCATATATAACGCGAGTTACCTCGTCTAATGGTCGACTTTTTCGTGAAGAAAGACGTCGAGACGTTGGGATTCCGAGTCAATGAATTACTAAACCACAATAGTAAAAACTCTCAAACCCCCTGCTGGAAATCCCGTTAAACCAAAGCGAAAGCATATTCACATATTACGATACTGCTACCCTACCCCATCCCAGTGCATTCATCAAATGGAAGGACCAAAACAAAATACAAATTGGTGTAGCAGAAGAGATGTAGACTGTCCATGAGAAAAAAAGTCACAGCAAAGAGATGGTCAACAAAAAAATGTACTCACAAATATCATGCTGATAAGTGTACATGACACCCAGAGTGAGTCATATATTATGGCAGTAAGGGTATTGTTGTAGTCGTGTCGACATATTGGTCAGTGGGAAGGTCGGCTCTGTGCTGCATCAAGAAAAGCTGGCTTCAAGGGATATATGGAGGACTGTATCATGACACTGTTAATGTCGAGTATGAAGGTCTTATTCAGATCGTTGTAGAACTTTGTAAGGTCTCAATAGGTTGCTGCTAAGGTTCCGGACAATATCACACCATATGACTATCACACTATGTGGGTGCATGTAAACAATTCCTGGGGAGTAAAAACCGGGCATGATGAAGGCGTGATGTGTCACCAGAGGCCCTGTGTGGCTGTACGAAGTTGGTTGGCATAGTTGGTGATTGGGCAAGGTGTCATCAGAAGTGAGAAATTTCCTGGGAGACGAAGCGGTGCACTATGACTACTTTGCAGTGAGATCCAAGGTCATCTTTTGAGAGCGGCAGAAAAGCTCTTCGGCGACGGAAGCACATTACAGCACAGAGCAGCTCATATCCCAGCAGACCAAAGGTACGACGTCTGTCTAGTGTGTGGAGTTATCATACGCTTTCAGGGGAAGACTTGAGTTGGCAGGAAGCACTCCACTATACCATTTGTTGCTGGTATGAGCACGGTGCTCCGCATTGATAGGCATAAACACAAAGATCAAATGCACCAACACCAATCTGGAGTGTTCACTGAAGATGAAGGCAAACGGTAGCACAAGGTACAGTATTTCTCTGTCCCTACAAGGGGTACACGAAGATGAGCATGACTGGTGTTGCACAGCATGGAGTTCCAAGACGAGCTTCTTAAAGTCCCCATTTCAGATTGTAGCTGTGTTACATGCTTGGTGAGATGCCACATTAGCCACAGTCAGTGCCAGATCTGCATTACTGCAAGTATCATGTGGACATTGTGTAAACGTTGCAAGAACAACTCACTAAGGAGCTGCTGGTTGAAGGTGCCATGGCAGTCACTGCGAAGCTTCTGATTTGACACAGTGGTTGTGTGGTCTTCAATACCCTAAATCCTTGGCTGTAAGGAGTTGTTGAAAGCGCAGTGCTCAGAGGGAGTCATATGCTTTATGAGCACGGTCTTGAAAGTTGTGTACAGAGCATTCATTGGAAGTTGTAGTAAAATAGCTCTCACCTCTGTCACATACTCTGTTGATGAGGAGCCAACAATGTATTTGAATCACTTCTCCTCGTAGGAATTTTTTGGGTGTCAAATTTGGCTTCAGCTTGTGTAAACCACAGCTTTGTGGGTCAATCGGCCAGATGCGGTAGATTTATTGAACCCGCAGCCACCAATGAAGCTGGTTGAGCATCTGGGAAGGGCACGGCTGGCTGGTCTTCCCGCAACTGGTTGCGTGCTTGCAACTCCTTGTCCATAATTTTTATCACATCACGGTCACCAATTTAGCGTGGGGAAAAGACGTCCGAAGCATTCGGATTCTGTTTGAATTTTTGTTAAAACGCAACACAACGTTAAACCAAAGCTAAGAGTGTATTCACATATTACGAAACCAAATGCAAAATGATACCACAACAGAAACAATATGTCAAGCTGTCCTGCAAGTGGATACATTGTTAGAATCTCTTATTATTATTATTTCAATTATCTCAGCTTTACAACATTATTTGATAGGTACCATTGTGTTCTCCTGATTTAACGAGGTCATGGAGAATTCAAGTCTGTATAGTTTTGTCGAATGCAATTTTTCAAACGGCACAGTCACAGAATGCCAGTAATATTCCAATTGCAATGATATATTTTCGATTGAAAAGTGAAAATAAGAATGATACTGGAGGGTTAAGAGACTATATGGCAATATATTACATGAGCTTGCTTTGTCAACAAATCAAGGGGCTGGAAGAGAAGGTTAACGAGTTTGTTGATGATCACTTATGTTGCAAGCTTGCTGATTAATTAGAGGAAGTTTCTGTTCCATTCTAGGAGGTTTGTGGCTTAGAAAAGTAAAAATCGACAAGTTAGAAAAAAGTTTTCAATGTCAGAATTTGACGTCAGAATATATTCTACAAATCAGCTATAAAATGAATTTGACGATGTATTTTTCCGAAGAGTGACAACTACCTGTTTGATTAGAGCTTTTATTTAATGTGAGAATAGCTTACAGTATAAAAGATGATTTAAATAAATCCAAGAAGTGTTTCCTCCAAAGTGTTTAAATAATCCAAATCCATGAAATGTTTCATTAAAAATTCATGATTTCATAAAAAAAACTAGAGAATTCATAGAACACTTACCCCACACAGTCTTGAGAGAAATAAAAAAAAATAAGTGAGAAGGGTGTTTTAAACCTCTTGATTATGCATTTCCAATTATGATCAAAATTTCTATGCGCTTCCATTTTGTCCAACTCTCAATATTCACCAACTCAGAGAGTGAACGGCAAATTTGATTTGTCGAGATAACGTAAAATGGCGTAATATTTTTTCCAGTACTGCGAAAAGGTTTTTGGAAGTGCCATGAAGGCGATTTGTGTTCTCAATGTTCAGGTATATAATTCAATTAAAATAAAAATAATATTTTTAAAGGCTGTAGAAAAAAAATTCTGGAAGTTCACCGCATTGATGCACCGTCTTATATAACACTAATTTACATGTTAAGTTAGTTCTCATGCCTGTTTTTGTACCCTTTGTGGTGTACCTAAAAAAGAAAGTTTTTATTTGGAATGATTTTTTCAATTTTGTTTGACTGCCAGACAGGCAGACAGAGTAAAACAATACCCCACTCCTCTCTGCACATGCATGCTCGGGATGAGATTCCACACAATGTGCCAAATTCACAGCCAAATTATTGCGTTTGTTTCATGTTCTACTGTGTTTTAAAAGATAGCATTCAATTGAAATTAAGTCGTTCCTTGATCATATAAAATTGACGTCTACAGACAGAAGACAGGCAGAGTGCCCGAATTGCTTAACTCTGCTTTTCGCTTTGCACACCTGGATAACAACGCTACATTTAACAAAACGAGCCTCCTCTACGCACGAGGCGGGAAGGTCCGAGATAGCTCTGGTTCCCAGCTCATCTTCCCTCAAGCTGGGAACCTTCAAAAAAGGCCACGGCCATCACTTCTTTTGGGTATTCGTGTGTGCGTGTGTGTGTCTGTGGGCCCAGTCTATAAGTAGCGATTGTTTAAGTGCCTTGTACATTATTTGCATTTCTTCTTATGGTCAGATAACTCTGCTCCTTGTGTGTTCCCTCCCCCCCCCCCCATTGTTATAAATACCCCTATTGTTGAATGTTTCAGCTCGTCTTTGTCCTTTCCTTCATTGGTTTAGCATGGTGCGTGTTGGGTGATTAAAAAGGCCGTTGCTGCCGTGGTTGTGCATTTGGACGACGGCGACACTCGTAACATCCGCTCAGGTTACGCACGGGTCGAGCACGGTGACGGCTCGTCCCGTTCGAGCTCCGTCGAGGGTTGAATTCCTCGGTAGCTCGCACGTGGGCCTCTAGGTATTTTGAAGTTTGGCAAATAACCCTGTACCACGCGGTTGAATTATTGACGATTCACGGTCCTGTAAGGGACCCGTAACTTCGGAGTTATCGGAAGGTATGATCTAGATTCCGGGTGTTCGGTGGAGCTGACTCTCCTGCCCATCTAGCGGTCGTGCTCGTCGCCGAAACTCGGCCCCACAACACAAACACACACTCAAACGGAGGTGGATACTTTGAGAAATGGGAGGGCTGCGTTCCACTTTCTAAAAACCCCTACATGTAGATAACAACCAATAATGCGCACGGTGCAGCGCACACACACACACACACACACACACACACACACACTGGCCTTTTATTAGTTTTGATGGTAGTTCACTTTACTATGGACATTGACCATTTTGTGTACAACTATCCACTCAATATCAATGATTAGTGCAATTGTTTGAAGATACCTTACAGAACTGACCTTCCTGCACTTTGGCACTTGATTAGATTTTGTCACATAATGGAGTTAACTTTTGCTACACCTGATCAGTTATGGATAAATATCATTAGAATGGCAGGATTTTCACGTCCACAACAAAACATTTACAACACTGAATTCAGGAAATCGATCTGCTCTCCAGTCACTAAAATGAACTGATTGATGCTGGAGTTCTTGTTTGAGTAGTTTAGGATAAATTATTTTGCACACATTCATTGGCCACAATAGTTGGCATGGATGTGATATCATATTGGATAATGGCATATTATCCAATATGATATTGTGTTCAGGGACTATGGTTACCAACCATAGGCCTCAAAAATGTATATCGGTGACTGAATTACTGTTTATTGGCCAGTTTTACCACGACATGAGTAACAACTCCCAGGATAATCCAAATTATATTGCAGGAATTAATGAAATTTGGTAGTGTAATAGTTGGAGCATCTGCTCTGAGTCTGGGAGGTCGACGGTTTGAGCCCTGGTTGAGTCCTACCAATGAACAAGTAAAAAAAGACATAAAATGTCATAGCCCCCGTGTTTTAGTAATTTTGCTGGATGGAGTAAAAGAGCCAGCCCATATTTATGTACAACTAAAATGGCCGCCAGTCTTCCAGTTGGCCATCCTTGACCAGATCGCAAAATAAAGTGAGGGACAGGTGTATGCCATCATGTACTGTGCTTGTGCCAAGTTTGAACAAAATTGCACCATGCATGTCTGAGAAGTGGTTGGGGACAAAATTAGTAACAAAATGGCCACCAGTCGGCCGTCTTGGATCTGATCTCAGAAAAACAATGACGTGCATATGAAAGCCAAGGCAATCTCACAAGGCAATATAAGGCAAGGCAATCTCCACTCATGGCTCTGAGACTTCCTATACTGTCACAGTTAATGTGTGGCCTTTAATGGATTTTTCTCTCATTCCCTCTTCCTGTCCAGACTGGAGTTCCTCAAGGCTGTGTTCTGGGCCCTTTGCTTTTTCTGGTTTTCAGCAATGATCTCTCCGAATCTCTGGAAAATCTTCTTTATCTCTGCTGATGACTCCACTCTCTGCCGTACCATCTGTCATCCCTCAGATTGGCAAGCAGAAGCCTCTTCACTCTCTGCAGATCTGGATAAAATCACAAGCTGGTCCAATACTTGGAACATGTCTTTCAATCCCAACAAATCTCACTATATCTCTCCAAAAGGACCGTCTGGACCCCCCCCACCCCTCCCCCAAACTACTTTCTCAACAATCCTCTTGAAAAAGTCCTTTCATTCAAGTTTTTGGGTCTCAATATATGCCATGATCTCTCCTGGGAAAGCCACATTTCCAAGCTGCCCTCCAAATCCAAAGCCTGTCACTGAATGGGCATCCTCTGTCATGCAAAGTCCTTCCTTTATTCGAGATGCCAAACAGCCATTTCAGGGCAAAGCGTGCTTTAGCGTCATTATGAAGTTTTTTTTGGTTGATTCATCATCTCTGAGCTATCCTGAATCAGAATCAGCCGGGTGCCAGACTCGCACCCTTGAGGAATTTTTTTAAGAGGTGAAAAACAAAATGGCCACCACCGACTTTTGATAAATTCTGTGTTGGGCTATATCTTCACTTCTAATGCACTTGCACACACAATTTTGGTGTCTACTACTATGTTTTCATGGTCAAGGCTTGTTTGCAACCTGAACATCAACCTGAACCACCTATGTGCATTTCAGGCTTGTTTGCCCTCATCAGGATAGCGAACCAATAATATCAGTGTGTCTGTCTCCTCCATAACACCAAAACCATTAAACCTTGCCACCTGAAACTTTGCATGCATGCGATGAAAACTCTAAGGAAGTGCAAGAGTGAAAATTGGGTGCTTGGGTTAATTAAAACACCCCTTTTGAAGATAATTAATGGCATTATTTAATTATATCATTCATCAGGTGATCCTCAATCACCTCTCTCTGGGTCTTTTGGCGCATCCTGGGTAACCTTGCTGGGGTCTGAAGCCGCAATGTTTTTTGGCCTGCTCAACCACACCCTGACTTGGAAGAGGATGCAACGATTTCTTAAAGATGAATCTTTTTTTTCACTTTCCTCACTCATATCGAATGCCTGTTCATCATAGCTACAAATTTTCATGTACATCACTTTTGTAAGTACGATAGTTTTCACATTAGGAGCGTGGAGCGATTTCATGCATTATATGATACGATTTTCCACGATCCCTTCTCATGGACGAATTAAAGTATATCATTGAAATATTATTTCGGTTTTGAAGATCGGATATCATCCAGACTAAATAAGTGTCAAAATTGTTATGAAATCTGATAATTTAAAGAAATGAGTCTTATAACTAAGTCAATATCGCCATTTAATTTAAGCAAGCAAGGCTATGTTCCCTCCTCCATACATACAAAACAAAACGTGAAATTTCCAAAGCATTAAACTTATCCTTTTCTACTGCTTGGATAATTATATTGAGTGACCAAAAGATTTAGGAACGCAGCAAAATTTACCAGCTTCATTGAGCTGAATGATTTAATGCATTCACTGCAAGACCTCATGCCATATTCCCCAGAGGGACTGCCTATCCATAGCATCTGCCAGATCTGTGTCTCTATTTTCAGAGGTATTTGTGAGGTTCTCTACAGGGAATCAAAGCAAATCTGGTAAAAATGGACATTAAAAAAAAAAAACTTATAATGTTTGCGCAGATCCCAAACCGATGTACCACGTGACACATGCACAGACGAGCAGGCAAAATGGCGGATTTTCTGCAATGTTTATTTCACGGGCAATTGAACTTTGCAATGTTTTCAGAGTTGTTCTGCATTTAGCTGCAACTCTTTTGTGGATAAAGTCATTTTATTTCATTAACTGCTGCATGTGCGGTGAAGACGGGCTTTAAAGTTAAAGGGATCCTTTATTGTATTCAGCGACAGCCTCGCCAACCATTCTTTATCAACCATTTAATTGGAGTGCTTGCATGAGTGCTTAAACCACTTGCCGAGTGCCCATTGTCGATAGCGGTACCACGCTAGATCATTCTCAGCTAATCGTTCACTGTCTACATACGCTTTTGACGTGCCATGTCATTCAGAGCGAGTAGTTCATGCTCTGTCACCCTCAGCGAATTGTTGTGAAATAACACCCAATTTCCGAGCCGTTTGCCGTTTTAATATTTTCTAAATTTCAAAGCCAAATTTTTTTTCCAACCGCCACACGCAGCTGTTTCTAAAGAATAATGTTTGTGAATATATCCCTGAAACATCTATATAAATGCAACGTTGTTTTTTGGTGAAAGCTACTCAAGGTTTCTGGGTTGTGTATAGTAAGTACTGCAGCCAGTAATCACACTGACTACAACCTGCCAATTCCAGAAAAATTGGCGATATCGGCCAAGCACGTGTGTTCTGGTGTGTGTGTTTTCATTAAGCCAAACATATTATTTCTGCTAACTCCCTCTCTCTCTCTCTCTCTCTCTCCTCTCTCTCTCTCTCTCTCTCTCTCTCTCTCTCTCTCTCTCTCTCTCTCTCTCTCTCCCTCTCTCTCTTGTATGTCTGGGTGGTTTTTGTCTCCTTACGCTTCAGGTGGTGTTCGTCTCCGGACGATCTCGCGGTATTTGTCTCTGCACACGTCCGGGCAGTGTTTGTCTCCGGATATGTCCGGGTAGTGTTCGTCTCTGGACAACTTGGCTCTGGACATGTCTGAGCAGTATTAAAGTCTGGACGGGAGTTTGTCTCCGGACTTGTCTGGACGGGAGTTTTTCTCTGGGTCGTGTTTATCGTATGACCAGTAGCAAATGGATTTCAGATATTATTTTGTTTCCATCTTCACTATTATTCAATGCAGAATCATTTTGATGAGATGGTATGAATCGTAGTTAATGCTCCACGCATGTCTGCCTTCCGTTCCTCTCACCTCACACTATCTTAGTGCTCCGTCACATGACCATCCTTCCCCCACCCCTCCTCACTCCCCCTCCCTCTCTCCTTTCCCCTCCCCCCTCTTCATTCTCCCTGCTATCCCTCCCCACCTCTCTCCATCTCCCTCCCTCTTTTTCTCCCTTTCCCTTTTGTATTACCATCAGCGTAGTGAAGCGGTTGTAGTTGCTAATGCATAATAAGTATGCTTTATATGATTGTGCTGGAATTTGTTTGAAGCTTACTTGGCTAGCTTTACATATGTCTATTCATCATGCTTATTCACTTTGTCTTCTGGTATTTGTGTGCTGTTCTGACGTGGCTGGTTTAAACATGCTCTTCACATTTCCTGATCATATGCTTGGGAATTCCCTGAATGTCTCCTTTATGATCATTGGCATCATTTTTGCTGTGAAGGGAATATTTTTCCTTTTACACCTCTGGTGACTTGCTGCAAAGATTACTCATTCCTTTCCATTTCCAGCACTTTCTTTTCCATTTCCAGCACATTGCACTTTCCTCCAGCACCATCCCATAATTGTAGACGACAACCAGATAGAATCTGTTCAAAGAAAGTTAAATCGAAGTCAAGACACAGGAAGTTTTGAGTGAAGTTTTTGTTATTGCTTGCTTTCTTTCTCTGTTATTCATGCTCGACTGTGCACTGCATGATTTGCATGAAAACCCAGACAGGTATGTGAAGCATTGTCACAATTTTGTATTGTATTGCACTTGAAGTGCACAATGTCCTTCTAAAACGACCGGTTTTCAGATGTTTTCTAAGTTGTCATATGTAAGGAATACTTGCAGTGGTCTGTATGTTGTATTGAAATGGTTTGGGATTATTCACAGCCATATTGCTTTGCTTTCGTACCATGACAGATTTTGTGCTCCTTTTGTCATTAATTTTGGGGAGCTTTCTTTCCATATTATTTTGCATGTTAAGCTATTTTCTTTATTATTTTGAACATTAAGCTAATTTCTGTTTGCTGATCATTGACATTGAAAGCATTGCCCTCAAAAACCCCTGCTGGGAAACCCTGGGGAAACAAAAGCACTTGATTCCATCCAATTTTGTATTTTGTCCAATTTGTTTGTTCTTCAGAATGTTTCACTTGAATTGCCAAAGCCAACTATGTTAACAATCAATGATGGTGCAGACAGGATATCACGAAGAACGATGATTTCATCAGCACCAGTTGAGTTGTCGAGCTATCTAGTTCTTGGTTGAGCCCCCAGAACTAGAGCTCCTGTTTTGGTGCAATATAAATCGCGAGTTACCTCGTCTAATGGTCGACTTTTCGCATGGAAGAAAAGACGTCGAGACGTTGGGATTCCGAGTCAATGAATTACTAAACCACAATAGTAAAAACTCTCAAACCCCCTGCTGGGAAATCCCGTTAAACCAAAGCGAAAGCATATTCACATATTACGATACTGCTACCCTAACCCCCATCCCAGTGCATTCATCAAATGGAAGGCACCAAACAAAATACAAATTGGTGTAGCAGAAGAGATGTAGACTGTCCATGAGAAAAAAAGTCACAGCAAAGAGAAATGGTCAACAAGCAAAATGTACTCACAAATATCATGCTGATAAGTGTACATGACACCCAGAGTGAGTCATATATTATGGCAGTAAGGGTATTGTTGTAGTCGGTGTCGACATATTGGTCAGTGGGAAGGTCGGCTCTGGTGCTGCATCAAGAAAAGCTGGCTTCAAGGGATATATGGAGACTGTATCATGACCACTGTTAATGTCGAGTATGAAGGTCTTATCAGATCGTTGTAGAACTTTGTAAGGTCTGTCAATAGGTTGCTGCTAAGGTTTCCGGACAATATCACACCATATGACTATCACACTATGTGGGTGCATGTAAACAATTCCTGGGGAGTAAAAACCGGGCATGATGAAGGCGTGATGGTGTCACCCAGAGGCCCTGTGTGGCTGTACGAAGTTGGTTGGCATAGTTGGTGGCATTGGGCAAGGTGTCATCAGAAGCTGAGAATAATTCTCCTGGGAGACGAAGCGGTGCACTATGCACTACCTTTGCAGTGAAGCATCCAAGGTCATCTTTTAGAGCAGCTCATATCCCAAGCAGGACCAAAGGTACGACGTCTGTCTAGTGTGTGGAGTTATCATACGCTTTCAGGGAAGACTTGAGTTGGCAGGGAAGCACTCCACTATACCATTTGTTGCTGGTATGAGCACGGTGCTCCGCATTGATAGGCATAAACACCAAAGATCAAATGCACCAACACCAATCTGGAGTGTTCACTGAAGATGAAGGCAAACGGTAGCACAAGGTACAGTATTTCTCTGTCCCTACAAGGGGTACACGAAGATGAGCATGACTGGTGTTGCACAGCATGGAGTTCCAGGACGAGCTTCTTAAAGTCCCCATTTCAGATTGTAGCTGTGTTACATGCTGTGGTAGAGATGCCACATTAGCCACAGTCAGTGCCAGATCTGCATTACCTGCAAGTATCATGTGGACATGTGGTAAACGTTGCAAGAACAACTCACTAAGGAGCTGCTGGTTGAAGGTGCCATGGCAGTCACTGCGAAGCTTCTGAATTTGACACAGTGGTTGTGTGGGTCTTCAATACCCTAAATCCTTGGCTGTAAGGAGTTGTTGAAAGCGGCAGTGCTCAGAGGGAGTCATATGCTTTATGAGCACGGTCTTGAAAGTTGTGTACAGAGCATTCATTGGAAGTTGTAGTAAAATAGCTCTCACCTCTGTCACATACTCTGTTGATGAGGAGCCAACAATGTATTTGAATCACTTCTCCTCGGTAGGAATTTTTTGGGTGTCAAATTTGGCTTCAGCTTGTGTAAACCACAGCTGTGGGTCAATCGGCCAGAATGGCGGTAGATTTATTGAACCCGCAGCCACCAATGAAGCTGGTTGAGCATCTGGGAAGGGCACGGCTGGCTGGTCATTCCCGGCAACTGGTTGCGTGCTTGCAACTCCTTGTCCATCAATTTTTATCACATCACGGTCACCAATTTAGCGTGGGGAAAAGACGTCCGAAGCATTCGGATTCTGTTTGAAATTTTTGTTAAAACGCAACACAACGTTAAACCAAAGCTAAAGTGTATTCACATATTACGAAACCAAATGCAAAATGATACCACAACAGACACAATATGTCAAGCTGTCCTGCAAGTGGATACATTGTTAGAATCTCTTATTATTATTATTTCAATTATCTCAGCTTTACAACATTATTTGATAGGTACCATTGTGTTCTCCTGATTTTAACGAGGTCATGGAGAAATTCAAGTCTGTATAGTTTTGTCGAATGCAATTTTTCTCAAACGGCACAGTCACAGAATGCCAGTAATATTCCAATTGCAATGATATATTTTCGATTGAAAAGTGAAAAATAAGAATGATACTGGAGGGTTAAGAGACTATATGGCAATATATTACATGAGCTTGCTTTGTCAAACAAATCAAGGGGCTGGAAGAGAAGGTTAACGAGTTTTGTATGATGATCACTTATGTGGCAAGCTTGCTGATTAATTAGAGGAAGTTTCTGTTCCATTCTAGGAGGTTTGTGGCTTAGAAAAGTAAAAAATCGACAAGTTAGAAAAAAGTTTTCAATGTCAGAATTTGACGTCAGAATATATTCTTACAAATCAGCTATAAAATGAATTTGACGATGTATTTTTCCGAAGAGTGACAACTACCTGTTTGATTAGAGCTTTTATTTAATTGGAGAATAGCTTACAGATTAAAAGATGATTTTAAATAAATCCAAGAAGTGTTTCCTCCAAAGTGTTTAAATAAATCCAAATCCATGAAATTGGTTTCATTAAAAATTCATGATTTCATAAAAAAAACTAGAGAATTCATAGAACACCTTACCCCACACAGTCTTGAGAGAAATAAAAAAAATAGGTGAGAAGGGTGTTTTAACCTCTTGATTATTGCATTTCCAATTATGATCAAAATTTCCTATGCGCTTCCATTTTGTCCAACTCTCAATATTCACCAACTCAGAGAGTGAACGGCAAATTTGATTTGTCGAGATAACGTAAAATGGCGTAATATTTTTTTCCAGTACTGCGAAACGAGGTTTTTGGAAGTGCCATGAAGGCGATTTGTGTTCTTCAATGTTCAGGTATATAATTCAATTAAAATAAAATAAATATTTTAAAGGCTGTAGAAAAAAAATTCTGGAAGTTCACCGCCATTGATGCACCGTCTTATATAACAACTAATTTAACATGTTAAGTTAGTTCCTCATGCCTGTTGTTTGTACCCTTTGTGGTGTACCTAAAAAAGAAAGTTTCTTATTTGGAATGATTTTTCAATTTTGTTTGACTGCCAGACAGGCAGACAGAGTAAAACAATTACCCCACTCCTCTCTGCACATGCATGCTCGGGATGAGATTCCACACAATGTGCCAAATTCACAGCCAAATTATTGCGGTTGTTCATGTTCTACTGTGTTTAAAAGATAGCATTCAATTGAAATTAAGTCGTTCCTTGATCATAAATTGACGTCTACAGACAGACAGACAGGCAGAGTGCACGAATTGCTTAACTCTGCTTTTCGCTTTGCACACCTGGGATAACAACGCTACATTTAACAAAACAGAGCCTCCTCTAGAGTATGCAGGTTAGAGGAGATCCAAAAAATAAGGTGGTCTCACTCACTCACATACAGAACCATTAAAACAGCTTTTTAAAAAATATATATTTTGGGAATGTTGATGGAGGCTAATAAGTCACCAAATAAATTATTTATTGAATTGCTCCAAACTTAGACCAATGCCGTGATGATGTCATCATCATCCCCCAGAAGGTCCTCCAGCAGTACAAGAAGGGAAAGTCAAAAGCTGTCACCAAGCAAATGAAAAGTGAAGCTACTGCCCACTTCTGCCCTTATTGGAGCTCATCAGGGCAACCCATCGCTGTTTCATCCACTTTGTGACTTTGAAACATATGGGCTGATATATCCACCATATCGGTGGTTCATGTGCTTGGTAACAGCTTTTGACTTTGCAATATTGCATTGCTTGAGGAGCTTCTGGGTAGTGATGATGACATCATCACGGTGTTGGTCCAAGTTTGGAGCACTTCAATAATTCTATATATATATAAATATACATACAAAAAAAAACAAACATGTAGAGCATGCCAAGCATTCTCCTGATCTTAATTGGACATAATCCTACACTAAAGCATTACCTCCAACGCAGGGGTCTCAGCTCAGTGACTCAGTCAAACAGACAAAGATTACATGTCAACATCAGTTAAACATCAACCTGAACCACCGATGTGCATTTCAGGCTTGTTTGCCCTCATCAGGATAGCGAACCAATAAATATCAAACCAATAAAGACCGCATTCGTCGTTTAAATATCAGAATAAATATCTTGACTGTTATGGTGAGCATCACCGTGGATTATGTCTCACACGGTGAAACCACATAATCCGCAAAGAACAACCATCCGGATAGGCTGTACCATTTGATGTTTAACTGATGTTGACCACGTAATCTTTGGTTGTTTGATATAGTCGCTGGGTCAAGGTCTCCGGATTGGAGGTGCTGCTTTGGTTTCAGACTATGTCCAATGGAGATTGGGGGAGTGCTCGTCATGCTCCACATGTTTTTGATTTATCCACCAATTGCATTAAATGCCTTGTGGTTGAATTGTTTGCATTAGTGGGAACAATCGTCTGGGTGGTAGACGGATGGTTGTTCTTTGCGGATTATGTGGTTTTATCGTGCGAGACATAATCCATGGCAATGCTCACCATAACAGTCAGGAGGTGCGTCTGATATATACAGTGTATATAAATATGAAAAAAAACAAAGACCCACTCATGTGTTTCACTTGTGAATGGAGGGAATTACCAATTAGCTCCCACTTAATCAATTAACCCAGGAGACTAGGATTATATAAATAAATCGACTCCTTCCATGCTCTTTGAGCTGAAGAAGCTACATAAAGCAGCCATGAAAGGCTATGCAAGGTAAGTCTTGTTGTTTCCATGTGAGCCATGTGAGCTAATTGGTTATTTCCTCCATCTGCAGGTGAAAGAAGTGAGTGGGAATTGTGTTATATATCGAATATGTAGAGATCATTGTAACCACTGACTCACTGACTGATATTAAAGATTGGTAACTTTCGGGTAATATTAAAAGCTGAAATGTTGTGAGCCGATGAACATCGAAGTTAATACACCGGCAAATCACAGAACCATTGGAAAGTGTCCTTAAATGAAAATATAAATAAATAAAAATAAATAAATGAAAAAAATAAGGTGAGTGACCTGAGACAATGGGGAAGCATGGTAGTTTTTGCATGCCGCTGGATATCGAAGCCTTTACACACAAAAAATCACAGAATCATCGGAAAATATTTGTAATGAAAATATGAAGAAGTTAAAAAAAAACAAAAAAAAGCAGGTGAGTGACCAAGACAATGGGGAGCACGGTAATTTTGTGTGTGGATGGACATCAAAACCAATACACCAGGAAAAATCGGAGATTATTGGAAAGCGTCTGCAAATGAAAATAAATAAATGAAAAATAAATAAATAAATGCAGGTGAGCAACCTGAGATGATGGGGAAGCATGGTAATTTTGCGTGCCACTGGACATCTGAGCCGTTACACCAGCAAAAATCACAGAACCATCGGAAAGCAACCATAAAAGAAATATATAGAAATGAAAAAAAATGAAAGTAAATGAATGAAAAATAAATGCAGGTGAGTGACCCGAGACAATGGGGAAGCACGATTTTTTTATTGCTTACAATGTGTAAGCATACCGCTAGTGTATATATATATATATATATATATTATTAATATTTATATATATATATATATTATATATATATATATATATTGGTTCTCTCGAAATATGTGAGTGGATGAGCACTCCCCGATATCGATTGGACATAGTCTTTGCGGATTATGTTTTGTTGTTCGAGGATTATGCGGTTTTACCGTGAGACACAATCTGCGGCGATGCTCACCATAACAGTCAGGAGGTGCATCTGATGTGTGTGTGTGTGTGTGTGTGTGTGTGTGTGTGTGTGTGTATGTATATATATATATTGTTGCGGGCGGGGGTCGGTGGTGAGAATGACCACTAGGTGGGAAGAGGTTCATTGTCCTCCACCAGACTCCCGGAATTGTAGGCCATCGCTCCGGTAAATTCTGTGAGGCGGCGGGTCGCTTAACCGACCGTGGACGCCAATATCTCAACCGCGTAGCGTAGGGTCTATTTGTCTATAACCAATTTACCTAATTAACTACGCAATTTCGACTACCGGGGAAACCACGCCTCGGCACGTCTTGCTCGAACCGGTCACTCTACCGACTGTGGTAGAGTTCCAACGACGACTACAATCCGGTTTGGGTGCAGCCGAGCGGAAACTGCCAAAGCCGTGCCGGCTGGAATGAACGGATTATCGGGTAGAAAAACCTGGCTAAACTCAGATCAGAACCATGCTGGACCAATGAAGGAAAAGACGAAAACGAACTGGGGCCATTTCGACAATTGTTTATTTACAATAAAAAGACACAGGGGAAGACTTAATGCGGATATGCAAGTAATATTTACAATGATCAAAAACAAACACTTAAACAG
>CM068954.1:168570035-168585212 GCA_035128595.1 Eptatretus atami | reverse complement strand
ACTTGGCTTCAGCTTGTGTAAACCACAGCCTGTGGGTCATCGGCCAGAATGGCCGGTTAGATTTTTGACCGCAGCCACCAATGAAGCTGAGTTGAGCATCTGGGAAGGGCACGGCTGGCTGGTCATTCCCGGCAACTGGTTGCGTGTTGCAATCCTTGTCCTCAATTTTTATCACATCACGGTCACCAATTTAGCGTGGGGAAAGACGTCCGAAGCATTGGATTCCTTTGTTTGACAAATTTTTTGTTAAAAAAAACAAGCCAAACAAACGTTAACCAAAGCTAAAGTGTATTCACATATTTCGAACCAAATGCAAAAATGATACCACAACAGACCACAATATGTCAAGAAACTGTCCTGAAGTGGATACATTGTTAGAACTCTTATTATTATTATTTAATTATATCAGCTTTACAACATTATTTGTAGGTACCGGATTGTGTTCTTCCTATTTTAACCGGGGGGGGGGTGGTCATGGAGAATTCAAGTCTGCTATAGTTTTGTCGAATGCAATTTTTTCAAAGCCACGTCACAGAATGCCTAATATTCCAATTGCAATGATATATTTTCGATTGAAAGTGAAAAATAAGAATGATACTGGAGGGTTAAGATGACATATGGCAATATATACATGATCTGCTTGGTCAAACAAATCAAAGGGCTGCGAAGAGAAGGTTTAACGAGTTTGTACTGATGATCACTATGTTGAGCCTTGCTGATGTAATTTAGAGGAAGTTTCTGCTCATTCTAGGAGGTTTGTGGCTTAGAAAAGTAAAAATCGACAAGTTAGAAAAAGTTTCAATGTCAGAATTTGACGTCAGAATATATTTTACAAATCAGCTATAAAATGATTTGACGATGTTTTTTCCGAAGAGTGAAACTACTGTTTGATTAGAGTTTTATTTAATTGGAGATAGCTTACAGATTAAAAGATGATTTAAATTAAATCAAGAGTGTTTCCTCCAAAGTGTTTAAATAAATCAAATCATGAAATTGGTTTCATAAAATCATTGATTTCATAAAAAAACTAGAGAATTCATAGAAACCTTACCCACACAGTCTTGAGGAAATAAAAAAATAGGTGAGAAGGTGTTTTAACTCTTGATTATTGCATTTCCATTTGATCAAAATTTCTATGCGCTCCATTTTGTCCAACTCTCATATTCACCAACTCAGAGAGTGAAACGGCAAATTTGATTTGTCGAGATAACGTAAATGGCGTAATATTTTTTTCCAGTATGCGAAACGAGGTTTTTGGAAGTGCCATGAAGGCGATTGTGTTCTCAATGTTCAGGTATATAATTAATTAAAATAAATAATATTTAAAGGCTGTAGAAAAAATTCTGGAAGTTCACCGCATTGATGCACCGTCTATATAACATAATTTAACATGTTAAGTTAGTTTCATGCCTGTTGTTGTCCTTTGTGGTGTACCTAAAAAAGAAAGTTTCTTATTTGGAATGATTTTTCAATTTTGTTTGACTGCAGAAAGGCAGACAGAGTAACAATTACCCACTCTCTCTGCCAATGCATGCTCGGGATGAGATTCCACAATGTGCCAAATTCACAGCAAATTATTGCGGTTGTTCATGTTCTACTGTGTTTTAAAAGATAGCATTCAATTGAAATTAAGTCGTCCTTGATCATAAATGACGTTACAGACAGACAGACAGGCAGAGTGCACGAATTCTTAACTCTGCTTTTCGCTTTGCACCTGGGATAACAACGCTACATTTAACAAACAGAGCCTCTCTAGAGTATGCAGGTTAGAGGAGATCAAAATAAGGTGGTTCACTCACTCACATACAGAACCATTAAAAACAGCTTTTTAAAAATATATATTTTGGAATGTTGATGGAGGCTAATAGTCACCAAATAAATTATTTATTGAATTGCCTCCAAACTTAGACCAATGCGCTGATGATGTCATCATCATCCCAGAAGGTCTCCAGCAGTAAAGAAGGAAAGTCAAAAGCTGTCACCAAGCAAATGAAAGTGAAGCTACTGCACTTCTAGCCCTTATTGGAGCTCATCAGGGCACACCATCGCTGTTTATCACTTTGTGACTTTGAAACATATGGGCTGATATATCACCATATCGCGTGGTTCATGTGCTTGGTAAAGCTATTTGACTTGCCATATTGCATTGCTTGAGAGCTCTGGGTAGTGATGATGACATACATCACGGTGTTGGTCCAAGTTGGAGCACTTCAATATCTATATATATATAATATATACTACAAAAAAACAAACATGTATAGAGCATGCAAGCATTCTCTGATCATTAATTGGACATAATCTACACTAAAGCATTACTCAACGCAGGGGTCCAGTCAGTGACTCAGTCAAACAGACAAAGATTACATGTCAACATATGTTAACATCAACTGACACGATGTGCATTTCAGGCTTGTTTGCCTCATCAGGATAGCGAACAATAAATATCAAACCATAAGACGATTCGTGTTTTAAATATCAGAAAAATATCTTGATGTTATGGTGAGCATCACCGTGGATTATGTCTCACACGTGAAACACATAATCGCAAAGAAACAACCATCCGGATAGGCTGTACATTTGATGTTTAACTGAATGTTGACCACGTAATCTTGGTTGTTTGATATAGTCGCTGGGTCAAGGTTCCGGATTGGAGGTGCTGCTTTGGTTTCAGACTATGTCCAATGGAGATTGGGGGAGTGCTGTCATGCTCCACATGTTTTTGATTTATCACAATTGCATTAATGCTTGTGGTTGAATTGTTTGCATTAGTGGGAACAATCGTCTGGGTGGTAGACGGATGGTTGTTCTTTGGGATATGGTTTTATCGTGCGAGACATAATCATGGCAATGCTCACATAACAGTCAGGAGGTGCGTCTGATATATACAGTGTATTAAATATATGAAAAAAACAAAGACCACTCATGTGTTCACTTGTGAATGGAGGGAATTACAATTAGCTCCACTTAATCAATTAACAGGAGACTAGGATTATATAAATAATCGACTCCTCTCATGCTCTTGAGCTGAAGAAGCTACATAAAGCAGCATGAAAGGCTATGCAGGTAGTCTTGTTTGTTTCCATGTGAGCCATGTGAGCTAATTGGTTATTTCCTCCATCTGCAGGTGAAGAAGTGAGTGGGAATTGTGTTATATATCGAATATGTAGAGATCATTGTAACACTGACTCACTGACTGATATTAAAGATTGGTAACTTTCGGTAATATTAAAGCTGAGAATGTTGTGAGCGATGAACACGAAGTTAATAACCGCCGCAAATCACAGAACCATTGGAAAGTGTCTTAATGAAAATATAAATAAATAAAAATAAATAAATGAAAAAATAAGGTGAGTGACCTGAGACAATGGGGAAGCATGGTAGTTTTGCATGCCGCTGGATATCGAAGCCTTTACACCAACAAAATCACAGAATCATCGGAAAATATTTGTAAATGAAAATATGAAGAAGTTAAAAAAAAACAAAAAAAAAGCAGGTGAGTGACCCAGACAATGGGGAAGCCGGTAATTTTGTGTGTGGATGGACATCAAAACAATACACCAGGAAAATCGGAGAATTATTGAAAGCGTCTGCAAATGAAAATAAATAAATGAAAAAATAAATAAATAAATGCAGGTGAGCAACTGAGATGATGGGGAAGCATGGTAATTTTGCGTGCACTGGACATCTGAGCCGTTACACCAGCAAAATACAGAACCATCGGAAAGCAACCATAAAAGAAAATATATAGAATGAAAAAAAATGAAAGTAATGAATGAAAAATCAAATGCAGGTGAGTGACCCGAGACAATGGGGAAGCACGATTTGTTATTGCTTACAATGTGTAAGCATACCCGCTAGTGTATATATATATATAATTATATGATATATATATATATATTATATATATATATTATATATATATATATATTATTGGCTCTCGAAATATGTGGAGTTGGATGAGCCTCCCCGATATCGATTGGACATAGTCTTTGCGGATTATGTGTTTGTGTTCGATTGGATTATGCGGTTTTAACCGTGAGACACAATCTGCGGCGATGCTCACCATAACAGTCAGGAGGTGCATCTGATGTGTGTGTGGTGTGTGTGTGTGTGTGTGTGTGTGTGTGTATGTATATATATATATTGTTGCGGGCCGGGGGTCGGTGGTGAGAATGACCACTAGGTGGGAAGAGGTTCATTGTCTCCCACCAGACTCCCGGAATTGTAGGCCATCGCTCCGGATAATTCTGTGACGCGGCGGGTCGCTTAACGACCGTGGACGCCAATATCTCAACGCGTAGCGTAGGGTCTATTTGTCTATAACCAATTTACCTAATTAACTACGCAATTTCGACTACACGGGAAACCACCCCTCGGCACGTCTTGCTCGAACGGGTCACTCTACCGACTGTGGTAGAGTTCAACGACCGACTACCAACTCCGGTTTGGGTGCAGCCGAGCGGAAACTGCCAAAGCCGTGCCGGCTGGAATGAACGGATTATCGGGTAGAAAAACCTGGCTAAACTCAGATCAGAACATGCTGGACCAATGAAGGAAAAGAGACGAAAACGAACTGGGGCCATTTCGACAATTGTTTATTTACAATAAAAGACACAGGGGAAGACTTAATGCGGATATGCAAGTAATATTTACAATGATCAAAAACAAACACTTAAACAGTTTCTACTTATAAGACGGGCCCACACGCAGACACACAACACAAATGAAAATAAACCCAGAGTACTTTATTGGGCCTTACAGCCAAGGAGAGAGACGAGCTGGGGATCAGAGTCCAGCTGCGTACCTGACCGTCGGAGGAAGGGGGTGCTCCGTGGTGCGGCACCTGGCAATGGTCGTTGGGTTGGTCCCAGTGCCACGTGTGGGATCGTGGTTCGCTGGCGAGCTCGGTGGTGAATAGCGGGGTCCACGGAGGGGGTCAGGGTCGCTCTTTCTTTTTCTTGTAGAGGGCCAGCAGGGACACGTTCGCCGCTTCACGACTTCTGCTCAACCTCAGCTTCAAAGAACTGCAACGCTCAACAACAACCCTCAGAGCCTATCCAAAACCTTGTCAGAAACCCGTGGAGAACTTCTCTAAGACCCGTCTTCCTCACTCGACTCTCAACCACCACAACTCTGTCAAAACCTCAGAACAACTTCGTAACAACCCCTGCTTCAGAGAGTGCTCGGGAATTTATGGACCTCCCTCAACGAGGCAGGGCGCACTCGAACAGATGTCACTCCCTGCCCTGATTGGACAGGCTCCTATGGGTTCGCTCTTTCTGGGCGGGGTTTCGACCCCTGCCGGGAAACCCACCCACTCTTCACGCGGGTTCCTACTTGTCGAGCAAACAGTATCAATGTTGCAAAGGTCGTCGTGAAAGAGTATACAACGTTTGTGGAAGCCGAGAAACTGAACCGCAAGATCCCCCTCGGCACGTCAGGGTGCGAGAAGCAGCACAGGTTGGTGGTGGATCGTGACCGGGGATGGGATGGTTGTTAGATGTAATAACCGAACTAAAAGAAATCGCAACGCACGCCTTTGATTCTCGCACTAGACAAAAGGAAGGGGATCTGACTAACACATACTTATCGACATAACTGACTTTGGGACATCTGTATGTTGAATGCATATGGTTTCCAGATCTGTAACAATATATATATATATATATATATAAATATATAATATATGTATATGTATATGTATATGCATATATATATAATAATATATTATATTATATATATATAATATATATATAATATATAATTGCACACACTGATGAGCTAAAACATAATGACCACTGACAGGTGAAGTGAATAACATTGATTATCTTGTTTACAATGGCTCCTGTCAAGGGGTGGGATATATTAGGCAGCAAGTAAACAGTCAGTTCTTGAAGTTGATTTGTTGGATGCAGGAGAAATGGGCAGGAATAAAGACCTGAGCAACTTTGACAAGGGCAAATTGTTATTGCCAGACGACTGGGTCAGAGCATCTCTGAACAGCAAGGCTTGTGGGTGCTCCCGGTTAGCAGTGGTGAGTATACTACGACAGTGGTCGAGGAGGGACAAACCACAAACCGGCGACAGGGTGTTGGCGCCCAAGGTCATCGATGCACGAGGCAACAAAGATCTATCCCATCTGGTTCGAACCGACAGATCGACTGTGGCGCAAGTCACAGAAAATTTTAATGGTGGTCACGGGAGGAATGTGTCCAATCCACACTGCATCACACCCTGCTGCGTATGGGGCTGCATAGCCGCAGACGGTCAGAGTGCTCATGATAACTCCTGTCACCATAAAAAGCACCTACAATGGGCACGCCAGCGTCGGAACAGGACCTTGGAGCAGTGGAAGAAGGTCGCCTGGTCCGATGAGTCCTGTTTTCTTTTAGATCACATGGATGGCTGTGTATGTGTGTGCCGTTTACCTGGGGAAGTGATGGCACAGGATGCACTGTGGGAAGACGACAAGCCGGTGGAGGGAGTGTGATGCTCTGGGCAATGTTCTGCTGGGAAACCCTGGGTCCGGCCATTCATGTGGATGTCAATTTGACACGTGTCACTACACTAAACATCGTTGCAGACCCAGGTACACCCTTCATGGCAATGGTATTCCCTGATGACAGTGGCCTCTTTCAGCAGGATAATGCGCTCTGCCACACTGCACACATTGTTTGGGAATGGTTTGACAACATGATGAAGTGTTCACGGTGTTGCCCTGGCCTCCAAATTCTCCAGATGTCAATCCGATTGAGCATCTGTGGGATTGCTGGACTGACAAGTCTAATCCACGGCGGCTCCGCCTCGCAACTTACAGGACTTGAAGGATCTGCTGCTAATGTTTTGGTGCCAGATACCACAGGACACCTTCAGCGGTCTTGTAAAGTCCATGACTCAGCAGGTCGGTGCTGTTTTGGCAGCACACGGAAGGACCAACGCAATCAGGCAGGTGGTCATAATGTTTTGCTCATCAGTGTTTATATATATATATATATATATTATATATATATTATATATATACATATATACATATATATTTATATTTATATATTGCATTATGAACAAGAAGATAGAATTTGACACGAATGCATGAATGGACATTCCTCCACCCACATTTGATGTCGATCCACTGTTATGTTTGATCTCAATTACAGGTAGAGAGAGAGAAAATTGATGGATGAATGAATTAATAGGTAGAAGAGAGAAAACATCACATGCTTCCAACTGGAGTTATGATCTGCAAAATGATTTTCAAAGGGCATATATCCTTTCAACTGTTGAATCCAAAATTGAACCAGTTCATCTTTGTATCACAGTCCATACTTGTGCCACATTTCGTTAAAATATTTTCTGTGGTTCACAAGTAATTGTGGTAACAAATATTTTCAATTAAAGGTCACGACTATCGACCTATGTCCCCAAAATGTAATCAGTTCATCTTTGCGTTATAATACATACTGTGCTCAGTTTGGTCAAAATCCCTTCAGCGGTTCACATTTTATTGTGGTACTGAAAATCTGCTGTGCACCCATGGATGGATGCGCAACCGGACGGACAACCCAAAAATATAAGACCTCCGGCCCCTTCGCTGCAGAGGCATAAAAGACATCAGTAATGGTTTGTATTTAGTAATTCTTCCACAGGTTAACTTTTATCATAAATTTATGTATATTTGAACTTGCAGGATATCCGTCACACACAGACAAACCACTATAACGAGTATATGAGAGGAACTACCATCTATAAAGATAGAATTACCATATCATATCATTCCCCATCCAGACTTGTGATATTTTCTATGACCAGTCACCCAACCTAACACAACCCTCACATTTACTTGCTGGTTACTGTGTTTCCTCCTCTCCTCACTCTTGTCGCTCTCTCTCTCTCTTGTCGCTCTCTCTCTCTCTCTCTCTCTCTCTCTCTCTCTCTCTCTCTCTCTCTCTCTCTCTCTCTCTTTCCTGTTCACTCATTCCCCTGCATATTGAGTCCAAATATGCCCCCATTGCTCCACTTTCAGTTCATTGCCTTTTTAACCCTCGGTGTTCCAAATATGCCCCACTGTTGCGCTCTCTGTTCTTTGCCATTTTAACCCACGGTGTTCTTGCTTTTCCATGAGCCTCTATCTTGTGTAAAAACATTCACATTTTTGCAAGGTTGAAACGAAGGTTGAAGCAAAAAGCACTATCACCTCTTGGGATGCAAACATCTTATTTCAGAGCAATTGTGTACATAAATGCATTTCAGCATATGCAAAGTAATCAGCTGGCTTATCTACAAATCTTCAGCATTTCAAATGAAGAAAAATCATTTCGGCAGGAACCAAAGGCCATCATCAAAAACGAAGACATAGTGCTCACACATGTTCTGACCATCTCATCATTTATGCCATGATACACACATATATATATATATATATATATATATATATATATATATATATATATATATATATATATATATATATATCCTCAAACAAACTGAGTTGTTTTACATTTGTAACCCCCCCCCTCCCCATCAGTTGTTTACATTAAAAATGAGGCATTGCTGCTGCACATATTGCTCAAATATATAAGGGAAAGGGACAGCATTGCCAATTGATGTGTCGGTACCAAGTGACTGGCGTAAACAGCGCAGGGATTCGAAACATGACCAAGTACCAGAATCTGAAAAACAAAGTCAAAATAACCTGTAAGTTGAGGAGTGCCGACATTGTTTTCGTAATAGTCGGCGCAACTGGAGTGAAAAAGCAGACTCTCACCGAGATCTCGAAATCTATCCCGGGAAATCCGCCTTTAGACACCCGCTAAAGGAGATTAGAACGAAAGGGCAGGCCTTCACCTTCAGTCCTGTAAAGCGATTTTATGCCTGATTTCTCACAATTTCGTACAGAGTCAGTGTATGTTTGTTTATATACGTGTCTACAATTTTGTATTTCAGCCTCTTTTGTATTCCAAAGTAACAATTGTTTATACGTAGACACCTATACAGGTATCAGCATACTGGTCTTCCAATATAATCAGTAACAAAATATTCACATTAAAATGTCAGGCTAATTAATAGCTAGGCCTGAATACTGTTTAATGCCATATTGTATGTGGGTACTTTGAGAAAATGTAATGCTGGATTTGTATAATACAGTTCAACACGTCAACAATTATGTCATGTTTGATTTTAAAATATCTACTCTATTGGCTTTATTTATCTTCTGCCATACTCTTGTTTACTCAGTCCACTTGGTTACCTTGTCGTGTCTGTTCATACGTCTGCTGCCTTTGTGTTCATGCCTTCTGTATTTCCCCAACCTCCTTTGTATGCCAACTCCCTCCGCTCGATTTCTGTGTCAATTTCACCCACCTGTCATTCAGCTCTTCCATGAGCCTTGATCTCTGTCTTGGAAAAACCCTGAAACAAACTGAATTTTCGAACCCTAAAAGAGATCTCGCCAAAAAATTACAACACCACCTATGTGGCAATGTTTAAGCCAGAATATAAAAAAAAAATCCTCGTCAAAGATGCTTGTTTCTGCCTTGACGCCATCAGCAGTAAGAAAAATATGCAGCTTTTTAAATGAGATCCTGGGAACAGTGCAGAATGATTTAATAATGGAACAAACACTAAAGACATCACACAAAGGGCACAGACAGTCAGAGCAAAGACACATAGCCAAAATACCACACAATATGCCAAAAACTGGAGATCATATCGGTTACGCTTAGTTGGTGGTTCACAAAACGACATACTCAAATTTATGGAACAGAAACATTTGCCCTTCATTTGGCATTTGTGTTCTGTCACAGAGCAGCAGTTTTTTTTTTTAATGTAAGCTTTTTGTTCTCCTAGCTGATCGAGACACGGCTCTGCGGGAATTGGATGCCAAAGATATGTTTTGACAGACATTCATCCAATCTGAGCGACTTTGTTTCTTAAGCTTTCAGTGAGGATTATCTCCAGTGAAATATTCATAGAATTCATGGGCTGTGCCTAAACTGCTATTTGTTATTCCAGTGACAGATTTACATGTAGGATTAGTGTATCTGCAAGAGGTCAGAATCTATTCTGCATAAGTCTTGATAGATGTTCCTTAAAGTATAAGAATCTAAAGTAGCTGCAAAAACATGAGGAGCAGCTGTAATTTAATACACAACCACTCACCAAGCAAAATGATCCTGAAGCAAGCAGATAAAAAGATTATGTACAAAGTCGAGGCTCGTGGAAGAGCTACAGCATTGAATACAACATCTAGAACACAGTAGGGAGCATGAAAACACTCATCAAAGAGCAGAGTAGAGGGACACAAAGAGACGAACACTTGGAGGAAGTATGAGCTCGGGGAAGGATGAGAGAAGGGGAAGGGGAAGCAGAGGAGGACACGGTGGGTAAACAAGCTCGATACAAGCTCGAACGTAGCAAGGAGAAGGGAACACTGGGAATGAAACAGAAATGGAACAAAAAATGGAAAGGTGGGTTGGAAGGAGAAGGGAGAAAATGTAATAACCTGGAAAGGAAGTGTTGTGCTTTGGGTGTGTTAACAATGGGAGAAAGGATCATTAGCATGGATGGGGAATGACCTGAGGATGAGGTGAGAAGCCATGTTGAAGCCCTGACAAGAAGAATGAGATTGAACACACTGATGAAGTTGATAGCACAGGTGCGAGAAAAGAGGAACAAGTGAGTGAGTTGAGGTACGCAATGAGACTGGATGTTGGGAGTTTCTCCAAAAGTGGGTTACTGGCAGAACGTGTGCATCCCTGTGAACCTTGAGGGGTGGGGGTGGGAGGGGGAGTGGGGGTTGCCTTTTGCCTGACATAATCTTACTTTATCATGGGCTGCTGAACAGAAGCATATTTAAAGCCAGAAGGATACAGTGGCCTTCCTTGTACTGCCTGGCAGGCACCATAGATGGAATCAAATTGGCTCACGTGGTCCGTTAAAAACGTCCCAGGTAATAACTCAAGGTCCCAGGACTACCCATCAAACAGGTGGGACACCGTCTGCAAATCCCATCTAGGTTTGGGATGGCATATAAAAGCACAATCCATAAAGCTTTCGAATAATATAGTTCAAATTTTGAGGCTTAAACCCAACTGAGATATCCAAGATGGAGTTAGGTTTTCACCCCTGTCTGTCTGTCTGTTTGTTTGTCTGTCTGTGAACAGGATATCTTAAAAAGTTGTGGATAAGTTCTGACCAAACTTGGTGGATGAGTTAGGTAGGTGACAATAACAAGCCGATTTGATTTTGGTTCAGGTCCTGATCCAGTTCCAGCCTATCAGTGGGATACAATATGTAAACTGTTCAGCCTGGTGGAGGTATACGCTCCACCAAGTGCTGTTCTACTTTGTAATACATTGATTCATCTTATTTTCCAACTCATTGAAAACATTCTCCAAATGCTGCTGTGTGTTTTCATGAATTGCATGTGATGTTAGCATGCCTACGTTCACCCAAGGAATTTGGCTTTGATGAGGAAACAAGTTTTAACATAGCCTCTTAAAACTTCAGTTGGCCAATCAATTGGTCCACATCCACTGATCCACTTGTTTGGGAAGATGTCATTGGAGACCTGTTGCACATTTGCAACATAGTGTGGCAGGAAGTACCATCTTATTGGAATAAGGTGTTATCTGAGAGATTTAATCTTCATCGTTCAGGAGCAAATATAATTTCCAACATTGCAAAGGAAAGTGCACCATTTATTGTTTCCTGTTCTTCTTCAAAAAAATCACCAATATTGAATGACTTCCTGAGAGCACAGCAGACTGATTTTGGTCAACCTCTTTCATTTTGCAAGACTTCTTGATGTTGCGCTACGTCTTCCAAATATGGTGGTTATACTTTGCTAAGACAAAGTGTCAACTCATCAAGAAACCCAGGGTAATTAATTGTGGATTTTTGTTTTAAGCTGTGGACATCTAAAATGCATGATGCTCCACCTCCTCCTCCTGTAATCTTTCTCTCTCTCTCTCTCTCTTCTCTCTCTCTTCTCTCTCTCTTCTTCCTCTCTCTCTCTCTCTCTCTCTCTCTCTCTCTCTCTCTCTCTCTCTCTCTCTCTCTCTCTCCCGCCCCCTTCACTCCACCTCCTCCCCCTCCTTCTCCATTGTTTGTGAGATGTTTACTTTACTAAATTCACGGCTCAACAACTTTAAGGGCATCTTTCAAATGCTTCCTGGATGACAGCCAAAACCCGTTCAAGGCCTCCAGAATTGTGGTTTGTCATTCAATGATGCAGATCTTTTCACTTTTTTCAGGCAGTTAACATTAACAATACATTGTATGAATTTTGCTTTCCTATGCCATTTACAGTTTGCTTCTAACATCTGTGCATCCAAAGACGGAATTTTTTTTTTTTAACGTATATCCAGTACTAGCAAATACAACTTGTCACTTCACTGACGGGATATTAAGGGTGGGGAGAAAGGGAGGGGATGGAGGGGATGGAGAGGAGTGAGAGGAAAGGAGAGGAAAAGGAAAAGGAGAGAGAGAGAGAGAGGAGAGAGGAGAGGGAGAGAGGAGAGGAGAAGAGAGAGAGAGGAGAGAGATGAGAGAGAGGAGAGAGAGGAGAGAGAGGGGAAGAGAGATGAGAAGAGAGAGTGGAGAGAGAGTGGAGAGAGAGTGGAAGAGAGTGGAGAGAGAGTGGAGAGAGAGTGGAGTGAGAAGGAGGTGAGGAAGGGGAAGTGGGGGAGAGTGATGCCTCATCAAATGTAGCTATACGTTCTGGGAGGGGGGAGTGAGAGTGAAGAGGAGGCGGTAAGTGTGGAAGGAGAGGAGGTAAGTGCGAGAGTATGGGTTCTCGCTTACGTTTGGTCGTGGGACTTGTGGAGAAGGGGGTGGAGGGTATCACAGGATTGAACAAAATGGGGTACGCTAAAATAGCATGTTAATACAGCATACAGGACCGCCGGAGAATGTCCATGGAGGGTGGAGAAGGAGGGTGCTTGGGACGAGGTAAGCGTGGGGGGGGAGGCAGGGTGATGTGAAGGGAATGGCAGCGTGAGGTTAAGAGGCGAGAAGAGGAAGGAGGGGAGAGGGGAGGGAGGGGAGTAGGGGAGGGATAGAAGGGGGAGAGAGGAAGGAGGGGAGTGAGAGAGGTGGTTGGGCATACATTTATACACGATCAAAATGTCATAAGAATCTATGTGAACACAATCTGTGTCCAAGTCCTGAAACTAACTACTGTTCCCTTCCACACAAATGTAACATAACATATTTTATCTGCTTCTTCATATGCGGCGGATCAGTTAAATTTCATCACAAAGAAACTCATATTATCTTGAAAAACTAAGGTGATCCCTTTCATGATCCTCTGGTCAGATTATTGTGCATTCGTTTTGTTTTAACCTTATGAAAACATTGGATTATTAGGGTTCATGAAAACCTATAAATATTTTGTGGAGAATAATTGTTTATTAGACAATGCTTATTCTTCTTCTGGTTATCGTTTGGAGGCACCATTACCATGGCATGCTCCAAAACCCTTTTTGTTAAACCTTTTTAGTAGAAGCGGGAAAGCAGTTGGAAAGTATCTGCATACATATAGGAAGTTATTTCAGCTCTGCTTCCACTCTGGATTTTGGCCTTGAGGTCAATTAATTATAGGTCAAATAAGGTCAATATGTCAAAACAACATAACAACACCAATTTATGGCGCACAATATCTGTTTACCAGTTTCTTTCCATATAATGATCCGAAATATAAGACCAGTCAACCTGACGATATTACTGAAGCTGACCAATTGCACATGCTATATCAAACCTATATGATCAGTATTTTGCTGTTTTCGGTATTGTTTACAGTTCTCAATCCAAGCAAATGAATTGGATTAAAGGCTTTATTTGCATCAGCAAAAGATATTTAGGTATGACAACGCATCTGTTTGTATACGTTCAATGGTATACAACAATAACAGTGTGAAGTTCAGAATGCCAGAAAGTGTCAATGTCTTCTTCGGTACACGATAACAATGTGAAGTTTAGAATGCCAAAGAGCATCAATGTCCTCTTAAAAGAGCACACAATTAAACATTAATTTAGTTGATGAAGTGAGCACTTCACTGAGTACTGTTAAGTACACAAGTAATTCCTTCTTCATTTGCCCTTGACAAAGGATGCTTCTTCTGGGGATATTTAGGTCCTTGACACAGGAAACACTTTTTCCATTCGATATCAGATGATGGTGTCACCCTTGGTATAGCTGCTGACATTGAGACTGGTGGAATGGGCTCCATTTTCTAATCTCTGCAATTAAATGAACAATTAATGAACAGAAAAAAGTTACTCCAAATAAACTGAGATTCTCAGCATTTCAACAACTTGTATTTACATGTATCATCGCAACATCTCTCCTAATGATCATGTCTAAACGTTGTAGAAATAGCACACTGAGTTTAATCAGAGTAAATTTGGTTCTGAATTCCGCTAAGCTTGTTATTTATTCATCATCAAGATTTGATCATCAAGATTTCAGCCTTCATAAACTTCCGGAATATGATAGATTCATTGATACCAACAATGTGGGTAAATAGTACGAGATGTTATAAAAAAAAGTTATTTTGTTGGTGGCCATCTTGGAATACAAGATGGCAAATAAGGGTGACTATTTGGGATATGATAAAGAGATTCCTTGGTACCAAAAATGTGGGTATTGCCAGTGTTTCTATGCCTCTACTTGGTGTAGAAACCAAGATATTGAGAAAATTGCATCTCAAATGGTGGCCATTTTGAAATCCAAAATGGCCACTACACGAGCAAATTCTTAGCTGGAAACAGGCCTAATTACTATCAGAACCAAATATGCTTCAAATCGGTACCTGTTTCCAAATTCTACAACAAAAGTTTTTCGCAAAAAAATTGTATATATTAGTTGCCTCCAGACTATTATTCTGTTCTTCAATAATAAAAATTATTTCTTAACAACTTGTGGATATTTATCCATGCTCAATCCTTTTAAATACTCAGCATCAAGCAAGGAAGTAGCATGTACCATTTTTAAAGTCGTTGGTATGATTCGGTCAGGATTCCACCTGCTGACCTCCAAGACTCAGAGCAGATGCTCCAACCATTACGCCACCGAGTGCAGTCAACAGAATACGATCAAAACCACTGAATACAATCAAGTGAAAACAGAATATTCTTAGCAGTGTGACCACTCCTCATTTTCATAAAGCCAAGGTGAGC
>CM068954.1:168546576-168557872 GCA_035128595.1 Eptatretus atami | reverse complement strand
GGATCAAAGTCCACGGAGTTATGCTCTGGACAGACAGACAGACAGACAGACACACAGACATAACCAATATAGTGGTCACTGGCTGGCGCTCGTGAACCAATTAGACAGGTCGAGGCCATTCAGCCCATCATGCTTGTGCAACATCAACACCACACCAAATTATTAACAGTGTGGTATTCATGTGGCAGTTGGTTCAACTTGGTAGGCTGCATATCCAAATGAGTTTTCTTGGTGAGGATAGCCAATTCATGGAAGGGTCTGGCCGAAAGGATGTGCTTGGCCAGATCTCGCAAAAGGAAGCAATAACATTGGATTATGTGTAGGATGTAAAGATTTAATTAGATATATGTGTTTTGCGATAGCTCAATGAACTTTACTTTTTCATCTTATCACGTTTATGAGAAAATGATATGATGCAATTATGTGAATCATGGCAGTAAATAATATATTTAAAAAGTTCCACAAGTTATGTCTTGGTAAACTTCTGATATATTGTTAAAGAGAAATAGAAAACAAACTAGAACGGCACTCAGTATATTGTAGAGCACATACCTCCACCAGGCTGATTATTGTACTTTTTGTATCTCACTGATAGGCCGGATTGGATCTCAACCTGAACCAAAATCGAATCGGCTTGTTCTTGTCATCTAACCAACTCATCCACCAAGTTTCATCCGAATCCATCGACAAGCTTTTGAAATATCGTGCAATATATAGTTTTTAGCCCTAATTCTCAATGATGAAGAATCGCTTAAAAATTATCATATCTGGTTCCAGATATAGGTCTTCACCAAAATCTAATATACTCATCCTTGTTACATAACCAACCTGTCCCCCAAATTTTGTCTGAATCCGTCCACAAGCTTTTGAGATATCTTGCTCACTGACATACAAACAGACTTGGGTGAAAACATAATCTCCGTCTACCTTTGGTGGCGGAGTTAATAAATTATGTTGCAATTAGTGATGGCTCATGCCACTCAACTACTGGACTATATTTGCAAATTCTCATTCCTCTAACCATATGTCTACCATATAATATCATTACAATACACTGTACCCAGTTGTATTTTGGCAGTTGTACTTTGGAGAATTTTCAAAATTGGTACACGTAAAATGAACTGAAATGGCAGTGACATGTACGTTGTGTAACAAAATATTATCAAACTGACAACATTGAATCTGTGAGGTTCACATGTCAGACTTGATGTGCCACAAGTATAAAAACAGAATATTCTTCGTTGTGAAGGATATATACAACTTGCGATACCCGTGCACATGCACGGGATAGCAGTACAACATAGCTGGTAGCAGACGACAGACCGTACACGGGGAATGACAAAAATACGCATTGTGCAAATGCAAGTGGTACTATGGAACGCCAAGACTTCCCAAACATTGTCGGCATGTCCGCTAAGTGCCACAGCAATTTCATAGGGATCGTGTGACGGCGAGCCGAGTTTTTAGTGTGCAAGCTTGGTATTATAATAGAGATTAACGTCATATTATGAGTGATTAGCATTCTCACTTCATGGAAATCTGAATGTTGACTGATTTGAACAAAACTGATCTTTATTTTATTGATCAGTCACAATGTATTCATGGTGAGGTTGTAATATGAGTTCATCATTGCATGTGAAGCCATAAAGTGTTTCTCTCCTGTTTGTTCTGCACTCATGAAAATTATTTTGAACTGTTCTGCTCCTGGTTAGCCTCGAGATGTCTGCTGGTCGATAGATGAATGCTTTCAGTACCTTCTGTGGTTGCTAATGGTTGATAATTTCTACTACCTAATTTGGTTTAAATCTCAGGTAGCAATCAGATCAATTGAAAAGCAAATGAAAAATTTACACCAAAGTTTAGGCAGAATTTTTTTTCCTCAGAGTGCAATAAGATGTGGAAGGATGCCACAGTTGGAAAACATAAGGCAAGATGCATGCCTCCCACCCCCCTTGGTCCACCTTTCATGAGAGGGGAATCTTGCTACATC
The DNA here is from genome assembly GCA_035128595.1 of Eptatretus atami. Taxonomy (NCBI): domain Eukaryota; kingdom Metazoa; phylum Chordata; class Myxini; order Myxiniformes; family Myxinidae; genus Eptatretus; species Eptatretus atami. The sequence continues at coordinate 168,555,882 of CM068954.1, read as the reverse complement.
TTGGCTCAATGCAACAAAGTCGCTTTGTATTCTGGATGACTCAAAATTGTTTAATTGTGATGCTACACATGTCATTACATCTTATTTATGGAAAATCTTCACCAGCCTGGAGTTTCCAAGACAACAGTTCTAGAAAATAGCGGCAGTGAAAGGTCTACAAATGAATGCAAGACAGCTCATGGCTGAATAGTTCTTTTATGTCCCAACTTGGCTTTAATGTTTTCAGTGGATGAAAACAGGGAAAACACAGAGTGAAACATAAGGACACTAGAAAGGCACTCGGAAGAGCGCATACCTCCGCCAGGCTGTTTAGTTTACGTTTTGTATCCTACTGATAGGCCAGATCTGGATTTGGACCTGAACTAAAATTTAATACCAAGTTTCGTCCAAATCCATCCACAACTTTTTGAGATATCGCGTGACATATCATTTTAGCCCTATCACTCAATGGTGAATAATCACTTAAAACATTCTCGTATCCCGATTCAGATCTCCACCAAAATCTAATCAATTCTCCATTGTTTCGTACCCAAGCTGCCAACCAAGTTTTGTCTGAATCTGTCCTTAACTTTTTCAGAAATCCTGCTCTTTGTCATTTTTGGCCCTATCTCTCAATGTTGAAAAAATCACTTAAAAGTTCTCAGATCCAGATCCGGATCCAGATCTTCAGCAAAATGTAATAATATTGTCCCTGTTACATCCCCAAGATCTCTACCAAATTTCGTCCGAATCTGTCCACAACTTTTTTAAATATCCTGTTCACAAACAAACATACAAGAAAAAGATGTCGTGTAGAGCACGATACTTGCAAATTCCACCCCCTCTCCAAAGGCTGTCATGGATACATCAAATTGTCCATTTCAGTAAGACTAAAATTGACAATCTTAATCAAAGCTCAGGTCAATCAGATGAAAATTGACGATTTTTTCAGATGAAAATTGATGATTTTAGAAGTTTGACCTTGAGTTGAGCTTTGACCTTTTGATCTCAAAAATAGTTGGTTTCCCAATTCAGTGAAGCAATTTGCAAATCCTGTTCAAATTTCAAGTCAATCGGATGAAAAATGACGATTTTAGAAATTTGACCTCAAGATGACCTGACCTTTGACTTCAAAATCAATAGGTTTCTCAGTTGAACTTTGTGAAGTTTCGTGAAGAATTGGTTTTAAATTGTGACCTGCAGGCGATTGACAGACAGACAAACAGACAGACAGAATAACAAAATGAACTGACCAATATACTTGAAAAATCTTCGATTTTGCAAGTAACAAATGAAAAACAAGAAAAAGAGCAATCAGAGATTGTAAACGCTCGCCAGGATTTCTTTTGAGTGTGGATTTTAATAGTTCAGTAAATCAACATGGCTGCCAAACCATGTGACCTATGATGTCATATGTGTGACTCTTGTTCCTCATGGATAGGTGGTCATATGTGTAAAGTTTCGCCTCGATCTTTTCAGCCATTTCAGAGAAGAAGATTTTTGAAGGTTTTTTTTTGAAAAAAAAACATGGTTGCCGAATTGCGTGAACGATGACATCATTAATTTTTTTTTCTGGACCTTTTACCTAATGACCCTCAAAATTTTTCATACTGATCGGATGTAGCGTTCTACATATGCAATTATGACATCATAATGAGGGCACCTATGATGTCATAAAAAAATCACTCTCATTCCCCATGAGGAGTACTTGCTATGTGCCAAGTTCCAAATTTTCCCTTGGTGCGGTTTCAGATACAGAGGTCCAAAGTTTTTCCGTTTTCCCAAAATGGCTGCCACACCACGTGACCTATGGCATCATAATTATCATTGAAACATTCTACATGAATAGTTGCACGAATGCTGAAAATTTGGTCTCAATCTGACAAGCGATTGCGGAGAAAAACACCAAAGTTCTGTGCGGACAAACACACAGACAGACAGACAGACAAACAAACAAGAAGACCTCATCATGCAGATCACGATACTTGCAAATCCATCAAACAAATTTGACCTCAAAAATAATTGGTGGTTGAATTCAATGACCAAATGTGCAACTCCTCTTCAAATTTCAATGAATCGGATGAAAATGACAATTTTAGAAATTCAGCCTCTGTGACCTTTTGGCCGATGTGGACCTACAAAATAATGGTGGTTGAATTCAATGACCAAATGTGCAACTCCTCTTCAAATTTCAAGTGAATGATGAAAATTGACAATTTTAGAAATTCAGCCTCTGTTGACCTTTTGGCCGATTGACCTACAAAAATTGGTGGTTGAATTCAATGACCAAATGTGGCAACTCCTCTTCAAATTTCAAGTGAATCGGATGAAAATTGACAATTTTAGAATTCAGCCTCTGTTGACCTTTTGGCCGATGTGGACCTACAAATAATTGGTGTGATTCAATGACCAAATGTGCAACTCCTCTTCAAATTTCAAGTCAATGAGATGAAAATTGAGGATTTTAGAAATACCTCCTTAGTTGTTGACCTTTGGCCTATGTTCACCTTTTGGTCGATGTTGACCTCAAAAAGAGTTGGTGGTTGAATTCAGTGACCTGTTAGGTAAATCCTCTTCAAATTTCAAGACAATCAGATGGAAATTGACAATTTTAGAAATTTGGCCTATGTTTACCTTTGGCCTGGCTTATATTGACCTCAAAAATATGTGGTTGAATTCAGTGACCTGTTATGCAAATGCTATTCAAATTTCAAGTTAATCTGATTAAAATTGAGGCTTTTAGAAAGTTGGCCTATGTTGACCTTTTAGCTTATGTTGACCTTTTTGGCCTATGTTGAGCTCAAAAATAATAGGTGGTTGCATTCAGCGACCTGCTATTTAAATCCTCTTCAAATGTCAAGTCAAGGGAATGAAAATTGACAATCTTAAAAATTTGGCCTTTGTTGACCTTTTGGCCTATGTTGTTGTTTTGACCTATGTTGACCTCAAAAATAATGGTTGAATTCCGTGACCCGATATGCAAATGCTATTCGAATTCCAAGTCAATTGGATGAAAATTGAGGATTTTAGAAATTTGGAAAAGTTGTTGACCTATGGCCTATGATGACGTTTTGACCTCAAATTTAAATAGGATTCAGTCAGACCATCATTTGGTGAAGATTCCTGAAGACCAGTTTAAAATTGTGACCTGTAGGCGATTATAGGTGAGTGGACAGACAAACAAACGGAAGTGATCAACATGCTTTTCAAAAAAAAAAAATTGCCAACAAACAAACAAACAGACAGACAGACAGACAGACAGGGGTGAAAACATATCCTCCATCCACCTTCAGTGGTGGAGGTAAATCCAGTAGGAATAAGTATTGAGAACCATAACCTGACGTTTTGCCAAAATATATGTGCTGGCAATATGTGCAGAATTTTCGTGCAAAGGTAGCACCTTTTGTGACGTGACAACATATCAGGACATTTACATATTATGTACACAGAATGCTGGAATTTTGACCACCCACAACCCCATTCATATGATTACTTTCCTTCTCCTTACTGCTGTGCTTCCCAACCTCCTTTTTCTTCTTCCTGCACTCCTTTACGCTCCCCTACCCTGCTTTGTCATTCTGATCTTATTTTATTCCCTTCTTTTCTCAATTTTGATTTTCATTTTACACCCAATCCTCGTTCATAATATGACCCTCGAGGACCATATCATTGTGTAGCACCAAAACATGACATTATAACTTGGTCTTGCATCATAGTAACATTGGTTTCACATTTTGTAAGTGTGGAGGTTTCAGTTAATGCATCAATATGTACCTTCAGCAGCAAGATAACGTATAATTTTCAGTTAATGATGCTTGCTATTCGAAATTCTCACGTCCTTTGACAGAGCTTGTATGACAAATCAAGCAGCTGTTTGAAATGGTTGTCTCAAATTAATCATTTTCTCGTGTTGGTGAAAAACTAAACATGTGATGACCATAAACGACAATCTGGACCCAAAATGTGAACACATCACCATGCATGTTCTAGTTATTATCTGCATCATTCCTTTGCCCCCCCCTCCACCCCCTCCAAGTAGAGAATGTAGAGAACAATAATAATAGTCTTCAAGAGATGGGGATTACACCACACAACAAGTTAGTGTCAGACCAACCACCAAACTTACCTTTCAAAAATCTCATCCATATCTCATTCATGACAAAAAGAGAAATTCATGACAATTTCATGAAATCCCATTGAAAATCATAGGATTTTTTTATAGGGTTGTTTGAGGTAATATTACATTGGTACATGACTTGCAGTGGTAATGACGTATGAAGATTTCACCATACATACTTGTAAGTGTTTCAGAGCATCAGAAAGGTCAGTTATATCGATGAGGAACAAGACAGGGTCCAAAATTCTTCTTTGGGGAACTCCAGCCTCCATTGGAAGAGGGGAAGCAGAAGGCTCCATTGAGAGCAACACATTGATTGCGTGATTCAAGCAAGTCAGAAATCCAGGAATGAAGACTCCCTTGAATGCCCCAGGCAAAGAGCTTAGCAAATAAAGCAGCATGCCAGACTATGTTGAATGCCTGGGACATGTCCAAGGAGACAGTTATGACCTCTTGATTTAGTGACCATGACGGAATCCAAACTTATTTTCAGATATCAGTCTGTTTGAAAACAGGATAGACTTGACATTAGCAGTAATGATGGATCCCATGACTACTTTACATCACTGGACAGCTTGTTCCAGGCCGATGGAAGGTGACGAAAGGAGGACAGACTGAATAGGGCAGACAAAGGAGAAGCAATAATGGCAGAGCAGGATTTGAGAACAGAAGTACCGATTTCATCTCAGTCCACTGCCGAAGTATGGTTATGGTCAGACAGAACTTTCTCTACCTTCTCATACGAGAAGGACACAGAGTCCAGTAGACAGTGAGTACATGGGGTTAATATGTGGACAGAGCGGGATAGGTTGGATACACAAAATTTGGAGGCAAACACAAGAATTTAGATATTCTGTCTTCGGCCAGAGTATGCAATCATGACACTTGAGTTAAGGGAAGGAATGGAGGAGGAACATATACCAAATAGGACTTGACAAGGTACCACCATGACTTAGAGGAAAGAGGTTGGAGAGTCATCTTGAGGTTTGCAAGATGGTGTTTCCTGACATGTCTCTTTAAAGTGTTTATAGTTTTTGTTTTTTTGTATACCTTGTCGAGGCTCGAATGAGAGCTGACACACAACGCACAGCAAGGGGGCATGAAGAAACAAGAGGGGCGGGAGTGGAAGGACAAAACAATGGGGAACAGAGACATTAGTAGATCTGTGGAAGGAAGAGGGATTGGGTGGGGAACATGGGGAAATCAAGATGGACATTACAGGGACTTTCAGGAAGGAAAGCAGGGAATTTGAAGGAGGTGGGCTTGGGTGGATTATCAGGGGTAGAAAGATTGAGGATTTGGATGGGGGATGATAAGAGGTGGTGTTGAACAGCTGTTTGAAGGCCTGGAGGGAAAGATGGGATTGAATAGAGTGAGGGAGTTTATTCCCAAAGGCGGGAAAAAGAGGAATGAAAGAGGGAAGGGGAGCAGTGATTCGTCATTTTGGTAGTTTTACCAGAAGGGAGTTGTTGGTGGACCTTGAGCGCCCTGCGGAAATGTGGTCTGGACAAATTGCAGAGAGAGCAGGGGGGGTGAGGCTGGAGAGGAGACGGTAGAAAGACAGAAAGACCTAGCGGTGAGGTGAGAGGGCCAAAGACTCAGCCTCATCGCGGAGATGCCAATGATCCGAAATGCCTTGGTTTCCACAGCGTGAAGCCGAGAAAGGTGGGAGGCAGGAGCACCAGCCCAGAGGAGAGAGCAGTACTCCATCAGCCTGCGGACGAAAGCTTTGTAAGTGGTCAGGAGCTCAGGTGGGCCGAGGAAGGACTTTGCACGACGGAGGATTCCCAGTCGGCGACTGGCTTTGGAGGCCAGGTTTGAAATGTGGCTTTCCCAGGAAAGGTCGTGGCAGATAGTGAGACCCAGAAGCTTGAAAGAAAGGATTCTTCCAGAGGATTGTTGAGAAAGTGGATGGGGGGGGGGGGGGGTCTAAACGGTCCTTTCAGAGAGACATAGTGAGAGTGTGAGATTTGTCCGGATTGAAAGACATGTTCCACGTGTTTGACCAGTTTGTGATTTTACCCAGATCTGCAGTGAGAGAAGAAGCTGCTGCATGCCAGTCTGAGGGATGACAGATGGTACGGCAGAGGTGGAGTCATCAGCAAAGAGATAAAGAGAGTTTCCAGAGAGTCGGAGAGATCATTGATGAAAACCAGAAAAAGAACAGGGCCCAGAACAATACCTTGAGGAACTCCAGCCTGGACAGGAAGAGGGGATGAAAGAACTCCATTTAGGGTTTATTTACTCACTCTTCCAGTTTTGGGCTGATCTTGACCAAACGTGGCATGTGATACCCATGCAGGATGTCATAAAGAAAGGGTTGGTGCGATGATCACCCAAGGGTGTTCATGATAAATATTCAATCCTTAACTGCAAATTACAAGTGTAATGCTCAGCTGTAGAAATCATCTTTGAGTTGCAAGGAAGTTAAACAATGAGGGTGAATGGTCAAATATACAAAATTCGTTAATGGAGGGTTGAAATACTCCATAACATCTCAATCTTCATCCGTAGCTTGACAGAAAACTGCTCTCACCTCTGTGCTGGCACCCCTGATTCACATCTTGCTCAGCTTGACACTGTGGACACCAAAGCCTTCAAGATCATTTAATCTCCCGCAATGAAGGTGAGTCTGGGGGCTTATCACTTTGCCATTGCAGACATGTCAGTGGTCTCTCAATCTTCTTCTGCCTCCTTTATAGTCTTACACCCTCTACCCTCTCCGTGTTTTGTCCCCTCTCCGAAGTTTCTGCAGGGAGCAACCCTTTTCGCAGTCGACCAGCAACCCTTTTCTCGTGAAACTCCCAACATCGAGAAACACTTCTCACCTCCACTCTTTCCTTCCTCTTTTTCCCCACCTGTGGAACCAACTTCCACATTCATTCATTCATTCTTCATCAATCTTAGATAGCTGTTATCAACATCTCAGATCACCCCCATCAAACCATGATATTTTCTCCCCATTAAACACCCTCACCCAATTTTTCCCCCATTTTTTCCTTCATGAGAGTTTGCTTCTGTATCTCTTATCCTCACTCTGCATTCTCCCTACCTCATATCATTTCCCACATCCTTGTTGTCCATCTCCATCTATTTTTTCCCTAGGCCCTGCTGTTGTCATTTTCCTTCTTTTCTGCTGTTCTATTTGTTCTGTTGCATCCTAATCCAATCTTGTATTCTAGCTCTTCCATGAGCCTTGACTGTTTACAAAAAATATCTCTCTCAATAGAATCCATTTGTTTCACTCCCCTTTATTATGCCATATTTCATGTTCATATGCTAATTGTAATGTGTAAATTTTGGAAGGTCTGAGGTGACTTGCAAAATTGAATGTACTCTGAAGTAGTGGAAGCAAATACACAGATTTTATTTCCCATGTGCTATCCAGCAGTAGTGGCAGCTCTAACTTCTAAATAAAAAACACAAATAAGTTTATAAATCAACTAGAATATGCCAAGTCACACCGTTATTTTCTCTTCGTGCAATACTGCCCCAGATGGCACTAACCCATGTTGTTGTTACGTGAACATGGTGCGAGGAAATTAAAAGAGTCCAGCAGTAATTTAATTTTATATTTTTCTTTGGAAGCTCAGACTTGAAGTCATCTCAGACATTCACAATGTGAATCTCTGTGCCAGATTTGGCGGTTCTAGCAGCTATCCTTGTCCAGTTATTCTGCCGACAAACAGACAAACACAGACAGGATCATTGAAATACTCAGGTGCTCAGTCTGTGGCCAGGGCATGAGTTGAAATCAAATAGATAAAATGAATTCTCATTATTTCAAATTTCTGCTGTGGGAAGCAATAGGTGACTTTAAATAGATAAATTAAGTCAATGGGTTAATCAAAAGTAAATTGATCATGGGGGTGTAAATAAAACGGGTAAGACAGGAAAGTGGCCTGTTCTATTTCTTAACTGTAAGAAGTCTTTTGACACTCCATTAACACATTTGGCATTTATTGCTAAGACTATATATGCAAATGTAACATATTGTAAGGAAAATGGATTCTTATTGGTTTCGGCATGAGTTGAATACCGTAGTTATATCACAATTTGTGATTTTAGATTGTATTTATTGCAAACCCCAATTTAGGCAGGCTAATCAGTGGTGCGCTCGAGCCAGGCGACCAATGGGCGTGCTTGATGATGTCACAGAACAGACATTTTTAAACCAAGTTTTGGGGGAGACATGACAGTTAGAGCCAGGAACCTCTCGAGTGAGGTGCGAGTCATGAGTTGGAGCCGGGAAGCCAAACAGTGAGTAGTGTATGCTGTTGCTCCCAGTCCTTTCCAGAACTCATGGTGTGGCTGGAATTTTTTTAATTCCCCCCCCCCCCCCCCCGCCCTCCAGACCAGTGGAAGGAGGAACTGGCCCCGTAATCCTCGTAATGTCAGCGGCAAGTTCACCTGGACTGGTGTGAGACCCACCTCACAGCACGGCGTATGTGGGGAAACTTGCCTGCTTGGTTCATTGGATCTAGGCGATGGCACCTCAATCGGCTTCCGGATCTGAACCACGCCGTTATTTCTTTTATTCCCCCCGCATATTCTCATCCTTTTTCTCATTCTGTGTCTGGAGAGACAGATAGACAGAGACAGATAGACAGAGACAGACATATAGAGATATATAGCGAGACATATAGAAAGACATACAGAGAGACAGATATACAGAGATATAGAGATACAGAAATATATAGATACAGAGATACATAGAGATACAATAGAGATACAATAGAGATATCATAGAGATATAATGAGAAAGATCATAGAGATATAGAGATACAGAGAGACAGATATAGAGAGACAGATAGAGATATAGAGACAGATAGAGATAGAGAGAGACATATAGAGATATAGAGATATAGAGATATAGAGAGACAGATAGAGATATAGAGCAACAGATAGAGATATAGAGATACAGAGAGACAGATAGAGATATGGAGAGACAGATAGAGATTTCGAGCGACAGATAGAGATATAGAGATACAGAGAGACAGATAGAGATATAGAGATATAGAGAGACATACAGATATACAGAGAGACAAATAGAGATACAGAGAGACATATAGAGATATAGAGAGACAGATAGAGATACAGAGAGACAGATAGAGATAGAGATACAGAGAGACAGATAGAGATACAGAGAGACAGATAGAGATACAGAGAGACAGGTAGAGATATGGAGAGACAGGTAGAGATATGGAGAG
>CM068954.1:168523804-168536506 GCA_035128595.1 Eptatretus atami | reverse complement strand
CCTATGACCCTCAAGGCCATATTGTGTCTTCACCTGACAATTGGTAAACCAAGAATGCATTCGAAGAGCGAGTTCGGGATATGTTGTCAAGTCACATCAACAGCTAGGCACCATTCATGGTGACTCGCCCATTTGGCTCGCCTGTTAGGCTAATGTCCAACCTCCTTCAGCTTTCTCTGCTCATGTCATATCCTCAGGAAGGTCATTTCCTGATTACAGGATGACTGCCAATCACCCAAATTGGGTGCACTCCTTCATGTTCAATCTCTCGTGAAGTATCTCAGAATCTTAATTTAGGCAAAATCGTAGAAACTTGCACACATTTTTAACACTCCAAAACCAGACAAAAATCAAAGTCCATTCTTAAACACAGTTAAAATGACTCATTAACAGTTCATACACACCATGAAAGCCCACGTAATGCTATTAATGGCTATAAACAATTTATCGTTGACACCTTTACTCAATTACTATAAGAACATTCAGTCCATCATTTACAAATCTTTTCTCCACAACCCTAAGACACAACATTAGCATTCAATGTTTATCGTCCCTCTGGCTCTGGATGTCTATCCTATTTCACATCACCTCAGCATGAAGTTTTCTGAATATTTTTAAGAGCAGCACTAAATAAGCATTGACGTGTATTATTCATTTTTTACTTTAATACAACATCATCTGTCGGTTCAATCATTATATATTTTCCCTGTACAATACCTTGTTAAATTCACAAGGTCCTATAGCATTTAAACTAAGTTTCTTATATTATCTATCCACATTCAGATAATCATCACGAGTTCAGTTCTGGACTAGCGTTAATAAAATTCCCTTTCCGGTAAATTATCCTTAAAAATTGCTTTCCTCTTACGATTGATTACCATGAGGTGATGATATGATGGCTTTTAATGCCACGCAGTGGGTCAGGGTGGGAAAATCATTTCACGATCAGTGTTGACACACATACAATAAGTTCAAGAATCTGCCAGCTTCTCATACTGTTTAAAAAACTTCACAGTAATACTGCAGCTATAAGCATCGAGAAGGAATGAATTCATGCTGCCTTGCCCTGGCTTCTCCATAAAATTTGCTAATCACCAACCATTTCTCTCACCATTGGAATTGTTCATCATTCAACATTTTAAAACCTCACTCTTAAAAAATAAAAATTCATCCTATTAAAACAAATAAACACCGGGTACATAAAATCCAATTAGATTTCCATTGCCACGAAAATAAGATAAATATAATCGGTACTTAAACCCTCCCATCAGATGCAGTTGGTGCTATCGAGTTAGCGCATCACACCATTGTATGTCTTACTTTGCGCTGTATAACACAAGATTACAGTTAAGCTAGCTGAGGCTCAACACAGGCCCAGAAGTCAGTTGAGAGATGCTACTTTTAGACCTCATTTTTATAAATTACCTGTCAAACTCGAAGGCACCCGCAACCGCACAACCGTCCACGCAAACCCATCCACAAGAACACCATCAGACAACACATCCCTACATATTATGCCTACACATGCCCTGCACCCATCTTCCCATTAAAAACCACCCCAAAATTTAAATAACTCTCGTACCAGATTCGGACTAGATCTCACCCAAAATACGAATCATTCGGCCTTGGACCCCCCAACCACCCACACACAACCCGTCCAGGAAGTTTATCCTAATCGTCCACAACTCCCTGAGATATCATGTTGTATATCATTACCACTGTCTCTCAATGGAATAATCACTTTAAGGAAATCTAGTATTCGGACCCGGATAGATCTTCACCAAATCTAACAGTTTCCTTCACACACCGAACCGCCACCAAATTTTTCATCCGGATCTCTACACACTTTTGAGATTGGCGACACACAACAGACTAGAGAAAGGTGAAAACATAACCGATAACCTGCCCACCAAATTTCATCCGGATCTGTACACAACTTTAGAATGCTGCACACAATACCAACAGAAAAGGGTGAAAACATAACCTCCTCACCTTCATACGGAGACAGACACCAACCAGAGATTTGGTGAGGAACAGTTGGAGAAGTTCAACTTAGATTAGAAAGATGATGTTTCTGGCTGAGGGTAGATACCACACTTGTTCCAAGCTTTTGTGGAAGAACTGATATTGCCTTGCAAAGGATTCCCTTCCATGAGGCGAAGGCAATTTGTTTCAGGACAACTGGCCACCACAAGCTTCATAATACCAAGGTCGGTAGAAGGTAAAGACACTGAAGACGAAGAGCGATAAATCTTGCATGAGGGAAGCAAGTTTCAAGTAATTCGCAGGATGAGTTGATGCCAAGAATACAGATTGGATTGTTGGTTGGTGGAAAGGTTTCCTTGTTGTGGGGATGATTTTGGTTTTTTGGTAAGAGAAGATATGCGGCAAGGTGCAGAGAAGATTAGACGTGAGTTTGGTGTTGCAAGCATGGTAGAATTCCCTCTGGAAACATTATTTTGAAATGGTGAAAGTTCATACCACTGCAGTGTTTGTGATCATGTTGATGCACCCAAACCTCACTGCCCTCGGGTATTCAAACAACGCATTCACTGAAAACTTCGAGCAATTGACACAATTTAATGGACTGATTCAATTCCGAGATTAGTAAGTTGTTGTTGACGTGAAACCACTTTAAAATATGTGTATTCTTTAAAATAATAATTTACAGATATAAATTATTAGCTGCCTGTTTTTCAACTAAAAGCTTTGTGCTTTTATTCAACCCAGCTCTCCACAATAACGCTTCAAAACCATCACTTCCATGACTCACCCGTGTATGGACTAATGTATATATTGTTACAGCCGGGTGCGGTTGTCGGCCCAACCGGACCGCTCTTACGGACCGCAATCGAGTCGCCGACGATCAGCCGAATATAATCGCCGCCCGAACTTCGACACGGTCCTGTACAAGAACCGAAATACCCAATGCAATCACTGGGGTAAGGTGATGCCAATCTTGAATGTACCTAATATACCCACGTGACAACTACCGGTAGTCCACCCTCGACGGAACAAACCGCCGAGGCGACACTTCCGTCCGATTCCCGTAGCGCTAATCTTCCGAAACCGTCGGTCAAAATGCTCCCCTGATTACGGAAAAGCAACGCTTTCGTAACCCATACACACAAAATGTTCATCAATGGGAATGACGAAAACGACGTTTCATACACAAGACATTTATTATATGAAACACTATGCAATAAAATAAGCAAAAACACGTATAGCATGTATACCAACAACAAAAAACTTACCACCTTCTATAATGAATTATTAATTTACAGTCACTTACACAGTTTTACTTACGGGACTGCGCCACAACATCTTATTCAGAAAAAAAGCAGGAAAAGACCCCATCAAAGGCAATGGGGTCGAACTGGACCTCTTGGTCTTATAGGCGTGGAGACTTGGCAGGACAGGTCCCTCTTGAACAACCATTCCTGAGGCGGCTGGGCACAGATAATTCCGTGCACCAGTAGGTTGCGAAGCAACCACGAATGCCAATTGGCACAGCCAATTTGGGCAGGGTTGCACTACCTTGTGTGATAACTTACCTGTGGACAGCCGAGTCAATTAGGGTCTCGTGCCCTCGTCGCACACTTGGATTACTGATTCGTGATACAGTGAGTGTGTGCTGGCTAATCGGAGCAAATTTGGTGGGGTATAACCTCCCAGCTCAGCTAAGATGTGGACCATGCTGGACCAATGAAGGAAAAGACAAAACGAGCTGGGTACATTTTAACAAGCAATTCATTACAAGCATGTGTGAGGAAAGTTATGTGGAACAGTCATGCGTTTATTCAATGGAATGTACAGCAAGGGAAAGCATGCAATTGTGGGTGTGGCAAAAGAAATGCAATTATTATTTCCAAAAGGAAAGAGGACACAGCAGAGTTAACCCAATTATGTCTTCTATAACCTTATATTATGCTACATATTACAGGCACCATCATACACACACACACACACACACACACACACACACACGGAAGCCAGAGATAGCCAGAAAGAGGAGAAGCAGTTAAGGTGTTGGCAACCTCGTTGTACCTGGCGTGGTTGATGGATCTTCACAACCTAATCGCTTCGGAAGCGGGAGGAGGGAAGAAAACTGGGGGTGTTTACAGTGTGTGAGTGGGAGGTGCAAAATTTGATGCAATGTAATGCAAGAAGAGGAAGTGTGAGAGGTGGGAATCAGTAATGCTCTTTCAGTTTGTGCATCCACAATGGACCAGACACAGATGGAGAAAAAGATGCATGAGAGATAGCTTAACGGGGCACATGTAAGAAAGTCTGTAAATGTTTTGTTAATGATAATGACTGTGAAACGCCATCAAATCCAAGCGCCGATGACCTGGGGATGACCCAGCAATGACCCCGGCAAGGCTCGCTCCACCCTGCTCACCTCGCTCAGTTGCGCTGCCCTCTCAGCTCGGATGACACTCAGCTAGGCAAAAGCTCTGTACGAATGACGAAAGAGACCCAGAATGAAAGAGACTGACTTGCTCTCTTTTTTTGTTGTTGAACTCAGAGTGAAGGAGTCATAAAGTGGATCAAAGGAGCTTGTAGACGTCTCTGAGCTCCTCCATTGGCCCACGGACGTCACTCCAAGCCGTAGCCATGCCCTTCCAGACTCTGGTGTCGAAAATGGCCTCAGTTGCTTCTCAGCCTGGCCACGCAACAGAGCTCCATAATTTACATTGGCCGAGGGTTTTCCGGAGCGCTCCCCGGCCACAAATGTGCACTGGACTCCGTTTGAGCGTTTTTATCTAGCGGGGTGCCAGGGCTACCCGGACGTCATTGAACGAGCCCCAACACATATTTTCACTCAAGTTACACACCAAAATACCCCAGCTCGTAATGTCCTTCATTCCCTCAGCATCCTCAGAGACTGTGGTGAGCGTCCAGGAAGCTAACTATGGTTGTGGTGGTTTGTAGCGGTTGTAGTGAGGTGGAGGAAGTGATGTGTCTTTTGTGGTGAAGGTGTTGAAACGTTGGGAGTGGTTGAAGTGGTTGTAGAGCGGAGACTGAAGTGGATGGAGGTGATTGTGGTGAGGAGACTGAGCGTAGATTGTTGTGGGGATTTTTAGAAGGTGTTGTGAGAATCATGGGGAGCATTGTAGTGCCCTGGTGAGCATGGTGAGGGTCTAAGATGAGGAATCGGTTGGTTTATGGTGCGCCGTTTGAATATGGAAAGGGTGTGCATATGCAAATGAGTCTGTGGTTGCTGCTTGCTCCTGCTGTTGCATACCTGCCAACCCTACCGATTTGCGCGGTAGCCTACCGATTTTCTATAGCTCCACCCTACCGATTTTATTAGTCAGACATACCGCATTTGGAAATTGTTATTGTAAAAAAAAAAATAGTTGTGTTTTTTCAGTTTTGCGTTGTTTCTCACTGCCAAGATCGTATTACACGCGGCTGCTTCTACATTCTACAAAACTAGTGCCTGACCTTGATTTGTTATCTCGTCAGCGATTGGTTATTGCTTCCAAACTAAGCATGACCAATCAAATGGGACGACAGGAAACAGCGGGCATTCATTTCCAGACAACGTGCCATTGGCATTTTCCAATTCATGATCAAAGACTGCAGTTAACAGAGAGGACTCATCGCTTCAGTGCACGACAACAATGCAAACACCGGAAAATAAAAAACCACCCCCCACGCTGGGGCAACAAGTTTAAGCCAAGTTGGACAACAGAGTTCAAGTGTATCAAGGCTTCGCGTGAGGTAAACTGTAAATATGTTATGAAATCAGAGTGGCCAGTCATTTCATTCATAAAGATGTATCAGTGAGTTTATGTAAACTCTTGTGTACACGTATGGGCACATACATGTGGAGCTTGGACAGTCAGTAATTTATGGAAACGTGACTGATGATCATGATGTCTTAGAAAAATAAAGATTGGTGAGTAGATCAACCATGTTAAGTTTTCTCTTTTTCACTCTAAAAATATGTTGATATATTTCAGCAAACTGTGGTCTCAAAATGCAGGAGATTGCACCTCTTTGCTTCATTTTTTTGAAAAATTCCCGGGGGGGCATGCCCCCGGACCCCCCTAGGGACGCGTGCGACGCCAGCCAACTGTTTTTCCTTCAAAAAATGTTGGCAGGTATGCTGTTGGGGAGTAACGTCACTAATATGGTGTTCATGCTTGCATGGCTGGGTTTGAGTGAAATAAAGTGATTAAAACAAATATAAGAAGAAGGGGTTGAAGACATAACTAAAAGCCCTATGCAACGCATCTTGTCCCATGTACCCACGAGACATGTGGAAAGGGCTAACTAAACACATACTAATGAAATAACTGTCTCGGGATTGCTATATGTTGGGTGCTATTGCCTTGGAGGAGTGCCGGCTTTGCAGAACCAGAACAATATCAACTGTTCATTTTACAAGTGCTCAAATATGTAAATGTGTTTTAAAAATTATGCATCGCAATCCAATAATATTGTGATCTAGTAATTGTGACTGTAGATGTCTTCATGTAATGTATTTTGTGATGATGGGGCCTCGGGGGATTTTCTTTTCTCCAAAGAGGGTCGGGGTGGGGTGGGTATGGGGGTGGGGAATTGAAATCTTGAAATGAAAGGAACATAATTTCTACAGAAAGGGAATGAAATGCCAATTAAATCTTTCTTAAATCACTTTATATATTTTCATTCCACATCTAAGCCGCATATTTCAATAAAACTTTAAATATTTTATTCATTTAGCAACAAAAAAAGTTTTTTTTTTGTCACAGCCAGTCCTTTCATAACGTTTGAATAATTCACATAATAACCCCAGCTCTGCTATTGCTTTCTTTCCAAATATTCCTTAGAACTCCTTTCAACATGAATCGCAAAGTAACATTACAAAAGTTTTTTTTTTTTGATGATGCATACTTTTACATCTATTTCACACTAATTCTTCTCTCATGAAACAAATGTCAGATATTATCTCAAGATTTAATGGTTATGGCAGACATTAAATGATTTTTTTTTAATGGAATGTAGCAATTTCAGGACATCTATAACTTCCGTTTAAGAGTCCAATTTGGACAAAAAAGGCAGACTCGTGAAAATTTACAATAAGAATAAAGGTGGATTTTAGAGCTGTAAGTCGTTAACCTGAAAGTACATCCCTCACCCTTCTGCATCCTGAAGCTATCCCTTTATATGCTACCCCACATTCCTGCTACAAGATAAGATGATTTGTTGGAAAGGAGGCCAACAGGATGCTCCCTTTGTTGGAGTTGACAAGTGGATTTTGTAGTCATTAGCAGAAGCTGATTGAAGGCATCTGGGCCTCTGGCCAGCCCTCAGAAAGTCTGACCTTTTGAAAAGCCAGATTATCCACCTCACACCATACATATCGATTGAGTGGCTCACTGATTGATTTATAAGGGCTGCCTGTCACAGTGAAATGCAATGTTGGATGCACTTTGGGCTGTTATCAGGTTTTGGACAGTACAGCACTCAAGATAAAGAGTTGTTTAGGTCTACAGTGTCCAGTTGAACACGGATAACTGCAATCTCGAGACTGCAAGGAGTAAATGGCAACCGAATGTAGTTCATAACTGAATAATTACAGCAGTCGAAGTAGTTTAGATTTATGTACAACTGTAGATGTTGAAAGCAAATAGCTGCATATTTTATTGTGGATACTCAACATATTTGTTTTCATAGCTTCCAAGGACTAACCCCTTTGTTCAAATACATAACGATGAATTCTAAATTCCCTCAACCATCAGGTCTCAGGAGCCTTTCCCTTCAGGAACAGACTTCATCTGTTAGCTCAGTGTACCCAAGAGCCTCTTGCAGTAAGATGCAAATGACAGTTTCATTTTAAAATTAATTTGTCACTGGAAGCTCACAATAAAAGCATCACGTGTTTGCTCAACTGATGGCTCAAGGTATCGTTGCAGATCCATAAACCGTCTCATGAGAAATCCTGTGCTCAACCCACAGGATGAAATCTGAATTTGGCCAAGGTATATATACATATATATTCCAATATATAAAGCTCTTTCTAACCACTGACTGACTGACTGATATTCAAGATCGGTACCTTCCAGGTGACGTAGAAAGTTGAAATTTTGCATGCCAACGGACATTGAAGCCATACACTGGGAAAAATCACAGAACAAAAGCATCTGAAATGAAAATATAAATTAATGAAAATAAATAAATGAACAAGCAGTCATAGACTGGTACTTACGAAATCGTCAACTTGACCTCTGACCTTGTCTAATAAAAGCTGTCTCTAGAGAAGGTAGCGACGCAAACCAGAAGTTTCTACGATGATTCTGTACCAAACCATCAAAAATCGAATGTTTGACCTCACTGTGACCTTGACCTTTGACCGATTTTGACCAAAATCTAATCAGCACTAGCCATCACCCTCCTGAATCACGTGGTGTAATTTGACATTGGTAGCTTCTTCCGTTCTCGAGTTATCGTGCCTACAAACAAACACACACACACACACACACACACACAAACAAACAAACAGATGACGGAAGTCATCAATATACTTACGAAATCTTTAGATTTCGTAAGTAATAAAAATCAAATGAAGGTGAGTGGCCGAGAGAATGAGGAAGCACGGTTCGTTATTGCTCACAAACGTGCGGTTTATACACTGGAAAATAGTGTCTCTCTTGGTCATGCCATTGTTTATAAACAAATGCATTTTTATCTATGATAGCACAGTGCTTCAAGGCACAGCGATGTGTCATTTTCCTTCTTGTGGTGAAGCTGGGAAGAAGCTGTTACTCTTTTAAGAATGGTGGGAAATTGAAATGAGTCTAGGGGTAAAAATGGTTTTTACAATGTCATTGACCTTACATATCAATAACAAAAGAAAAAAAAGAAGAGGTTATCATTATCAGTTTGAATTGCAAAACGTGTTGCAGCACTATTAAAAATATCCGTCGCACAGAGACCTAATGATCGTCATTGTTATGCAGGTCCAGTTTTATTTATTACTTGCAAAATCGAAGATTTTTCAAGTTTATTGGCCAGTCGATTTTGTTATTCTGTCTGTTTGTCTGTCTGTCTGTCTGTCTGTCTGTTTGCCACCTACAGGTCAAAATTTTAAACCCATCTTCATGAAACTTCACCACATGGTAGAGTTTGTCATCAGGAAGAAGCCTATTGTATTTGAGGTCAAAAGGTCAACATAGGCCAAAGGTCAACAACTTAGGTGAGATTTTTTAAATCCTCAATTTTCCTCCAATTGACTTGAAATTTGAAGATTTATATTTCAGGTCACTGAATTATAGACCAAAAGGTCAACATAGGCCCAAGGTCAACAACTCAGGAGGTATTTCTAAAATCCTCAATTTTCATCCAATTGACTTGAAGTTTGAAGAGGATTTATATTTCAGGTCATTGAATTCAATCAGCCAATTATTTTTGTGGTCAACATGGACCAAAAAGTCAACATATTAATGTTATTATAAAACAATATTCATACCAATAATATCCCCTTTTCCCCAATGGTTTTCTCCTCCTTTGATAAATGCTGTGTTAATGTGTATCAATAAATTATTGTGGCATTTTGTGGGGCACCACTACTGGAAGTAAAAACATATAAACCACAAACATGTATGATTACATTTTTAAACAATCGTTGCTGCTGTTTAACATAAAACTGAAAGGGAGGAAACCCGACATTCTTGAGGCTATATATGCTTATCGCATCTCCCACAGACGAATGGACCCGAGTCTAGATCAATTGTAATATAGATACCCCAGAAAGGATAATAACACGACCATTCCTGCAGCTCTTGTCGGGAGCAGTGTGCTAGTAATTCAAATAAAAGTATGTAGGCCATGGAGCGATCCACAAAATTCATTACTTTGTGGGCCCCCTCTACCAACTACTTCATGTGTTGGATATTATTAAAAAATATATATTTTAACAATAAAATGAAAATGCATCAATAACAAAAATTGCACATTAACCCTTTGAACCCGAGCGGCCGTTTTACCAACCGCTATTCAAACCTTCATGTAACCGAACGGTCGGTTTACCGGCTGCTATTCAAAACTCTTTATACCCGATTGGCCAGATTTTTCTCCAGGGAGCCCAGAGTGGGGGAGCTGAAAGTCGAAGGAGCTCAGGATTCAATGTGTTCATGAAAAAAAAGCTGAAAAAATGACAATTTCCACTTCAAATTTGGTCCAATCATGGCATGTCTCTCTTTCACCAAGATTGATGGGATGTAATCCTTGGCCAATCACATGATTTGGATTAAACACCATTGATCATGGTGATGTGCATGCCGATTATTAAGAGGGAGAATTTGTAGGTTTTTGCTTTGTGCATGTCGAGTTATTCCATTTAGTGAGAGAAGTTTTTGGAATCTTCGAGAGTGTGCCGACCTTTGTAAGGATGTGAATTTCTATCACGCACGAATCGTGTGTCTCAGACCATTGGGGCTTTTATACACAAGAACAAACCCAAACCTAATCTATCAGTGCCAAAGCTGAAGGCTATGAAAAGTCTGAGGAACAGGAAAGACTTGATCTTTACACCAGCAGACAAGAGAAGGGCAGTGGCAGTAATGGATAAGCAGTCACATATATTGTAGTGTCCACGCCGGTTAAGACTGGATAGCCGATAGTTAAGATAGTTATGAGATGGATAGCCGATAGGTAGTTCTACCTTGGAGGCGAACTCATAAACCTTGGAGATTAATGCACTCGCGGGATGGAAGGTGGCGAAGCACGCACCAGATGCATTCACCCGGATGGAGGACAAGGTTTATACACGAACCTACAACAAATAGACAGACACAAGCAGTCTTAATAAATAGGGGTTTAATGAACGTAAATCAAGTATTCATCGATACTAATTAAAGGGAATGTGTGTGTGTGTGTGTACGTGGGTGTGTGTGTGTGTGTGTACGTGGGTGTGTCCTCCATAACTCCAAAACCATAAAACATAGCAGCCTGAAACTTTGCATGCATAGTAAGAAGACTCCAAGGAAGAGCAAGAGTGAAAATTGGGTGTTTGGGTTAATTAAAACACCCCTTGTGAAAATAATTAATGGCCTTATTTAATTATATCCTTCATCAGGAGATACTCGGCCAACTTGCTGTCTGGGGTCTTAAGGCGTTTCCTGGGTAACCTCGCTGGGATCTGAAGCCATCATATTTTTGGCCTGCTCAACCATGCCTTGACATGGAGCAGGCTGCAACGATTTCTAAATGATAAAGTTTATTTTTCACTTTCCTCACTCATATCGAATGCCTTTTTTTTGTACACATTATCGAGGCTCGTATGAGAGCTAACACACAATGCACAACAAGGGGGATAGGAGAGAAGAGTGGTGGGAGAGGGAAGGACAAAACAGTGGGCAACAGAGACATTCGGAGATCTGTGGAAAGGAGAGGGATGGAGCGGGGAACACGGGGTATACAAGAAGGACACCACCACAGGGACATTCAGGAGCTTACACGACAGGGAACTTTTAGGATGGAAGGCAGGGAATTTGAAGGAGGTGGGTTTGGGGTGGATTAACGGGGGTAGAAATGATCGTGGTTTTGGATGGGGGAAGATAAGAGGTGGTGGTGAACTTCTGTTTTGAAGAACTGGAGGGAAGAATGGGATTGAAGAGAGTTGGGAGTTTATTCCAAAGGGGGAAAAAAGAGGAATGAAAGAGTGAAGGTGAGCAGTGATTCGTGATTTTGGTAGTTTTACCAGAAGGGGGTTTCTGGCGGACCTTGAGCGCCCTGTGGAAATATGGGGGAGGGGCAGGGGGACATATCGCCGACAGAGCAGGGAGGGGGAACACAGAGAGGAGATGGTAGAAGACATAAAGACCACGACCAGCCTGCAGTGAGAGAGTGAGAGGACTAAGACTCAGCCTCATCGCAGGAGATACCAATGATCCTAAATGCCTATGTTTTCATGGCGTGAAGCCGAGAAATATGAGATGCAGGAGCACCAGCCAGAGAAGACAGCAGTACTCCATCAGGCTGTGGACGAAAGCTTTATATGTGGTCAGGAGCTCAAGTGGGCCAAGGAAGGACTTTGCACGATGGAGAATGCCCAGTCTGTGACTGGCTTTGGAGGCCAGGTTGGAAATGTGGCTTTCCCAGGAAAGATCATGTCAGATAGTGAGACCCAGAAGCTTGAGTGAAATGACTTCTTCCAGAGAATTGTTGAGAAAGTAGATGGGGGGGGGGGGGGTTCCAAGCAGTCCTTTCGGAGAGACATCGTGAGAGTTGAGATTTGTCAGGATTGAAAGACATGTTACACGTGTTGGACCAGTTTGTGATTTTACCCAGATCTGCAGAGAGCGGAGAAGCTGCTGCTTGCTGTTCTGAGGGATGACAGATGGTGCGGCAGAGGGTGGAGTCATCAGCAAAGAGATAAGGAGGATTTTCCAGAGAGTCGGAGAGATCATTGATGAAACCAGAAAAAGAACAGGGCCCAGAACGCTGCCTTGAGGAACTCCAGCCTGGACAGGAAGAGGGGATAAAGAACTTCCATTTAGGGCCACACGTTGACTGCGACAGGAGAGGAAGTCTGCGAGCCACGAGTGGAGATGGCTTTGGATACCAGAGGAAGAGAGAGTTTGGTGAGCAGGGCAGGGTGCCAGTCCATGTCAAAAGCACGCGATTTGTCCAGGGAGATGGCTCTGATTTTATGTCTGGCATTGAGTACCTCCATCCATTGTTGGGAGAGCAGAAGCAGAATATCCA
>CM068954.1:168459490-168497646 GCA_035128595.1 Eptatretus atami | reverse complement strand
ATTGACTGCCATGGAGCGTTCGGAATATTAGCTGGTTTTTAACACCGATAAGATAATCGGGTCCGACGGGGCTTGGCAATATATAACAGCTCGGCAATCGCAAACGGAACGAGCTGCTTAAGCGGCTCGTTTTCGTGCAGGCTCCGTTGAGGTGTAGATCCCCGGCAATTTCTGTCCTGCGCGAATAATAGGTACATCGATAATTCGGCGATCGATCCCTTTGTAGGCGTGGACAGAGAGTATGGCTGATCATGGTGTGAGTTTACAACACCCCGAGTAGCTGGGTTCTCTCGGCGTTGATCCGGAAGCTACGACTGGAATTGCTCGTTCGGTGGGAAGGTGCGCAGCCATGGATTGGGTTGAAAGATCGTGCGCACGAGGGCGAGAATCCTCAACAATACCAATCACACATCACACACAGCACACACACACACCACACACACACCACACCTCACACAACACAAACCTGGTATGTGTCTGTTTTTCACCTCCCTGATGAAAACCGCACCCACATGGGAAAGTTGCAACAATCTGCACACAGCGTCTTGCACGTCTTCTCACACACACACACACAGCACACACCCACGACACGACACACCACACACACACACACCACACACACACAACACACACACAGCACAGCACACACACACAAACGTACACAGACTCGTCAACACGGATACTTTGAGAAAATGGGGCGGGAGCATTCGAAACCAAGTGGAGCTCATACATACAGTGCCTTTGCACCCCACGTGGGCGCTCCGAATTTGATTCGTATATGCTACAGGCTCTCAACAGAGTGGGAAGGGTGGGGACAGGGGGAGGGTTGAGAGAGAGAGAGAGATAGAGGGGTGGAGAGTGAGAAGGAGAGAAAACGGAAAAAACGGACAGGGACAGGGAGACGAGCAGAGCGGTAGCAGAAAGAAGGTGAGGGGAGGCGGAGAGGGGGTAGGATTGGGAGGGAGAGGGGTGAGGGATTCTGGCAGATGTGATGCCCAGTTTATCATCCATCCGAGAGATGACGCACACATTGATGAAT
This sequence comes from Eptatretus atami, assembly GCA_035128595.1. Taxonomy (NCBI): domain Eukaryota; kingdom Metazoa; phylum Chordata; class Myxini; order Myxiniformes; family Myxinidae; genus Eptatretus; species Eptatretus atami. Next base: position 168,496,607 of record CM068954.1, on the reverse strand, counting down.
CACCCTGCCTGTGGAACACTGGGATGACAGTTTATAGCTGAGTCGGGATTCAAATCCAGGCTACACAGAGCAAGCATGCATACCTCTCGGGTTTCGTGCCGTGATGTGGCGATTCCTTACTTCACAACTGAAAAGATTTTTCCTCATGGTGATCAAATAATTTATTTTGCCTTCCTACCTCTGGTATAGAACTGTGGTATCGCAAATGAAACTTGAAGAATGCGGGCCAAGTACCTTCACCACGCAATTCATGAAACGGTTGAAGAAACTTTAAAAAGCGAAACGATTAATTTGTATTTGTATTTATCTATACCGAAGTGACGGGTCATATAATGGAAGAACAAATACGGGAAACGTCGTGGAAAATACAATTTCACATTTTCAGAGAGCCAGCTACCGCCTGTTGCACCACAGAACAACACGTGGCCAATGCAGGTCAGTAGCCCTGAACTTTGTTCAAGTCAATCAATGTACAGTATTCAATGAGAGTGTCAATATTGTAGAGTACTCGCCAATTGGCTTAAGTACTCCAACGAAACAGTTGATGAGAAACGGCTCGCTTGGCATGCGATTAGCAATCACCGAACCGTCATATTACACATCCACCTCCCGGGGACACCCAAAATATCAAACATGTCCGAATTGGACAAATGAACGCTTGTTTTTTAGGAGTCGGAACTACTTGTAAGTTCAATTTAGAGCTTAAATTTTGCAATTCTGCTTAATTTAAGGGATTCTCGACGTTATGGCATGTGTGGAAATGAAATGAAGCCACGAACGCTGCCATCTCCAGGCATTTGTAAGCATTGCAATGTGCCCAGCGATTCGTACCTATGATGAACAGGCATTCAAAATTATGAGTGAGGAAAGTGAAAAAATAACTGTCGTTAAGAAATCGTTATGGCCTGTTCCAAGTCAAGGTAAAGTTGAGCAGGCCAAAAAACATGGCGGCTTCAGACCCCAGCAAGGTTACCTAGGATACTTCTTAAGACCCCTTAGAGAGCAGTGACTGAGGATGCGTCTGATAAAGGATATAATTAAATAAGGCTGTTAATTATCTTCAAAAGCGGTGTTTTAATTAACACAAACACCCAAATTTCACTCATGCACTTCCTTGGAGTTTTCTTAGTCTGCATGAAAAGTTTCAGGCTGCTCGGTTTCATGGCTTTGGAGTTCTGGAGGAGAAACATTGACACACACACACACACACACACACACACACACACACACACACACACACACACACACACACACACACATTGACACACACACGCACACACGTACATACATGCACACACATACACACACACATTTATCAGTGCAGATGCATCGCTTATTTGTCTAGTTAGATGATATCCACCGATCCCAATGTTTGTGTCGAGAATTATCAACCCTATTGACCCCATTTTTACTGTTGTCCCCTCTGTAATCAGTCCTAAATGTTATTTTTACCATTTTGCTCGGCCAGCGGAGCAATGTTTGATGGGAAAATCCAGCACATCATGATTGGGTCATGCCAACTCAGAATAGCAGGGTAAAAGATCGTGGAGGAGTCTTTCCTCCCACGAGACTGAGACAGTGATCACTGGTGAGTGAGAGTGGTGGGGCATGGCAATTCATTGGTGATCCTTGGTTGAAGGTGAAGGACCTCAATTCATGGACCAAGTGAAGTTTTGTTGTTCTTATAGTTTTGTTCTGAGGGCTCTTTTCAGAATCGTTTGTTTTGTTCCACCCTGGACAGCCTCCAACTGTAAATCCTTTGTGGTAATATTCCTTGGATGGTTTGTCGGATATTTGTGAGGTCCTTCTTTTTAGGATAGTCTGATTGCTCCAATTATCACAGGTACAATTTCATCTCTCTTCAGCTTCCAGGATCTTTTCACTTCATTCTTAAGATCATGATATCTGGTAATTTTCTCGATTTCTGTGTTATTTAGGTACTGACACCTCAATTGGAGTTATGGAGGAGATACACTGATGGTAGGCTATTGATACAGTACACTAGAGGACATGGGTTCAATTCCTGGTCTGGGCATGTAATTTTTCCCACATACATATGTATATATGTATATGTATATGAGAGCTGTCCTGCATGTTACATGTTCCTGCATGTTCAGAATAGACCCATCCCATTGACTGGTGGAATTCTAACTCTTTGATGAGTTGGAGAAGGGGAGAGAAAAGGTTCCCTTCCTTTCTTCTGGAATAACCTTTTCCTCTTTACGACACGTTCATGACATTGTATTTTACATCAGTTTTCACTTCTGCATGAGCGATATTCACCGTTCGTGTGCGATAAGATAAGATAGCCGTTAGCCCAACGGAGACTCATTCCCTATTCCCTTTTCATCAAGACACATTGGCTTGGAAATACACGATTTATTAACCCATTTTATTTTGGTTATCATTATCACTTTGGACTTACAGGACATTTGAGTCATGAATTACACCGCAAGTGTTTCCCGAACAGTTCGTTCTGACGATCAAATATGGCTGTTGTCTCAGATGATTTACCTCGGGCACCCACATTTTTCCATTGACGTTTGACACCCACCTTTTTCCATCGTCAATCGACAACCCATTCAGCAATACCAACCGGCTCTTCTTCGTATCTGGCTAAACAAAGAGGTGATGATTGCCCGTTGACGTTCTGTGAGCGCTTCATGTTTCCGCTCGTTTGATCTGGGAAATGGCCGCTTTCAGGCATTCTTTCAGCACCCTGAACATGGCGTCGTAAGCCAGGCCTGTGCCAATTGGGACTTGCATCTCATTTGATGGTCAGGAGAGAATGAGCACGATAATGGACAGTTGGAGGTCTCGTGCAGGAATTTGCCAATAAGCAATTTGGATTTGGCTGAAGTCGTGCTTGAGGCTCCGCCCACACTGGTTGCTTAAAAAAGGACAGCAGGACTGCCCTGATGACAGTTGGTGAGAGATCCTGATGACGGTTGACAGCTCCTGACAGCTGCTGATAGCTCCTGAGGGTTGGGGACAGCAGCAACAGCGGTTGGTGACAGTTGGACTGTTCCTGCTGGATCTGCTCAGTCCGACTGGTTCTTGGTACTCCTGGTTCTTGGGGTACCTGGTTCTTGAGATTCCTAATTCCTGGGAATGACGACGTGACATTGATTGGTATTCGAGCCTGTTTGCGGATGTGTGCATGGTGAGGCAAAGCGCGAACAACAGAAACAAGCCAACCATATAGGATCCCTTTTACTTTAAAGCCAGTCTTCACTACACAAGCAGAAGTTAAAAAAATAAAATGAATTCATTCAAATAATGACTTTATCCACAAAAGAGTTGCTGTTTCTTGTAGAACAACCCTGGAGACATTGCAAAATTTAATCACCCGTGAAATAAACATTGCCGATAATCTACCATGTTGCCTGCTCGTCTGTGCACGCATCACATGGTACATCGTTTGTGGTCCGCACAAACGTTATAGCTTTATTTTGAAACATCTGTTTTTCACCAGATTTGCTTTGATTCCCTGCAGAGCACCTGGAGAAACCTCCGAAAATATAGACACAGATCTGGCAGACACTTTGGATAAGCAATCCCGCTGAGGGACAAGGTGTGAGGTCAAGCAGTAAATGCATTTAGTCATTTAGCTGAATGAAACGATTTAATTTTGGCAAATTCTTAAATCTTTTGTACACGCAAAATAATTCTTCAAACAGTAGAAAAAGATACGTTTAATGCTTTGAAAATTTCACATTTTCTTGTGTATATATGGAGAAGGAGGGAACATAACCTTGCTTGCTTAAAGTAAAGAGGTACATCGGCTTCATTATCTGACTCATTATTTCTTTAAATTATCAGACTTCACTCCAGATTTAGACACTTACTTAGTCCGGAAGATATCCGATCCTCAAAACCGAAATAATATTTCGATATGCTTTAATTAGCCCGTGAGAGCAGATCGTGGAAAATCGTATCATATAATGCATGAAATTGCTCTAAGCTCCTAATTTTAAAACGATAGTACTTACTGTACAAAAGTGAAGTATACAGCAATTCATAGTGATGATGATCAGGCATTCGATAATATGAGTGAGGAAAGTGAAAAAAACTTTATCCTTCAGAAATTGTTGCAGCCTGTTCCAAGTCAGGGCATTTTGAGCGGGCTAAAAACACATGACAGCTTCAGACCCCAGCGAAGTTACCTGGGATATGCCTTTAGACCCCATCGAGATTGGTGACTGAGAATGCGCCTGATAAAGGATGTAGTTAAATTAGGCCATTAATTATCCTCAAAAGGGGTGTTTTAATGAACCCAACCACCCAATTTTCAGTCATGCACTTCCTTGGAGTTTTCTTATGTATGCATGCAAAGTTTAAGGCTGTTAGATTTCATGGTTTTGGAGTTATGCAGGAAATACACTGACATACACCTTTTTTTTGAGTTTATTATATAATAATAAACACACACACAGCCATTTATTATATACAATGTCAAAAATGTACTTCCTGCTTTTAGTTGCAGTCTGTGAAAAACAGAAGCAAAAAAAAGTGTATCAGTTGCGATCCCACTCCCTGCAGAATCCTTCAGTCAACATGAAGACTTCTTGGGCCAAATTTTTTTTTTTTAGCAATGCAAACCTACCCTTTGGGAACGGTCTATTACTCCCTCATGGGATGGCAATGTGAGTTTGCTTTCTGGGGGGAATTCACTCCATGCCGATGATCGCCATGGAGCCAGAAACACATCCGTGATTTATTCCTTTTCCTTGGGGGATACGCTGACAATCCTGACAAAAAAGGCTTCCAAAGCCATGTTAGCAGACTGATGTTGCAGATTGCAGTGTAGTAGCTGATACTGCATTCGGCAGTGGGCACTTCTGTGCTTTTCACCGACTGAAACTGAGCTGGTTTTCCCATTAAAAAAAATCCACACCTTGAAACGGACTGATCACCTGTAGATAAACCATCGATACTGATCATTACTAATCAACACAAAGATATCCACTCGTCCATCCATTATCCAAATAGAAAACATTTTTCTCCTGCATTTCCTCATTAAACGTTTCCACCTATTATTACCTTCGCCGCTGAAGGCTGAAACGAGGTTGTTTCCACCCCTATCTGTTTGGTTTTCTGTTTCTTTGTTTTTGTGCAGAATGTCTCAAAAAGTTGTGGATGGACTTCGACGAAACCTGGTGTACGTGTTGGATATGTGACAAGAACAAATTGATTAGATTTTAGTGAAGATCCAAATCTGGATCCGGACACGAAAGTTTTTTCATTTTTTAAGTGATTCTTCACCATTGAGAAATGGGGCCAACATATATATATATATATATATATATATATATATATATATATATATATATATATATATCATAAAATCATGATATTTCACAAATTTATTGGCCCAGATATGTTCAACTGGATCAGGAATTGTGTAGCGCAGGTATATGCTTTCTTCCGAGTGCCCTTCTAGTTCTTTCCTGTTTCTCAACCCAAAAAACATCCAAATACGTTATTTTGATCTTTTAAAAAGACAATTTTGAACCATTCTACTCCGTCCACATGAACAAGACCTCCCTCACAAGGGACTTTACAACACCGAAGCAAATCGTCTGGTTGATCGCTTTTGGAAAACTAAAATGCGTAAAATGATTTCCATCGTAAAATTCACTTACTTCTAAGAAATTAATTTTCTGGATTTGTTGAATATTTTGTGGAATCCTCTGATCGGTATTTGCTTTCCTTTTCCTCACATAAAACACATTCGGTGCATTAGTGTTTCTTCCTTTGTGGGCATTGATTGAAAAGATTATTTGTGGGTATTTTATATGCATACAGTGTGTAACACCGCAAAAATTGATTTGTTCATCTCTAGTTCAAACCTTGATGCAAGATTGGGTTTGAAAGCATGAGAACAGGGTTCAATGTGAGTCTCTGCCTGTACTCGTTTCATTTGCTGGTTTATTGTCTGGCTGTGTACCCAACAAGCCAGAAAACTCACAATGTACATAACACTAAGTTTATTTCAAATAGAAATTGTGATAATGGTGGGCCATGACAAGTTTTTTTCAGCAAATATGTAATTCCTACTGTATCTGGTTGAAGGTGAAATGTGTAAGGTCGAATGTCAGACATCATTGTTCACATGTGGGTCTTCAATAAGTTTTCAATATTTTTTTGGGGGGGGGGGTGGGATGTCGGGGGTATAACAAAATGTTGTGGAGGTTTGTGGAGGAACGAAAATACAGAGGGGCAGCAGGTTACCAGATTGATAGGGGGTGCTCATCTGCGTAGAATAAATGAAAACTCGTGCCGAGGGAGTCAACATGGGACGGAATCAGCAAAATGTACCAATGTTATACGAACACCGCAGGGCCAAAAGTATGTGGACATCCCTTCTAATTAGTAGATTCGGATATCTTAGCCACACCCAGTGCTGGCAGGTGTATAAACTCAGGCACACAGCCATGCGATCTCCATAGACAAGCATTGGCAGTAGTATGGGCCGTACTCAAGAGCTCAGTGACTTTCAACGTGGCACCGTCATAGGATTGCCACTTTCCAACAAGTCAGTTCATCAAATTTCTGCCCTGCTAGAGCTGCCCCGGTCAACTGTAAGTGCTGTGATTGTGAAGTGGAAATGTTTAGAGCAACAACAGCTCAGCCGTGAAGTGGTAGGCCACACAAGCTCACAGAATGGGACCGCCAACTACCGAAGCACGTAGCGCAGAAAAATCGTCTGCCGGTGTTGCAACACTCACTACCGAGTTCCAAACTGACTCTGGAAGCAACGACAGCGCAAGCACTGTTCATCGAGAGCTTCAGAAAATGGGTTTCCATGGCTGAGTAGCCACACACATGCCTAAAGGGCTGTCACACCTTGACGTTTTAGCCAGCAATGGCAACGTATAAAAATGTATGTAAAACGTTGGGTACGCTGAAGTTTTGAGGTTTTTTAAAAAAGTTTTGGTCGTATTCATAACGTGTTGGTCGTATGCATAACATATTAGTAACGGGCACAGAACGTTTTGTTGTCTTATAGATAACTTATACCAACGAATGCTTAGCCTGTTGTCGGCGTTCACAACCTATGCCCAACGATAGTTTAACTTAGGCATAGCGCGCTGCACGTATCGCCGACGAATTCTTGGCGTTCTCTATTTAAAAAGCTGCTGCACGCCGATTTAAATGATAACCGCCTGAAAATTGGAAGTGTCAACATCGCAGTCACACCTTGACGATTTAGCCAGCGTATGCCGACCTATGAAAAATGTGTCTAAAACGCTGGCACATGTCGAATACGGTATGGGTAAGTTGTGTATACGTTAGGAGCACGCTGAAAAACAATGAAGTACGCTGTCATATCCGTGGTACGTCTAGTACGTCGTGAAATTTCAAGCATGCTGAAAATTTTACGACGTACTCGACGTATGGCTCACAAGTTCCGCATACGCCGGCATAAGTTCTCGGCACGCTCCGCGATCGTTGTCACACGTCGGACACGCGTTACTTGTAAGTTACTCATAAGTCGAAACATGTCGAGGTAAGTTTTAGCATACCCGAAACTTAATTTTAACCTATGAGTAACGTGCTTTGAACCTATGAGTAGCGTGCTTTGAACCTATGTGTAACGTATCTCAAACGCACATTGACGTATGTAGACGTATTTGATTGACGTCTTCTGGACGACCACAGAACTTACTGAACGTGTTTCTAACTTACATCTACCGCATAATGGCGATTTGGCAGCGTTTAGGGGAATTGGTATATACAAATGGGCTTCACAAGAGGAACCCGTCAGTGTTCCAGACTCCATGTTGAGTAGACGTCAATGTCAGTAGTATCAGTAGTAGTCGTAGTAGTATTAGGTGAGCGTGTCAGTAGTAGTAGTAGTAGTAGTAGTAGTAATTGGTAGTAGTAGTAGGTCCATGTCAGTAGTAAGCCGCTGTCACACCTTGACGTTTTAGCCAGGGTATGGCATCGGATCAAATGTATGTAAAACGCTGGCGTACGCTGAACATTTGATGTTTTTTTAATTTTGGTGTGATAATAACGTGTTGGACGTATGCATAACGTATTAGTAATGTACACAGAACGTTTTAATCACATATTAGATAACTTATACCAACGAATGCTGAGCGTGTTTGTCGGCGTTCACAACCTATGCCCAACGATAGTCTAACTTATGCATAGCGCGCGACAGCGTATCGCCGACGATCACTTGGCGTAGGCTATTATAGGATGCGGCTCGACGATTCAAATCATAACCGCACTAGACATCGAAGTGTGAAGCCGCTGTCACACCTTGACGTTTTAGCCAGCATATGCCGACGTACGAAAAATTTGCCGAACCAAGCTGGCACACGTCGAATACGTTATGGGTAAGTTTTGTATACGTTAAGAGCACGCTGGCATACGTCGTAGTACGCTGCATACATCATTGTACGCGAGTACGTCGAGAAATTTTCAGCATGTTGAAAATTTCTCGACGTACTCGACGTATGACACACATTCCGCATACGCTGGCATAGTTGTTAGGCACGCTACGCGATCGTTGACACACGTCGACACACGTTACTTGTACGTTACTCATAAGTCGAAACACGTCAAGGTAATGGTTAGCGTCAGTGTTCCAGACTCCCTGTTTTGTTTTTTTTTCTTCGGTATGATGGTTATGATTAAGTCGTTGAGCGGCAGCCTTTTAATATACTATATTAATTATAACCGCACTAGAATTCGAAGTGTCAGCATGACCGTCATACCGAAGAAAAAAAAAAACCAGGGAGTCTGAACACTGACGCTAACCATTACATTGACGTGTTTTTGACTTATGAGTACCTTACAAGTAACGTGTGTGACGTTGTGTCAACGATCGCGTAACATGCTTACAAACACGTTACTCATAGGTTAGAAATAAGTTTCGGGAACGCTAAACATTACCTCGACGTGTTCGATTATGAGTAACTACAAGTAACGTGTGTCGATGTGTGTCAACAATCGCGTAACGTGCCTACAACTTATGGCCAGAATTATGCGGAACGTGTGGAGTCATACGCTGGCATACGGCGGGAAATTTCAAGCATGGAAAATTTGTCTAACAGCTCGGCGAACTACGACGTTTGCCAGCGTACTACGACGTATGCCAGCGTTCTACGACGTATACCAGCGTACTACGACGTATACCAGCGTGCTCTTAATGTGTACAAACTTACCCATAACGTATTCGACGTGTGCCGGCGTTTTAGCCCAATTTTGCACACGTCAGGCATACGTTGGCTAAATCGTCAAGGTGTGACAGGGCCTGTAGTAGGTGAGCATGATGGGGAGGTTGGGGTGATGATGGATCCTCGTTGCGTCCATGAATACGAGACTACTTTGCACCATTGTTCGATGTTCTTTTCGGCTAATTTTTTTTTCTCATTCCCACGATGAACTATTTTTTTGTTTCAGTTTTTAAAGTATTCAAAACGACTTGGACAAATGCATAATGTACTAGTAATGAACACAGAACGCTTCGATAACTTATAGATAAGTTATACCAACGATTGATTAGCGTGTTTTTAGGCGTCCACAACCTATGCCCAACGATAGTCTAACGTATGCATAGCGTGGCAGCGTATCGTCGACGATTTCGTGAGGTTTCTATTCATAGGCTGCAACTTCACTTTTAATAAATGGCTGTCACTCGCCTATTGTTTTTGGATACTGGTGCTCGGCAATTGAAATCGTTTCCATTGAACGAGTTAAATCGCTTCCAACAGCACTGCAGTCACGGCACCAACAGCAGCAGGCTCAGTGCCAGCCTCATGCCAGGCTCAAGCGGATCCCTGTAGAAGGTGTACTGCTTGGTTATCCTTGGAACCACTCTGGCTAGCAGCTCGTCGAACATCGCTGGGGGCATTCGCAGGAAGTTGATGAAGGATGCATGGTTCCTCGTTCCGGAGTTCCACCATGAGCTGGTCATATATGCCGTAACGGCGTCGCCTCCCGATCCATGGTCTGACCCAGTTCCTTCTCCTCCGTTCACGTCTTCTTCTCCCAGCTCTATTGGCACGCAACTGGTGCAGTGTCAACTCGATGAGGTCATGTTGATGTTCGAGGACAGGTAGGTATTGTCGTCTCAGCCTTGCCGTATCCTCCATCTCTCAGAATGACATGGACATGTACTCACCACGAAGTCTAAAAAAAAGACGGGTTCCTCCTGTGAACCCCATTTTTATATACCAATTCCCCTAATCCCTGCCAATACGCCATTATACGGTATCTGTAAGTTAGAAACGCGTTCAGTAAGTTCTGTGGTCGTCCTGAAGACGTAAAATACGTCTACATACGTATTTGTGGCATAGGACATGCTTTACAAATAATTCCCAAGCACGTTACTCATAGGTTATAAATAAGTCACGGGTACCCTAAACATTACTTTGACGTGTTTCGACGTATGAGGAACTTTCAAGTAACGTGTTGCGAAAGTGTGAACAACGTTCATGTAGCGTGCTTACAAAACGTTACTCATAGGTTATAAATAAGTTTCGGTACGCTAAATATTACCTCGACGTGTTTCGACTTATGAGTAACTTACAAGTAACGTGTGTCAACGTGCGTCAACGATCGCATAACGTGCCTACAACTTATGGCCAGCGTAGTGGAACGTGTGAGTCATACGCCGGCATACATCGTAAAATTTCAAGCATGCAAAAATTTGAGGACAACCCAAAAGTACAACGTTTAAAGCCAGCATACTACGACGTATGGCAGTGTTTTTCAGCGTGCTCTTAACGTATACAAAACGTACCCATAACGTATTCGACGTGTGCCAGCGTTTTAGACAAATTTTTCATAAATCGGCATACGCTGGCTAAATCATCAAAGTGTGACAGCGGCTTAAGATCATCATGTGCAATGCCAAGTGTCGGCAGAGATGGTGTTAAAGCTCACCGCCATTGGACTCTGGTGCAGTGGAAATACGTTCTCTGGAGTGATGAATCATGCTTTACCATCCGGCAGTCCGACGGACGAATCTGGGTTTGGCGGATGCCAGGAGAACGCTACCTGCCCGAATGCATAGTGCCAACTGTAAAGTTTGGTGGAGGTGGAATAATGGTCTGGGGCTGTATTTCATGGTTTGCTCTGGGTCCCTTGTTTCAGTGAAGAGAAATCTTAACGCTACGGCATACAATGACATTCGAGATAATTTGTGCTTCTAACTTTGTGGCAACAGTTCGGGGAAGGCCCTTTCCTGTTTCAGCAATGACAATGCCCCGTGCACAAAGCGACGGCCATACAGAAATTGTTTGTCGAGATCGGTGTGGAAGAACTTTGAATGGCCTGCAAAGAGCCTTGACCTCAACCCCATTGAACACCTTTGGGATGAATTGGAACGCCGACTGCAAGCCAGACCTAATCGCCTAACATCAGTGCCCGACCTCACGAATGCTCTTGTGGCTGAATGGAAGCAAATCCCTGCAGCAGTGTTCCAACATCTAGAGGAAAGCCTTCATAGAAGAGTGGAGGCTGTTATAGCAGCAAAGGGGGGACCAACTCCATCTTAATATTCGGGGGGACCAACTTGAATTTGGAATGATATGTTGGACGAGCAGGTGTCCACATACTTTTGGCCATGTAGTGCATATACATACATAGATGGGGAGCATGTGCCACAGCGTGTCACTGCATACACTTTTCACCAGTATTCTAGGGGCATCCATCTGGCCATCCCCCAGGCAGATGCCTGGCCCATCCTGATTTCTTTAGGGATAGGATATTCCAGGCACCCACCTGATGCGACCGCTTCAGGTTAACCCATGATCGCCGTCTGGTGGGCGACACCTCAGCACCACCCCACCAAATACCTTAGTGTGTTTTGTGGAATTAAGTGTATTTTGGTGGCCAGAGTGAAAACCCTGTCACCAACCTTCTCGCGAAGGTAACTTACTGCAGAAGAACATCCAGAGATACAGTTGGCACCAGATATATGGATGGCTGTTGGCTCATAAGGAGCTTCTCCACCCTTTGGCAGGTTTTCCATTTAATGCTGATGGGTGTCCACGTCCATATGCCCTCCACACCATGGGGACCTGGTTGTGGGAGCCAGTTTCATCATTGCCACTCGATCATCAACAGGTTAGTATGGGTTTCCATGTTACATGCATAAAGTCACAGATCTGATCTGGCCTGACCAGACAATCAGAGTTGAGCTGCTCTGCACCATCGATTGGCACAGATTAACACAGAGCTCCTGTCCTCAAGCAATCCCCTAACCCGAGCCATGTAGTCACTGGATTACAGGTGCACACAACTATACCCAGCAACTGACGATACAACGTTGTATCAAATACCTATTTTGGGGGGCAATCACCCCAGTCAGTTCAGGTCAGGATTTATTGTCAGGTCAGGCCAGATAAGATCTGTGACTTGCTACAGGTACCATGTAAACCTGTTCTAACCTGTTTCATGGTTGGGTTGTCAGTGACGAAACCATCTCCCCCACCAGGTTTCCTGGTGAGGAAGTTGCATGGATATGGACACCCAGCAGGATTAAAAACAAAACCTATCAAAGGGCAGAGCCAAGGGCACTCCATATCTAGTGCCCAACTGTGTCTGCGGGTGTCCTCCTGCAGTTGGGTTACCTTTTTAAGGAGGTTAGTGGCAGGATTTGCATTCTGGCCACCGTAAAATGCTTCATTCCGCAAAACCCACAAATGGAAAGAAAACTGAAAACCCACTCCGTGGTAGTACCTCCTGGGCTCCTGCCATTCGCACGGCAGCTCACCGGATGATGGGATTGGGGCAAAGCCTTTGGGACCCCCATTCTTTTATGACAGGAAGAAAAGCATGGGGTAAACTTCCTGGGTCAGATTGCGGTGGAGTGTGGCAGAGTGGTGCTGAGGTGTCGTCCACCTGATGGTGGACTCCTTGGGTTAACCTGAGGCGGTCCCTTCAGGTGGGTGCCGGGAATGTCCTATCCCTAAGAGAGGATGATCACCTTTCTCTCTTATCATCTGAGCTCAAGCATTTGAGCATCAGTATTGCAGCACTCTGAGGCTCGGAGACTGGATAGTGGCGAGATCATGGCGGGTGGTGACACCTACTAAAGGTCTGGTTGCTCTGATGGTTATCATTCTCAAGGAGTTGTTGTAGCTGTGTCCAATAAGCTGATTCCAATGATAATTGAGGTAACACCAGTCAACGAGCGTATTATGAGATGAAGGATTCATCACTCCTTGGGTCTCGTTTCCCTGGTCTCTGTTTATGCTCCGACTGAAGCGAGTGATCTCACCGTGAAGGATCCATTCTATGCCGTGCTAGAGCCTGTGGTTAATCAGTGCCCCAGATGATATACTCTTCTTGAGTTGGGGGATTTCATTGCATCAATTGGCTCTGATAGGGATGGTTATGAAGACATGTATGGGTCCCCATGAGTCTGGAACTGTGAACCAGAATAGCACGAAGTTCCTTGACTTTGCAAGAAGTCATGGACTTAGGGTGGCTGGTTCATGGTTTCAGCACCCACAAGCTCATCGATGGACATGGTATTCCAACGCCGGTGGTGTGCAAAGGAGATTGACCATGTGCTCATTGATGTTCACTGTAGGATGATCCAGAACTGCAGAGTCAACTGGAGTGCTCAGTTCCTCAATACTGACCACAGGCTTGTGGTGGCAACTCTGAAGCTGCAGCTTAAACCAGGGAGAATGGTACCATCCCAGCCGAGCCTGGATGTTGGCAAGCTCAAGGATGAGAGGGTAGCTGAGGAGTTTGCGAACAGGCTGAGTGTGGATTTTGGGGGTCTGGGTGCTTTGGGAAATCCTGAAAAGTTGTGGAGTGCCTTTAAGATCGCCACCATTGTTGTTTCTTGTGGATGTCTTGGAACTCACTGAAGGGCGAAGAAGAATTTTGTCTCTCAAGGACACTTGATACTATTGACCAGAGTCGCAGGGCCAGGCTTAATGGCCGAGCTGAGCTGTTCAGTGAGTTGTGTTATAAAACTCTATGTTTGCTGATTGTGGACAAGGATGCCTCTGTGAGGGGGTAGAACATCACCTGTGGACGAGTGATTCTCGTCCCGCTTACAAGGGAATTTGCGCATTGCATTCCTCCAACCCCATCCCTCAGGGTACTGCAGTTAGAGTGGGCCGGTCTGTTAGTGTACTGCCCGCTGGGCCGGATTTGAGCGGCTATACCAGGCTGACCAACCAGCTGTTGAGTTAGATGTCAGGGGTGTTTCTGTTCCTGTTGCTGACCTTCCAATCAACTGTGATCCACCTTCATTTGAGGAAACACAGGCGGTGCTGAATCAGTTGAAATGGAGTGAAGCTCCTGGGATTTGTAGCATCCATGTTGAATTTCTCAAAGTTGGTTGAAATGCTGTACTCATGTCATTGCATGCAGTTCTGTGCTCTGTATGGAACACAGGCATCATCCCAACTGACTGGAAGAGGGGCCTTGTTTTCCCTCTCTGGAAAGGGAAGGGTGATCGCCAGGACTGCAACAACTACCAAGAGGTGACACTGCCCTCAGTGCCAGGCAAGGTCGTTGCTTCGATAATTATTGGTAGGGTTTGCCACCATCTGCTTGAGCACCAGCTCCCAGAGCATTCAGACTGTACTCCAAAGTGGTCAATGATTGACCATATCATTCCTCTTCGGGTCCTCACCGAATGCAGACGAGAGCTTTGGCAGGGGCTGCTTGCAGCCTCTGTTGATCTCTGCAAAGCATTCGATTCGGTGAATAGGGATGCTCTCTGGAGTATACATGGTCTTGATTGGGTGCCACCAAAACTGAACAATCTGATGTCTAAACTATACTCTGGTGCTGAGAGTGCTATGAGATTTGGTAATACCATCTCTGACTTATTTCCAGTTGTTGCTGAAGTTCATCCAAGGTGTGTACTGGCCCCCAAACTTTTCAGCATTTGTATGGACTGGAACCTAGGGAAGATGTCGGAGAGATCAAGCTGCAGTGCATCATTTGGGAATGTCAAGATCTCTGACTTTGATTTAACAGATGATGCAGTCATCTTTGACGAGACTCTAGATATCCTTTTGGGGGCCCTAGAGGTGCTGACTGAGGAGTCAGAGCGCCTGGGATTATGGGTTTCCTGGGTCAAAGCTATGATCCAGGCTTTCAATGATATATTAGATGCTGCTCTCTTGTCTGTGCCTGTTTGTGGTGAGGATGTTGAGGTCATGGAGAGATTCACTTATTTTGGCAGTGATATTCATGTCTCTGCTGTTAGAGATATTCATTTCTCTTCACTGAAACTAAGGGGCCCAGCCCAAACCATGAAAAACAGCCCCAGACCATTATTCCGCCTCCACCAAACTTTACACTATGGCATTATGCATTCGGGCAGGTAGCGTTCTCCTGGCATCTGCCAAACCCAGATTCGTCCGTCGGACAATGTGTGGCTCTGCTGTCAATATATATCTGGGTCAGGCCTGGTGAGTCATGGATTCACTGGATCATGAACTGTGGCACTGTCGGTACTTGTGCATGAGGACGAAAGTCTGAGTCTTCAGGTTCTTGGTGCTTCCAGTCTCGCTCTCTGGATGCGAGACTTGGACTCTGACCAGGGATCTGACATGGAGACGTAATTACTTTGGCATCAGGTCTCTTTGGAGAATCCTTGGCTATCGCTGGTCAGACTTTGTGTCCAACGAGCAGTTGCTGAGAAAGAATCAAATGAGATTTGTTACCTGCATAGTCCATGAGCATCATCTGCAGCTGTATGGACATGTGGCTCATATTCCTGACGCTTATCCTCCTCACTAGATTCTCTCAGCGAGGGCGCCTTGTGAGTGGAGGGGGCCAATGTGCCAGGCATCTGCCTGGGGGATGATTAGATGGAGGCCCCTGGATTACCGGAGGAAATTGGACGCAGCGACGCACTGCTCTGAAGCATGCTTCCATACCTGACCTGACTTGACCACGCCCTCCCCCTCATAAATCCCTCTTTGACCCCCATTTTTTAAATATAATGCCATGAACAATATGAAGAAGAGTGCAGAGGGTGGGTATTCACGATAGCATGAGTTGAGAGGCAGCATTGTTGAACTACTGGAGGGAGGTGCATAAGACAGACAGAGGAAGTCAGTTCTTTATTTGAGAAAATAGAGGAAGGAAGAAATGGAGGTAATTGTTCAGCTTATAGTTGAGGAGGATAACTAGGTATTGAATTTGGAAAGAATACATGTAACTTGAGCAGGATTGGGAAAGATGAAGGGATGAGACAGCAGGAGGAGTGAGGCCAGAAATGAGCTGGTGATAGGAACAGAGTCCATCAACTTGCCTGTGGTGGGTTAGAAGCAGACCTTGGGACTTTGCTTTCTGCAGAGATATACCAATAATATGAAAAGCCTTGGACTTGATTGGCTCCAAGGGGAGCAAGACTGGATGGAGCTGCACTATCCCAGAGTGGGGACCTATACTCCATGATACTTCTGATGAGCATGATCTCAGCATAAGGTGTACTTCAGATGGAGGCCCTGTGAACTCTGACATGCGTGCGCTTCAGCATAGCTCTATGGAGAATACTGAGGAATCAGCCAACCTTAGAGGCCAATTTATGATAGAATGATCTGGAAGCTTCTGGTCACAATGGCATTTCACAACAGTCCAAGTAATGCCAAGCTTCCTTTTCTTTTCAAGACAAAGGTGCTTGTGTGATATTATTAAGAAACATATTTCCTTACATCAGCAGAAGGATAAATTGTTAAAGTTATCCACCATAAACAATATATAAATTAAATGTAAAAATAAATATTTTGCAAATATACTGGCTTCTGTTCTGTGCTTGTCCGTGTTATATACTGTGGTTTAACTCATGTAAAAGGAATTTCTGGTCACAATTGCAAGGGCATATCACCATTCCTTGTGCTGGGATCACAGCGAGAAGTTATTTGTGACTGCTGGGGATACGGTACACAATTCCTTTGAGATAGTCATTTCGATCTCTCGGAGCAGACCGAGACCACCACTGTGTAAAAAACTTCTCGTTCCAAGAACTTTTCGATTGCCCCTCATAGCTTGTTTTGTTGAGAGACGAGCTCCTCCTGCACATCAATGGTCCTTTGCACACGGCTGTTTCGATATGCGAGTTCTTTAGCATCCTCCTTTGTCTTTTGATTTCATATGCCATTGCATATTTTTTGTGCATGACTTTCACCTCCAATGACTGGAAGCCTAGTGTTAGCTTAGTGGTTAGCGTGGTTTCTTGGGTTCCTTGGGTCCTCAGTTCAAGCCCTGGTGCCACTGATTTAACACCAGGTGGGGTTGATTCAGCCTGTCATCCTTCTGAGGTTAGTGAAATAAGTACCATTGTGCTGGTATAGGGGCACAGAATCAGTGACATAGTTATGGCCCAACAAAATGATAGCTACTTGGCAGCCAAGCTGCCATATGCACGAATAAGAAGGAGAAGAAGAGGAAGAAGAACCCCAGTCCGTGACTTCCAATGGCAGGGTTTGACTCCCAAAAATTCTTGGGAAATTGAACAATTGACCTTTTTGTTTGTTGAGTCTTTTTGAAAAAATGCCGTTGCAAAATTAAAAACAAAACAAAATGCTGTTGTGAAAAAAAAATTGATAATCATCAGATCGAGTAATTGTCTGCTTTTTGAAATTCAAGTTAAACTTTCCTTTTGAGCAGTCTCAAACTGTTACTTAATCATTCGTATTGGTACATACAGGCAGTGGGCAAAAAAATGGAAACACAAATGTAAAGTCGCTTAATGGGGCATTGGGGCACCACGTGTGGCCAGCACGGCCTGGATGCACCGTGGCATAGAGTCCATCAGCATCTGCAATTCTGCAGGAGGGTTGCGGCACCATTCTTCCACGAGAAAGTCAATCAATTCACACCTGTGTGATGGAGGTAGACAACGCTGTCTCAGGGATCGTTCCCGAATATCTCATAAATGCTCGATTGGGTTCAGATCTGGTGATTGAGAAGGCCATGGCATATGGATAACATCATTGTCATGCTCATCAACCCATTGGGCAACCATATGTTCTCTGTTGATGGGGGCATTGGAGGGGTCTCCTCTTGCAGCCATACGAGGCATAATTATAGGCAACCAGGCCTGTGCAGCATTTTTATACATGACCCTAAGCATGCTGGGATGTTATTTGCTTCATTAACACGTAGGCCACACCTGTGTGGAATCCGTTGCTTGGTGCCCCTCATTTACCCAGGTGTTTCCATCTTTTTTTTTTCCACTACCTGTAACTCCAAACACGTCAAAACATATCACGTTAAAATTTTGTGGTCATGTCCCTTAAAAGTCCACTCATGTCTCTTAAATCCTGAGTCTGATGTCACTGAAAAAGAAATTGCGGGCTATTCATGTTAGTTATGAATCTTGTTCCATTTCCACTTAAGTCTCATGAAAGAGCTTGTGTTGACACAGATGAAGACTGTATTTATATTTTGGTGAGCCTTGTGAGTTTGGTTATTTCATCCATGGTGTCTCACCGAAAGCATTGTCCTTTATCATAGTGCTGTCACGTATGAAGCGGAACAGACATGTACCAGAACCTCTTGATGTTTTTTCTGTTGTTGCAGCGTTAAAAGACGCAGGGATTCAAATCTCATGAAGCAGTGTGCAGACGACGAGGCCACGGCTTGCTTGTAAGTCAACATTCAATCAGATTTGCTGTTATCACATCCGCGCAATAACAACACGTTACATATAAACATACCATGCCGAGTTAGAATCAACACCTATTGATCCATACATATCCGGGCGTGTTCATCTCACATTAACCACAACATGGGAATCATTCTTCATTAATCAGCATCTGTAAATTTCCCCGACCATGCACCAAGGAAAGTCAATCTCAGATGATGTAAATGAGTTATGTTCATTTATAAATTTATCATCACAGTCATAGTGCTGGTGTGATCAGAATCGAGCTTCTCAGGATTATCATACATCTAGCCTATAATCCTGGTTTTGAATGGATGGCAGGAAAGCCTTGCGAGAGGGTGACAGAGAGGGAGAGAGGAAGAGACAGGCAGAGAGAAGGGAGTGTGTGAGAGAAGCGAGATAGATTGGAGAAGGAACAGAAGCAGAGAGGCGAGGAGGGGATGGAGGGAAATGCAAGGTGGTGGGGAGGAGGGAAGAGCGGTGGACTGAGAAGAGGGAGGCGCTGTGAAGAGCAGCGGGCGTGGAGAAAGAGGGAGAAAGATGGGGAGGGGAGCCCTGAGAACCACCGCAAGGTGATGTTACGAGCAGTGCGAAGGATTGCAGGGGAGAGACGGGCTCGGGCATTTTATTCTCTCCTCTATATCTTTCCTCGCATCCCTTTCGCCTTTCTTCTCCACATTCCCTCTTTATCCATTTCCTGGGAATCGCTTGGGTTCAATACTTGAAGTGCTTAAGCGATCCATGAGGAGAGGGAAAAGGGTGGCAGAAGCTGTGTGGAGCTGTAACTCTACCAACAGGTGAGAGGGAGGACCAGATGAGCACGCACCTTGTGAGGTACGCACCAAGCAAGAAATTGCATGCACTATTGTTAAATGCCTCATTGAAGCATTGTCACTTCCAAAAGTGAATGGCAACTCATTTCTGCGCAGCATTGGATTTTGGGAGGAGATCGCGATTGGGAGGAGGGGGTAGTGTTTGAGTTCATCCGTGATACAGTTGGACCATCTTGCATAAGATGCCATAAAATGAAATATGAAGCAATATCTTGAAATATGGTGACTTTCTGAATATGTGTCTGACGATATTTGTCACCGTAAAACAATCTGTCTCGATTGCGTATATGCTGTTAAATTGTCAATATTTATACATCTTTAATTTTCACTTAATTTTCCATCCGCCTCGCTCATCTGGTCCTTTGCTTGTTGACGTCTTTGTTTGTGAGTCGATGTGTTCACGCACACCGATACTAGCAACAGGCATGTGGGGCTTTTGCGAACGGTTATGATCCACATTGTTTATCTGTTTCAAAATTAATGTTTCTCCCTAATTTATTGATCAACATGATGATCTGACCTGCATTGAACTCGCATCACACAATCAAAAATTGCACAAAGACATGAAAGGACGACATTGTTTTGGATTAACGAGGCTTGTGGAAGTTCCTCTGACCATGGAGTTTCAAGGTGATGCAAGAATTATTATTATTATTATTATTGTTTTTATTGTATATTTTAGTGGCGAACAGCAAAACAACACACTTGTTTGTGTGATCGCCAACGAAATTGGACACTGCATTGTTAAGCACCCCTATCTCAGACAAACAATTCACCGACTGTCCCAGGTGCTTGCACTCAGTTATAGACATTAAAGACCCCTAAAAAAGACAGAGTACACATTTGGACCAGTACCCTAAATTCCTCTGGGTTAAATGTTAAAAACAGCTTGACCTCATCATATGAGGACCTGTCCTGATTGTTAACTTCCCTGATAGCCCCATGAGGCTTTATGAATGGTGACAATCGAATTACAACAGAAGAAGAAGCACACCTTTCACATCTTCAGATGCATATATTTGGCTGCTGGAGCAGTTTTTACCCGCCTCAGGGATACAATCGAGGATGGGTCACCACTCCAACACAGGATCCTCGAATAGCTCATGCTTACCAATAAGCTGGTCAATCATTTTACCGACCTCAGAAAGGTGAGTCAAGTCAACCCACCTGGTGTTGTTCTAATGGCAGAGCAGGGCTTCGATCTCAGGATGCTAAGATCTTAAGCCGGCCATCTTAATCAGCCAAGACGAAGCTCTTACTCAAGTAATTGAGGTTTAAAGGAATTCTAGACTATGGTTAAGTTTTAGAATCGGATGCGGTAAAGAACTCTGAAATACATTTTGTTGATTAATTGATCATTTTGTGCAATGTTCTGTATTCTATTGTCATGAAAGGTTCATTGAATTATACATCTGAAGCAGAAAAAGTTTATTCCTGCACACAATCGGCACGTTGCTTTTCCTAATTATAATGTACACTCAGGGATCTTTAATTTGCACGTCTGCTTCCATACGAGCAATTCAAACTGCCATGCTTTGTCCTTATTTGAAAGAAAATGGATGTCGTCATATCATGAAGAGCAGTGGAGAAATAAAACGTCGACAATGTAAAGTTTTTAGGATAATAAATATTTTTGATCAAAAACTATCATCGGACCTAAATCCAGGATTCCAGGCTACATCATCCCATCCTCCTCATGAAGACATTGATGTCACAACCAAAGTCACACATGGGACTTGTCAGTTCACATGACGATGAATTACGAGTACATGTTGCAATCAGCATGGTGCATTTCCAATGGCCTGCTGCTTATTGGTCAGGCAGCATTGGCTGAGCTAGGAAATTGTAAATAACTCATTTGATTCACAAGTCATTAGTTAATCCTCCTCGTCCCCCATTGTGAATTTCTTCAAAACTGCTCATTATCCTCACTGCCCTTCATGAAACGTTCTTGTCCTTCATATATTAAACAACCGATGTCCTCTATAACCCCAAGTCAAAAGATGGGTATGAAAGGAAACCAAGTAACTTGAATGTTATTGTAATAATAATATTTAATTAATTAATAATAAAACAATAGCAATGTCATTTTATGAATTTTCTCTTCATTTGAATGTTATGTTTTGTGTGTGTTTACTGATTGTCTATGAATCGGTTGAATGGCAAGATTGGACAGAGAGAGTTTGTCATAAAAGACTAAAATATAAATCTGTGTTTTGGTGTACAACGACATTCAAAGCATTAAGTGCTGCAGTGCTAATCGAAGTTCTTTGGAGCCTCAATGGTTCATCAAACTGCCATTAATTGACACACACAGGTGACTGTCTCTCTGGTCCACGGTGATACTCTATGGATTAATTCTCGTTCTTTTTCTCTCTATCTCTTTCATTCTCTATCTCTAACATGATTTCTTGTCCTCTCTCTCTCTCTCTCTCTCTCTCTCTCTCTCTCTCTCTCTCTCTCTCTCTCTCTCTCTCTCTCTCTCTCTATATCTCTATAATCTCTATATCTCTATATACTCTAATATCTCTATATCTCTATATCTCTATATTCTCTCTTCTCATGATTAAAGGGTCAAAACCTCGAAGATAACATCACACCCAGCAGACAAGTTTGTGTTGCCTTGACTTTTTAATGTATATTGATTGTTTTTTTTTATCCTTTTATTTTTAATTTCTGGGTGTGACTACTCTCATAGTTTTCTACATCTTTTTGTGGTGACCGATCCCTATTAATGAGCCTCATCTTTCACACTCATTACATTCTGTCTTTATGTAGATAAAATATATCACTATATATATATATATATATACTATATATATATATATATATATATATATATGTATATATATATATATATATATATATATATATAATTATATATATATTTGAATATATCTATTATATTTATTATATATATATATATATATATATATATGTTGAATCTACTCCATCCCAAAATGGTACGGTATCACTGCTCTTTTAACATTAGTTGATATTTCTATAAGATAAAAAAGGTGTTATGCATGGATTTCTTTGTATAAACATAGGTGGTGTTTATCTAAGCTTTCTCTCGGCATCGTTCCCTTATAGCTTTAATTTTTTAAAACTGGCAGCAAATTTTGAACAGTATGAAAACCCCAAAGGGACAATGAGCTGTTACATTAGAGAGCTTTTGATTTGAATCTTCAAATGATTGATATAGTTGTGGAATCGATGCGTGGCCTAGATTCATACGAGTCAATTGATGCAAAATCTATTCTTTTCATGAAAGATTATCCAATGCATCATGTAATTTTACACAAGCAGTAAAACAAAGATCACTTGTTATACGAGATAAATATGCACATCAGCTGGCATTGTGTTTTACATATTACAGAACAATAGATCACTCATGTCGGAGTTTCCATTGGTATATGGCCGGGTAGGAGAAAATAAACGAGTTAGTGACAAGAGGAGAGGGTATCCTGCTGTTGGTCTTTCTATCTATCTGATTAACTTGCAGATCATAAAGGCACCATGTTTGTGATTATAGGGACAAATAAACCTGCATGCACCCTCCTCTCTGGTCCATGGCTGGTTGGGGCTATATTTTAGAACTTCACCCGCATGCATAAGCAATAACTCACCTGCTTTTCATTGAAAAACGCTGGGGATGTTTTCCATCTATAACAATCAATGCTGGAAGATGAGCCCGCATTAGCTTAACGCTCTATTTGACTGATGGTGCACTTTTTAGTGCAACACCATGCTTGTGAAGCAACAGTCAGCCAATTTATAGTTGGGTTTGAAGATGGAACATAGACTATTTGGCTGTCATGAACAGGGATCTTGGCAGAGTTGCAGAGGTCGACAATGCAGAAGGAATTATGTGTCGTATGTTACTCAATCCTCGCTGTGACACAATCCAAATACCTTGTCACTGTGACAGTTCAAAAGACCTCGTTGTGACACCATCACAAGGATTAACTGGAGCGGTCAATGGCAAGCCATCACAAATCCACATGCTTCTCACCAAAATCAAAGTTGAAAGATGGCAAAAAGTTCTCCCAGGAATGACCCAATATCAAATTTTGAGTTCAAACAAATTTTCTGTTTTCACCCCTGTGACTCAAAGTCCCAACCCAAGGGCATTAACCGGGGGTCAAATCCAAAAAAATCATTACATATTTCATGTATCCCCCAATGTTGATTGCATGTACAAAATTTCATTTAAAAAAATTTATGAAATGTGTCCATAATTGCATTTTATGGTATTTAACCTATTTGATCCTGCCCCAGAGCCCCAGGTGGCCAGGCCAAAAATGATACTGCTGTCACAGCTTTATGTCATGAGGTGGTCAAAACGACCGAGTTTGGTAAATGTATACACAATCATTTAGGAGGAGATAGTGCGATGGACAGACAGATAGATAGACAGAGCCGATTACAGCATCCCCTATTTTTTTTATTTTTTTTAAAGCATCGGGATATTGAAATGTTTCTTTGTGCAGAAATATGAACATTGAATACAAAAGGCAGATGTACACACAAAGGTTTATGTTGGGAGTTTCCATTAAATATTGACTCTTTTTTTCCTCCCTGTACGAAGCTGGTTCCAACTGGTATAACTTAAGTGAAGATTGAGAAACACCTCACAATACCATTGGTTAAACATAGTTACCACCACATTCCTGCACATGGGATACCCATTTATTGTTCCCCTTGAGCCGCAACATAGCGGAAATGCCACATACTTGGCCTGGAATGGCCAGGGTCTCTTGGTTTTGCATCGGTACAACTCAAGCTCTTGTTTGTCAAACCCAGCCCCCATACAGCACACAAAGCTCTGACTCTAGCCGCACTCAACACACCTACACCCTCCAAGCCAAGTTTTCCCCGGAGTCTCTCCTCTATTGCTGAATTTCCCCACCACTGCTGTATGAGGATTCTCAGTGTACCTTATTGTCAATTTTAAGGAAATTAGAACACAATGCACAAAATCATTTAGTGTATGGGATTTAAACCTGTGTTCCGAGCCTCATGGGCCAGGGATTCAGATCAGAATACAAAACACAAAACTCATTTCTAGTTGAAAAATGGTGTTAAATTTTTTTGTTTTTTTTTGTTTCTGCACCATAGAATTCAAAGAAATGACAATCCAGACAAGACAAAGGGATGCGCAAATCTCATATCGCAAACACATGAAGCATATTTGCAATAAAGTAAAGCCTACATCGTACGGATAAAATCAATAAACTCACTCGCATCATATCTAACATACCTGGGTCATAAGACAGCTCAAAGGCAAGTGTGCTACCTCTGTGTCATCCTGTTGGAGAGGTTGTCTTTGGTACTGAAAATGAAAAACATTTGTAAAGAGCAAAGGAGATGAACAAATGGGAAGACAAAGAAGTTTGGTCAAAGCAGAATGGAGACCAATGGTAAGTACGAACATATTAATTCAGTATCCAGACATGTTGCTGCTCATTTCATTTTGTAATGCAACCACAAGGACTCTCAAGGCATCAGTCCATCACTCTTTTCCTCTCATTTTCACTCCCAAGCCCCTACCTAGCTCTTGATTCTTTGTTGTCTTGTTTTTCTTCTCATTCCTTTGTCTCCTTAGGCCCGTTCATTTCTTTATCTCATACAGTAATATCATCCAAGCCGAGTGAGCAAGAATAGCCAAAGAGGCCATCTGAGACAGGAGCAAAGTGTTTGGATAAGCTTGTGTCTCAAAACTCGCCATACACATGGTGACTCAAGTTTTTTTTCCCACATATTGAGTATGGCTGTAACGATGTCATTTTATACTTATGGGGTTTGAAGAAATTGAAGAGAAGTTTTTTCCTCTTGTGCGTAAACTGATTTTGGTATAAAATACTGAAGCAAAATGAGACAGCATTGTTTTCAATGATGTGTATCCTCAACACATGTTTTAAGGCAATATCGATACAGTTGAACCATTTGATGGCTTGACGGTGAAAAATCTTGGCCCTTGGCTTATTTGGAAATTTTGAGATTATGACGATATTTCTTTTACCTATTCTGGGCAAGAATTTGACCTGACCTGTGTGGGAGGACGTAAATGGCAAAGTAGGTAAAGTATTGACACTTGTTCCAGCGTGGATTATTTGGCTTTTTGAGTCTAACCCGATCCAGACATCCTCACCTACCCATTTATTGTTTTGCATCGTGCTTGGATGTCTGCTGTGCAGAGGGCTTTCTTAGAAAGATATATCGATTTCTGATGAGATCTGATAAAATCAGATGACAACATTATCAATTCCAATCAAAAATCGTATGATATTGTCTTAAGAACTTGAGTTTGTGAGATCTCTCCAAAGGGTGCTCTTTCTGTCTTGCTCAGGTTTATTTGTTTCTGTTTGTCAAAATACTTCGTTGTACCAAGCTCAAATTTTGCACACCACTTCATGACGTACCCGAGTGGAGTTAATTCAATTTTGGTGTAATTCTACAATTGTATATTTAAAATGTATCAGAGTCGAACACATGGTTTTTCAACAGTAACTCAAGAACCATCATGAAGATGATGGTGAAAATTTTCATACTGATTCGGTGTGACGCCGAGCTGGTTAATTGTTGGTGCATCTCTACATGTTTTGCATGTACAGATACAAATGAGAAGTCTCACAAGTCAATCTCTGACTGACCTTTCATATCTCTTTTTCACTTGCATGATCAGCGTGTACCCATGTACAAATTTGCACCAGTAACTACCACTGTGAAAAATGACTGGTAGCTTCTGCACCTGCAACACTCACTGTGGAGGGCAAAGCTCAAAAGCAAGCCGCATAAACAGCGCATCTGCCCTGCAGACCAAACAGATTGCTTCGAAATTGTACCTTAACATGCTGAACACACCAAACAGAGCAATTGCCAATTGAGCGATATTGATGGACTGAGAAGCAATTTATAAATCTATAATTGTTAATTTTATGGCCAGCCCGTAGCCAAATAAAGAAAGTTTTGGTGGGGAAGGACCCTGACTTGGCCCGACAGCATCTGGCCCTTTGAAGATATTTCCTCATTAACCTATCTGTCATTGGCTGTTAGCTCAAGTGTGATTGAGGCCAGGAGATGAGGTAGACACATTGGTTTACTCCATTTGCCCTTGACATGCCATTAATAAAGAGCGAGAGATGATGGCCAGCAAAATTAATTGCGAGGTTATCAAAGACTGACAAGTTGCCTTGTACCAAGAAGGAATGTACAAGTATTTCCTTCTTATATATGTTTAGCCCAATGCGTTTTTGACGTATGTAAGTGACTTTCACAACTAGAACAGATGAAAAGCGAAGATACTGTATTTGAAAAGTCTTGAAATTAATTTCACTCACGAGCCCCTGTTTCGTAAATTTACATTCAAAAAATGCCTTTGGAACTGCACCGGCCAAAGCACCAAACCAAGGAACTCACAGGCAGAGCTTATCAGTAAGTTGACACGTTACATGACTTGCGGATGGTTTGTTATTATTTATTATTCTCTATTTCCTGTCTTTCCGTGGGCACACTCCTGTGGGGCTCTTGTTGTTAAGATAAGGAAGTAGCGGCGAGATAAACGGTGACAACCTGATAACAGTAATACATATAGGTACATCCATGAATTGTGGGTTTGAGTATGACTCAATTGTTTTCATACAATGTCTGTAAAGCCTTATTGAAAAGCCAGCATGGCTATTACATGAAAGATAAGGTAAAGTGGCAATTTTATTGCATTTTTCCCTCGATAACAAATGTATGAAGCAACAGTTCACAAATCAACACGATGTTTGGTTTACATGAGATATGATACAAATTGATGACTTAATGGTTTGAGCATCCACTCTGGGTCTTGGAGGTCGGTCGTTCAATTCCAACCCTGGACCAATCACACCAAAGATTTTAAAAATGGTACATGCTACTTCCTTGATTCATGCTCAGTGTTTAAACGATAGAGCATGGATAAACTCCAAAGGTTGGCATCCATAGGATGGAGGAAATGACACCTCAACTAGAAGGGTACTCAATAGAGCACATACCTCCACCACGCAATGTCTGATCCTTTGGAACATATTGGGACAGATACATTTTTGAAATATCATGATATTTGTCGTTTATTGGCCCGATCTCTCAATGGTGAAGAATCACTTAAAAATTAAATTGTTCTCGTATCCAGAACTAGTGGGGCAACTTAGCATAATTGTGCATTTTGTGAGGAAAGCACCAAATTTGGCACACTAGTAGCCTATCAGATTATGAACAGATTTGGATATTGGGCCATCTCAAATTCAGCCCTGATGGCTGTGGCAGCCATTTTCCACTGCCATCAAAAATTTGAGATGGCCAATATCCAAATCTGTTCATAATCTGATAGGCTACTAGTGTGCCAAATTTGGTGCTTTCCTCAAAAATGCACAATTGTTATGTTATATTAGCTAAGTTGCCCCACTAAACCTGATTCTGATCTTCACAAAAATCGAATCACTTCGTCCTTGTCACACACCCAACCTCTCCACCAAATTTCGTCCGAATCCGTCTATAACTTATTGAGATATCGTGCTATATATATCGGTTTAGCCCAATCTCTCAATGGTGAAGAATCACTGAAAAAATTAGAAGGGCAATTGGGAGAGCATGTATTTCCACCACGTAATGCTTGATTCAAGAGAACATTTTGGGCCCAATACATTTTTGAAATATCCTGCTATACAGTACTATATTGTTTTTGGCCCCATCTCTCAATGGTGAAGAATCACTTTAAAAATTAAATAATTCTCGTATCCAGATCGGATTTGGATCTTCACCAAAATCGAAGCAATTCGTCGTTGTCATGTCTCCAACCTGTCCACTATTTTTCATCTGAACCCATCCACAACCTTTTGAGACATCGTGCTATATATTGGTTTGGCCCTATCTCTCAGTGGTGAAGAAACACTTAAAAAATTATCAGACCCAGATTCAGATCTTCACCAAAATTGAACCAATTCTTCCTTGTCATACACCCAACTGTCCACCAAGTTTTACCTGAATCCGTCCACAACTTTTTGAGGTATCGTGCACATATCATCCTTGGCCCTATCTCTTAATAGTGAAGAATCATTGAAAAAATTCAAGTAGTCTGATCCGGATCTGGAGTTTCACCAAAATCTTATCTGTTCATCTTTGTCACACACCCAACCTGCCCACCAAATTTCATCCGAGTCCATTCACAACTTTTTGAGATATCCTGCACACAGACAAACAAACCAAACAAACAAACAAACAAGCCAGTAGGCGACATGGTGGTCGCTAGACTAAGGCGAATTGAAATATGTAGCTAAGAGAGAACACATCAGATGGCATTTTTGCCGTTCGTTGTTCCATATAGGAACATGACGAGCAACTGTCATTCATCATTTGTGTTCGATTCCCTAACCCTACGTTAGGGAATCCCAACGCGAACGTGGGGTGAAAGCATATAGTAATTTAATATTGCATACTAGTCATACAGTTTTGACGGATGGGCTGAAAGTTTTTGACAAAGAGGTTGATTATAGTGCGCATAAAAGCGCTGAAGCCGATTTTTGATTTTCAATTTTTTTTCTTTCAATTAAAAAATTTTTTTTAAAGTCCCGTTGCTAGGCAATGGTGGCGTCCATAGCAACGGTCTCAAAAGCATACAACTAGATCCTGGTATGAACCTACCAGTCAAGTTTTATTAAAACGGTTGACTCTCTGGCCTCCAAGCTGTCCATTACAAACAAACAAACAGACAGATGGAAAACCTGGAGAATAAGGGTAGTCTAGTGACCACCCAAGAGGGGTGAAACATAACCTCCTTCACCTTTGGTGGTGGAGGTAATTATTTGATCTGGAACCAGATCTTCACCACAAATCTAATCAGTCGTCCTTGTCACACACCCATCCTGCCCATCCAAATTTCATCCGGGATCCGTCAACAACCTTTTGAGATATCCTGCACACAAACAAACAAACAAGCAGTCATAGACTGGTACTTACGAAATCGTCAACTTGACCTCTGACCTTGTCTAATAAAAGCTGTCTCTGGAGAAGGGTAGCGACGCAAACCAGAAGTTTCTACATGATTCTGTACCAAACCATCAAAAATCGAATGTTTGACCTCACTGTGACCTTGACCTTTGACCGATTTTGACCAAATCTAATCAGCGCTCGCCATCACCCTCCTGAATCACGTGGTGTAATTTGATATTGGTAGCTTCTTCCGTTCTCGAGCCTACAAACAAACAAACACACACACAAACAAACACACAAACAGATGACGGAAGTCATCAATTTACTTACGAAATCTTTAGATTTCGTAAGTAACAAACAGGGGTGAAAATATAACCTCCTTCCACCTTTGGTGGTCATAATAACTATATATACAGTATATAAAATAGGCTAATGTCGTCTGTCTGTCCCACCCTGAAACACAGATGCTCCTTGGAGAAAGAGAGAAGATCTTTGCAAGATCATAAAGGCACCATGTTTGTGATTATAGGGACAAATAAACCTGCATGCACCCTCCTCTCTGGTCCATGGCTGGTTGGGGCTATATTTTTTAGAACTTCACCCGCATGCATAAGCAATAACTCACCTGCTTTTTCATTGAAAAACGCTGGGGATGTTTTCCATCTATAAGCAATCAATGCTGAAGATGAGCCCAGCATTAGCTTAACGCTCTATTTGCTGATGGTGCACTTTTTAGTGCAACACCATGCTTGTGAAGCAACAGTCAGCCAATTTATAGTTGGGTTTGAAGATGGAACATAGACTATTTGGCTGTCATGAACAGGGATTTGGCAGAGTTGCAGAGGTCGACAATGCAGAAGGAATTATGTGTCGTATGTTACTCAATCCTCGCTGTGACACAATCCAAATACCTTGTCACTGTGACACGTTCAAAAGACTCGTTGTGACACCATCAACAAGGATTAACTGGAGCGGTCAATGGCAAGCCTCACAAATCCACATGCTTCTCACCAAAATCAAAGTTGAAAGATGGAAAAAGTTCTCCCAGGAATGACCAAATATCAAATTTTGAGTTCAAACAAATTTTCTGTTTTCACCCTGTGACTCAAAGTCCAACCCAAGGGCATTAACCGGGGTCAAATCCAAAAAAATCATACATATTTCATGTATCCCCCAATGTTGATTGCATGTACAAATTTCATTTAAAAAATTTATGAAATGTGTCCATAATTGCATTTTTATGGTATTTAACCTATTTGATCCTGCCCCAGAGCCCCAGGTGGCCAGGCCAAAAATGATACTGCTGTCACAGCTTTATTGTCATGAGGTGGTCAAAACGACCGAGTTTGGTAAATGTATACACAATCATTTAGGAGGAGATAGTGCGATGGACAGACAGATAGATAGACAGAGCCGATTACAGCATCCCCTATTTTTTTATTTTTTAAAGCATCGGGATATTGAAATGTTTCTTTGTGCAGAAATATGAACATTGAATCAAAAGGCAGATGTACACACAAAGGTTTATGTTGGGAGTTTCCATTAAATATTGACTCTTTTTTTTCCTCCCTGTACGAAGCTGGTTCCAACTGGTATAACTTAAGTGAAGATTGAGAAACACCTCACAATACCATTGGTTAAACATAGTTACCACACATTCCTGCACATGGGATACCATTTATTGTTCCCCTTGAGCCGCAACATAGCGGAAATGCACAATACTTGGCCTGGAATGGCCAGGGTCTCTTGGTTTTGCATCGGTACAACTCAGCTCTTGTTTGTCAAACCCAGCCCCCATACAGCACAACAAAGCTCTGACTCTAGCCGCACTCAACACACCTACACCCTCCAAGCCAAGTTTTCCCGGAGTCTCTCCTCTATTGCTGAATTTCCCCACCACTGCTGTATGAGGATTCTCAGTGTACCTTATTGTCAATTTTAAGGAAATTAGAACACAATGCACAAAATCATTTAGTGTATGGGATTTAAACCTGTGTTCCAGAGCCTCATGGGCCAGGGATTCAGATCAGAATACAAAACACAAAACTCATTTCTAGTTGAAAAATGGTGTAATTTTTTTTGTTTTTTTTGTTTCTGCACCATAGAATTCAAAGAAATGAAAATCCAGACAAGACAAAGGGATGCGCAAATCTCATATCGCAAAACACATGAAGCATATTTGCAATAAAGTAAAGCCTACATCGTACGGATAAAATCAATAAACTCACTCGCATCATATCTAACATACCTGGGTCATAAGACAGCTCAAAGGCAAGTGTGTCTACCTCTGTGTCATCCTGTTGGAGAGGTTGTCTTTGGTACTGAAAATGAAAAACATTTGTAAAGAGCAAAGGAGATGAACAAATGGGAAGACAAAGAAGTTTGGTCAAAGCAGAATGGAGACCAATGGTAAGTACGAACATATTAATTCAGTATCCAGACATGTTGCTGCTCATTTCATTTTGTAATGCAACCACAAGGACTCTCAAGGCATCAGTCCATCACTCTTTCCTCTCATTTTCACTCCAGCCCTACCTAGCTCTTGATTCTTTGTTGTCTTGTTTTTCTTCTCATTCCTTTGTCTCCTTAGGCCCGTTCATTTCTTTATCTCATACAGTAATATCATCCAAGCCGAGTGAGCAAGAATAGCCAAGAGGCCATCTGAGACAGGAGCAAAGTGTTTGGATAAGCTTGTGTCTCAAAACTCGCCATACACATGGTGACTCAAGTTTTTTTTCCCACATATTGAGTATGGCTGTAACGATGTCATTTTATACTTATGGGGTTTGAAGAAATTGAAGAGAAGTTTTTTCCTCTTGTGCGGTAAACTGATTTTGGTATAAAATACTGAAGCAAAATGAGACAGCATTGTTTTCAATGATGTGTATCCTCAACACATGTTTTAAGGCAATATCGATACAGTTGAACCATTTGATGGCTTGACGGTGGAAAAATCTTGGCCCTTGGCTTATTTGGAAATTTGAGATTATGACGAATTTCTTTTACCTATTCTGGGCAGAATTTGACCTGACCTGTGTGGGAGGACTGTAAATGGCAAAGTAGGTAAGTATTGACACTTGTTCCAGCGTGGATTATTTGGCTTTTGAGTCTAACCGATCCAGACATCCTCACCTACCCATTTATTGTTTTGCATCGTGCTTGGATGTCTGCTGTGCAGAGGGCTTTCTTTAGAAAGATATATCGATTTCTGATGAGATCTGATAAAATCAGATGACAACATTATCAATTCCAATCAAAAATCGTATGATATTGTCTTAAGAACTTGAGTTGTGTGAGATCTCTCCAAAGGGTGCTCTTTCTGTCTTGCTCAGGTTATTTGTTTCTGTTGTCAAAATACTTCGTTGTACCAAGCTCAAATTTTGCACACCACTTCATGACGTACCCGAGTGGAGTTAATTCAATTTTGGTGTAATTCTACAATTGTATATTTAAAATGTATCAGAGTCGAACACATGGTTTTTCAACAGTAACTCAAGCATCATGAAGATGATGGTGAAAATTTCATACTGATTCGGTGTGACGCCGAGCTGGTTAATTGTTGGTGCATCTCTACATGTTTTGCATGTACAGATACAAATGAGAAGTCTCACAAGTCAATCTCTGACTGACCTTTCATATCTCTTTTCACTTGCATGATCAGCGTGTACCCATGTACAAATTTGCACCAGTAACTACCACTGTGAAAAATGACTGGTAGCTTCTGCACTGCAACACTCACTGTGGAGGGCAAAGCTCAAAAGCAAGCCCGTATAACAGCGCATCTGCCCTGCAGACCAAACAGATTGCTTCGAAATTGTACCTTAACATGCTGAAACACACCAAACAGAGCAATTGCCAATTGAGCGATATTGATGGACTGAGAAGCAATTTATAAATCTATAATTGTTAATTTTATGGCCAGCCCGTAGCCAAATAAGAAAGTTTTGGTGGGGAAGGACCCTGACTTGCGCCGACAGCAATCTGGCCCTTTGAAGATATTTCCTCATTAACCTATCTGTCATTGGCTGTTAGCTCAAGTGTGATTGAGGCCAGGAGATGAGGTAGACAATTGGTTTACTCCATTTGCCCTTGACATGCCATTAATAAAGAGCGAGAGATGATGGCAGCAAAATATATTGCGAGTTATCAAGACTGACAAGTTGCCTTGTACCAAGAAGGAATGTACAAGTATTTTCCTTCTATTATATATGTTTAGCCAATGCGTTTTTGACGTATGTAAGTGACTTTCACAACTAACAGAGTAAAAGCGAAGATACTGTATTTGAAAAGTCTTGAAATTAATTTCACTCACGAGCCCCTGTTTCGTAAATTTACATTCAAAAAATGCCTTTGGAACTGCACCGGCCAAAGCACAAACCAAGGAACTCACAGGCAGAGCTTTATCAGTAAGTTGACACGTTACATGACTTGCGGATGGTTGTTATTAATTTATTATTCTCTATTTCCTGTCTTTCCGTGGCACACTCCTGTGGGGCTCTTGTTGTTAAGATAAGGAAGTAGCGGCGAGATAAACGGTGACAACCTGATAACAGTAATACATATAGGTACATCCATGAATTGTGGGTTTGAGTATGACTCAATTGTTTTCATACAATGTCTGTAAAGCCTTATTGAAAAGCCAGCATGGCTATTACATGAAAGATAAGGTAAAGTGGCAATTTTATTGCATTTTTCCCTCGATAACAAATGTATGAAGCAACATTTCACAAATCAACACGATGTTTGGTTTACATGAGATATGATACAAATTGATGACTTAATGGTTTGAGCATCCACTCTGGGTCTTGGAGGTCGGTCGTTCAATTCCAACCCTGGACCAATCACACCAAAGATTTTAAAAAATGGTACATGCTACTTCCTTGATTCATGCTCAGTGTTAAACGATAGAGCATGGATAAACTCCAAAGGTTGGCATCCATAGGATGAGGAAATGACACCTCAACTAGAAGGGTACTCAATAGAGCAATACTCCACACGCAATGTCTGATCCTTTGGAACATATTGGGACAGATAACATTTTTGAAATATCATGATATTTGTCGTTATGGCCCGTCTCTCAATGGTGAAGAATCACTTAAAAATTAAATTGTTCTCGTATCCAGAACTAGTGGGGCAACTTAGCATAATTGTGCATTTTGTGAGGAAAGCACCAAATTTGGCACACTAGTAGCCTATCAGATTATGAACAGATTTGGATATTGGGCCATCTCAAATTCAGCCACTGATGGCTGTGGCAGCCATTTTCCACTGCCATAAAATTTGAGATGGCCCAATATCAAATCTGTTCATAATATGATAGGCTACTAGTGTGCAAATTTGGTGCTTTCCTCACAAAATGCACAATTGTTATGTTATATTTAGCTAAGTTGCCCCACTAAACCTGATTCTGATCTTCACAAAATCGAATCACTTGTCCTTGTCACACACCCAACCTCTCCACCAAATTTCGTCCGAATCCGTCTATAACTTATTGAGATATCGTGCTATATATATCGGTTTAGCCCAATCTCTCAATGGTGAAGAATCACTGAAAAAATTAGAAGGGCAATTGGAGAGCATGTATTTCCACCACGTAATGCTTGATTCAAGAGAACATTTTGGGCCCAATACATTTTTGAAATATCCTGCTATACAGTACTATATTGTTTTTGGCCCATCTCTCAATGGTGAAGAATCACTTTAAAAATTAAATAATTCTCGTATCCAGATCGGATTTGGATCTTCACCAAAATCGAAGCAATTCGTCGTTGTCATGTCTCCAACCTGTCCACTATTTTTCATCTGAACCATCCACAACCTTTTGAGACATCGTGCTATATATTGGTTTGCCCTATCTCTCAGTGGTGAAGAAACACTTAAAAAATTATCAGACCCAGATTCAGATCTTCACCAAAAATTGACCAATTCTTCCTTGTCATACACCCAACTGTCCACCAAGTTTTACCTGAATCCGTCCACAACTTTTTGAGGTATCGTGCACATATCATCCTTGGCCTATCTCTTAATAGTGAAGATCATTGAAAAATTCAAGTAGTCTGATCGGATCTGGAGTTTCACCAAAATCTTATCTGTTCATCTTTGTCACACACCCAACCTGCCCACCAAATTTCATCCGAGTCCATTCACAACTTTTTGAGATATCCTGCACACAGACAAACAAACAGACAGACAAGCCGGTAGGCAACATGGGTGGTCGCTAGACTAAGGCGAATTGAAATATGTGCTAAGAGAACACATCAGATGGCATTTTTGCCGTTTGTTGTTCCATATAGGAACATGACAGCAACTGTCATTCATCATTTGTGTTCGATTCCCTAACCCTACGTTAGGGAATCCCAACGCGAAGTTGGGGTGAAAGCATATAGTAATATAATTGCATACTAGTCATAGTTTTTGATGGATCGGGCTGAAAGTTTTTGACAAAGAGGTTGATTATAGTGCGCATAAAAGCGCTGAAGCCGATTTTTGATTTTCAATTTTTTTTTTTCAGATTTAAAAAAAAATTAAAGTCCCGTTGCTGGGCAACGGTGGCGTCCATAGCAACGGTGTTCAAAAGCATACAACTAGATCCTGGTATGAACTTACCAGTCAAGTTTTCATTAAATTGGTTGACTCCTTTGGCCTCCAGAGCTGTCCATTACAAACAAACAAACAGACAGACGGAAAACCTGAGAATAAGGGTAGTTTTAGTGACCACCCAAGAGGGGTGAAATATAACCTCCTTCACCTTTGGTGGTGAAGGTAATTATTTGATGTGGATCCAGATCTTCACCAAAATCTAATCAGTTCGTCCTTGTCACACACCCATCCTGCCCACCAAATTTCATCCGGATCCGTCAACAACCTTTTGAGATATCCTACACACAAACAAACAACCAAACAAGCAGTCATAGACTGGTACTTACGAAATCGTCAACTTGACCTCTGACCTTGTCTAATAAAAGCTGTCTCTAGAGTAGGTAGCGACGCAAACCAGAAGTTTCTACGATGATTCTGTACCAAACCATCAAAAATCGAATGTTTGACCTCACTGTGACCTTGACCTTTGACGATTTTGACCAAAATCTAATCAGCGCTCGCCATCACCCTCCTGAATCACGTGGTGTAATTTGATATTGGTAGCTTCTTCCGTTCTCGAGTTATCGTGCCTACAAACAAACAAACACACACACAAACAAACACACAAACAGATGACGGAAGTCATCAATTTACTTACGAAATCTTTAGATTTCGTAAGTAACAAACAGGGGTGAAAATATAACCTCCTACCTTGTGGTGTCATAATAACTATATATACAGTATATAAAATAGGCTAATGTCGTCTGTCTGTCCACCCTGAAACACAGATGCTCCTTGGAGAGAGAAAAAAAAAAAAGAAATAAAGTTGCTTCAAATGAATCCAAACTTACAGGAATTTTTTTTTTCAGACAAAATTATTTTTTAATCCAGGTAGCGTATAAGGAAAAGACCGCTGCCAATTTCACTCCAGAAAAAAAAAAATGCTGTTAAGAAATATATAACCTCAGATTCTTGACCTTTTTTTCTTGACCAAGAATAAAAGGTTTCCTTTTTTAAATTTTTTTTATGTCGTGGCATTTTTTTTACCATGGGGTTCTGCTCGTAATGGATATTTCATTGATGTTGACAGCAGGCTGTTTGATGTAAGTCTTTCTTCCCTGAACCACTTTAA
>CM068954.1:168412749-168454999 GCA_035128595.1 Eptatretus atami | reverse complement strand
CTCTCCCACCCACTCTTTCCCATTCCCACCTCTCCTCTCCTTCCCCTCTCTCTCTCTTTCTCCAACCCTTTCTCACTGCGCCCCCCCCCCTTTCCTCTCCCCTGTGGCTCACCTCCCCCCTCCTCTCTGTCTCTGGTTCTCTGTCTCTGCCTCGTCTCTCTTCTCTCATCTCTCTTCTCTCTCTCTTCTCTCTCTCATCTCTCTCTCTCTCTCTCTCTCTCTCTCCTCTTCTCTCTCTCTCTATCTGCATCGTCACCGCCTCTCCCTCCTCTTTTTCTCTCCCTCCCTTCCCACTTTGGTATTCCCATCAGGAAGCAACGCATGATTATTTGCTGATATGCTCAAATCAATGTCATTGTCAGTGTGTCTCCTCCATAACTCCAAAACCATGAAACCTAGCAGCGCTGAAACTTAGCACACTACTAAGGAACTCCAAGGAAATGCATGAGTGAAAATTGGGTGTTTGGGTAAAGGGAGACACATCTTTTGAAGATAATTACAGCCTTAATTTAATTGCCTTTTTTGAAGCAGTGTTATCCATTGTAAACCTTACGTTCCTCCATGGGTCTTGGTCGCCATTTTTTTTGGACTTTGCTCAGACAATGCCTTGCTTGTACAGGCCGCAATGGTTCTTAATAAAAAAATTTATTTTCACTTCCTCACTAATTCATCAAAATACCTGATCATCATACCTATACATACGCTGGATATGTCGCAATGCTTACAAACGCTGGGAGATGCCAGTTGATCATGCGCTTTGTTTTCATGTCCGCACATGCCGTAAACCACCTGAAAACTTCAACTCTCAAGCCAAATTTCAAAATTAAACTTCCTTATTGACTTTAGCAGCACTTATGACTGCTGAAAAAGTTCACTTGCTTCAATTTCGGATGTTGCTTGACATTCCGGGTGTTCTTCTGGTCCATGGTATTAATGACCGATTGTCAATCACTGAAGCACTTGCCAAGCCAGCCGCTTCCTTATCACTGTTTCGTTGGAGTGCTTGATTGAGTGCTTAAGCAATTGGCAAGTGACGCACAGCTGCTTGGTCGGTTCATTCCAAATCATGGGACCATCTACGCAAAAAGTATTCACTGACTTATCGATCGACTTGAACAAGGTTCAAACCCTACTCGCCTGCGTTTGGCCCTGCCTTCTATTTCAAAATTTGAGTTTTTGCTTGAGTGCTTAAAGCCAATTGGCTCGTGTTCTCAAGCTTCAACTCTCGAGCTTAGACTCTGAAAGCAATCCATGATTGATACCAGCGGTTTGTTTCCATGGAGACATTTTCAGATAGCAAGGCCACAAAAATTTGAATCATTGATCTCGCTGGGTTCCAATCCTGACCCAGATATAGAACTGTCATCTGGTGTTTACAGATAG
Source organism: Eptatretus atami (assembly GCA_035128595.1). Classification (NCBI taxonomy): domain Eukaryota; kingdom Metazoa; phylum Chordata; class Myxini; order Myxiniformes; family Myxinidae; genus Eptatretus; species Eptatretus atami. The sequence continues at coordinate 168,453,616 of CM068954.1, read as the reverse complement.
GTTATTCATTAATGTGTGTTCCTTCTCTCAGACGGACGTTAAACGGCTGTACATTGGCTTGCAATCCCCCATGCCTCTCCCCACTCTATTCTCACCTATCTCTCACTCTTCTCCCCTTCCCCTTACTCTCTATCTCACCTCCCATATTCTCTCTCCCTCCCTTCGCTCCTCTCTGTCTCTCTCCTCGTTTCCTCCCACCAATCAGTATTCCCATCACAAAGCAATGGGTTGTATTATGCAGAACATTACACACATATACATATGAAATTGTACCAGGCTTTAGGGCCTGCGCCTGTAATCCAGCTACTCGGGAGGCTTGGGTTGGAGGACGCTTGAGGATAGGAGCCTCTGCACTAGGGCCGCCGCTATGAGAGGGTGTAGGGCAGCCCGGAATCATGGCGAAACCCAATCCTGTATCACCGTGTCGGTAAGAGGGACCAGGGTTGTGTCAGAAGGGCATCTGGTGTAAAACCTACTGCCAATCAGTATGCGGATCGATAACGGATGAATCGCCTGATGGCGACCCCTACGGGATCAGCGAAAGACGAACAACAACATACATATATATATTGTATTGCAGGCCGGCGGGGTCGGGTGGAGAACGCCACTAGGTGGGGAAGCTACGTCGTTCCCACCAGACTCCCCGGAATGGAAGGCCGTCGCACATGGATAATCTCTGTAACGCGCGGCGTCGCTTACACGGACCGTGACCGCCAATAACTACGAAACTGCGTGACTAGGGTCCTCCCGTCTAATGGGTTATCGGGTTACCTAATTTAATCACGTGGTTTACATTTACAGTGGAACCACGCCCAGACGCCTTTGCCCGAACCGGATCACTCTTCTGGATCAGATCACTGTTTCTGGATCGGATTTGCAGCCGAGCAACCACTGCAAGGACGTAACCGGCTAAAAGGAATGGACGTGGGATATAGGTCCGGCTCGAGTAGAATTCAGACCAATAGGCTGAACTAATTGGAGAAAAAGACAAAAACGAGCGGGAAACATTCCTAATTATAATTAGTTTTTAACAAGCAAGTGCGAGGAAAGGTATGTTTTTTTTTTTTGTTTTTTTTTTTTTTTTTTTTTTTTTTTTTTGTTAAAAAATTTTTTTTTTTTTCTGGACAGGAAGATTTATGGGTATGTAACTGCAGGGAAAGAGGAGAGAGGTGTGGAGGCAGACAAGAATACAATCAACCTTACGAAAGCAGACACAGGGCAGACTTTACCGCGAGATTTAATAACAGTAAAATAATGATCTTTCGACCAGACTTACTTAACAGGACACGACCAGCACACTCAAGACACACACAGAAAAGAACCAAATGAGAAGGGACTTTTGCAGCCAGCGGAGGGAGGGGCGTTGAGGTTATGCTCTCGTACCTGGCGTTCGGGGGAGGGGATGCTCCGTGGTGCACTGGGTACCCCTGACAAGTAGTCACGTTGGCTCTGGCCAAAGCCGTACAGTCGGGTCTGTAGTCTGAAGGAGGAGCTTGAGTGGGAAGGGCAGAGTCCCAGAGCTGGCGAGGGTTGAGTATGGCGGGACCAGGCAGGAGTTGTTTCTTCGAGGCAGACGTGGGCGGAGTCGGACGAAGAGGAGGCGAGAATCGAAGTGTGTGGGCGGACGAGAGCAGGAACACAGCACTTGATAAAACACCCACACACATCACACCACACCACCCAGACGGAGGAGCTCCTCCACTTTTATGTGCCGAAGCGTCGGGGAGAGATCGTCGCCAAATTCGTCGTCATTGCCCGAATCGGGTTGCTTTGATTGGCCCGGACCCCTCATGGTGGTCCGCCAGCTATGGCTGGGTTTCGGTAGATCCTCCCGGCGTCGTGGCAGCCCCCACCTATACAGCGAAAACGCCACGTGACTCCACCGCACATGCGGGTTCAGGTAGACATGGGGTGCAGCAGGCAGATTTACCTCAGGAAGTGATTGGAGGGAGGGCTACCGTGGTTGTCGTGGAAGCTCAAAGTGACAGCCAGCACCTAGTGACGCAATCGCGGATTTTGCCTCAGAAAAGAAAAGGAGAGTGGGGAATGAAATGAGGGGAAAATGAGTTATAACCCGAACTATTAAGATCATAACGCAATGCACTCCCGTTGTCCCGCTAGAAACCAAAGGAATGGGTCTATCTACACGTATTATTAAATGTGCATAACTGTCTGGGACACCTCTCTGTTATAGCATGCGGTTCTGAGAACCCACAACAGTATATATATATATATATATATATTATATATATATATTATATAGATATATTATGTATTATTATAGTCACATCAATAAAACATAAAACGAAGCCACCGATCTAGGATTTCGCGCTTATTTTGCCCTCATCATGGAAACTATCAGCCTGAAACTTTGCATCCATACTTTAAAGGAACTCCAAGGAAGTGCATGAGTGAATAAGCTAAATAAATATATAATATATTATATACAGTATATGATCTAATATATACCAGCACACAGCTGTTATGGGATCTTTATGGTTTTTGGGTGGGCCTTGTATTAGAGCTTCCAACTTTCATGTCTATTTCATAACCAGATTGATCCTTTTAAGGGTGCATTGCTCATACATGAATGATAAAAATGCTGAGTGTGCATGCCACATGCCGTGGAACCCGAGGGGATGCCTGCGTGTCACTGAATATTTGTGAATGTGAACAGCTGATAAATACGTTGATAGTGACAGTTGTCTTCATCACGATCGTTCCACACAATACCCATAATTTGTCCTGTTGGCCTGAAAGATATACCTGGTTAATTGTGCCATGCCTCCCTACATGGTGATATGTGTCAATTTTGAAGGACATTCACGTGCATGCAAACTGAAAAGAATTATGCATCTGAGGTAGTGCTGGGATGCAAATCTTTGGGAAGCTCTCACAAACCTCAATTTGTAATCCTGGAATTTGGCAAGCATGATTTGGTTGCTTATGCAAACAGTCACTGATATAATGTGATCAAATGTATAATTCCATATGCAAAAACGAATTCGGATTTGGTGGTTTCCTTGTTTTGAAGGCCATTGGTTGTTGACCAAATCAACTTACTTTTTTTTGAAAACTGTAAAATAATACAAATAATATATATAATGTAAGTGTAGAGCGTTAATATTCTATGTTGGGATGGCCATCGTTGGCGCAAAGGGTGCAAGATGTAATGTAAATTTTATGAAATAAATGTGCGGATAATTGTTGTTTCCTGTGTGAAATGAAGTCACGTGTCTAGAGTGTGCCTTGCAGAAATCAGAGCACCCCCCAACATACCCCCCCGCCCCCTCCGGCCACCATTATGTATGTGTCGAAGCTCTTACCAATTCCCTCACCTAATTCTCTAATTATTCCCCTTTGGAATCTGCCTTCATGTGTTTAACCTTCTCATCCTCTGGACATGACGGTACAGAGGGACAGCCGAAGTGAGTGAGATAGTACACAGCAAACGTCGCTCCTCCCACCAAAAAAGGAAGGCAACGAGAAGCATCTCAAAGCATGCCAGCTCGTGCATATATAAAACGGTGGAGCACAACCATGCGGCATTGAGTGGTTGGGTTCAAGTTCAGGAGTTCAAGGTTCTGTGGAGAACCAGACTCAAGCTCGTGGGATACCAAGCCAGATGGGTGAGTGGGATGGAACAAAGCATTCAGTGTGTGAGGGTGAATCCGGAGCAGAGTGAGGTGTGAGACAGGATCAGTCCTTCCCTGAAGGCAGCGTAGAGAGCATGGCAGCACAGACTGATCAAAAAGCCTAGAGGGAGTCCGGACCACGGAGGTGGCGCCGTCCATCACAGCCAACCCACCACTCCCCTCACAACTGAGCCACCACCCCCATCGCAACCACTACTACCAACAAGCATGCATTGCATGTTCATAGGTTTATTCGGTTTTGTCATCCTACTGTCCTTTTATGTTGTGACTCATGACCAGTGCGGCCATAAGATACTGAAAAGCCTTGGAGATTGTATAGTGCGGCGGTGCGTGCTGTGTGTCAGGTCCTCCCCGTTGTTGGGTTGGGGGGTGGCGTGGGAAGGAAATATGAAAGATAAATCCCCATCTATGGAATGAGATGCCTTCGCGAGGCTGATATCTTATGGGCCCACTTGTCAAGAGTCACAAGATAAAAGACGAGTAGATGACAAAACCGAAAATAAACCTATGAACATCTTATGCTGCGTTGTGTAGTTGTGGTTGCGATTGGGGTGCTGGCCCAGTGGAGGGGAGTGGGGGTCGGCTGTGACGCGCGCACCTCCTGTCCGGACTCCCTTAGGCTTTTGATCAGTTGTGCTGCATGCTCTATACGCTGTTCAGGAAACGGAACTGATCTGTCTCCACACCTCACTCTGCTCCGGATTCACTCCCTCACACCACTGATGCTCTTTGTCCACCACTCACCCATCTGGCTGGTATCCCACGCTGAGTCTGGTTCTCCACACACCCTTGAAACTCCTGAAACATTGAACCCAACCACTCACTGCGCTGTGTTGCCCCACTTTATAGTATTGCCAACGACTGCATGGCTTTGAGATGCTTCTCGTCCCTTCCTTTTTTTTTCCTTTTTTTTTTTGTGGAGGAGCGACGTTTGCTGTTACATTCACTCCACCTTCGGGCTGTCCTCTGTACCGGTCAATGCTCCAGACGGATGAGAAGGTTTAAACACATGAAGGCAGATTCCAAAGGGAATAATTTAGAGAGAATTAAGGTGAGGGTGAATGTAAGGAGCCTTCGACACATACAATGGAGGCGACAATTGCTCTTGTGTCCTGAGGAGAGGGGGGGTGGTATGGTGTTGGGGGGTGCTTGTGTTCTGCGGAAGAACACTCATGACACGTGACTTCATTTCACACAGAAACACACTTATGCTGCACATTTATCATTAAATTTACATTACATCTTGCACCCCTGTTCGCCACGATGCCATCCCAACAAGAATATACCGTTACTTTACATATATTTATATTATATTGTATTATTGTTACAGTTTCAAAAAAAGTAATTGATTTGGTTCCGAACAACCATATGGCCTTCAAAAGACAAGGAAAACAATCCAATCGTTGCATATGGAATGTTACATTGATACATTATAAGGTGACGGATGCATAATGCAACCAATCATGCTTGACAAATTCCAGGATACAAATCTGAGTCTTGATGAGAGCTTCACCAAAATTTGACATCCCAGTTCACTACCTCAGATGGCATAATTCTTTCAGTTGCATGCACGTGATGTCCTTCAAAATACACATATCACCATGAGGGAAGCATGCACAATTACCAGTATACTTTCAGGCAAATCAGGACAAATATATGGGTAGTGCTGGAAACGACAGTATGATGAAGAGCAAACTGTCAACATCACGTATTTATCATGTTCACATCACGAATATTCAGTGACACGCAGGCATCCCCCCCCTCGGGTTCCACGCAATGTGGCATGCACACTCAAGCATTTTTATCATTCAATATGAGGCAATGCATCCTTTAAAGAGATTCAACTGTATGATATTAGACATGAAGTGTGATGAAGCTCTAATAACAAGACCCCACCAAAAACTAATCCCATAAACACTGTTGGTTATATATATATTATATACTGTATATATTATAATATATGATTATTTATTAGTTAATTCACTCATGCACTTCCTGAGTTCCACTTAGTACTGGATGCAAGGGAGTTTCAGCTATAGGTATTATTGATGAGCGCAAATAAGCGCGAATCCAGATCGGTGGCTTCGTTTTATGTTTAATTTGTATGTTGACCATATAATACAATATATATATATATATATATAATATATAGTATATATATATATATTGTCATTGGTATCTCAGAACCGCATGCATATAACAGAGAGTGTCCCAAGACATTATGCCATATATATACGTTGTAGACTAGACCCATTCCTTCTTTTTTAGCGGACAACGGGAGTGCATGCGATGATCTAATAGTTCGTGGTATATTAAATCATTTTGCCCCTCATTGTCATTCCCACTCTCCTTTTCTTTTCTGAGGCAAAATCCGCGACTTGCACTTAGTGCGGGACTGTCACTTTGACTTCCACGACATCCCCGGTAACCCTCCCTCCAATCACTCTAGAAATCTGCCTGCTGGCACCAATGTCTACCGAAAAACCCAGCATGTGCGGTGAGTCACGTGCGTTTTCGCGGTAAGTGGCGGGCAGCTGGGGCCACGCCGCCGTGGAACTACCCGAAACCCAGGCCCAAGCTGGCGGACCACTGAGGGTCGGGGCCAATCAAAGCAACCCGATTGCGGGCAATGGACGACGAATTTGGCACGATCCTCCTCCCCCGAGTTCGGGGCACTATAAAAGATGAGGGCTCCTCCGTCTGGGTGGTGTGGTGATGAGTGGTGTGGGTGTTTATCAGAGTGCTGTCCTGCTTCTCGTCTCGCCCACACTACTTCGATCTCGCTCCTGCTTCCGACTCCGCCCACGTCTCGCGCTCGAAGAAACACAACTCCTCCTGGTCCCGCCCACTACTTCCACCTCGCACTCTGACTCTGCCTTCCCCACTCAAGCTCCTCCTTCAGAACACAGACTTCCACATGTACGGCTTTGGCCAGAGACAACGTGACTACTGTCAGTACCGCACCTAAACGAGCACTCCCCCCCCTTTTCTTTTCCCCGAAACGCCAGGTTCGAGAGCATAAACCTCAAACCCCCTCCCTCCCTGCTGCAAAAGTCCGCCTTCTCATTTGGGTTTCTTTTCTGTTGGGTGTCTGATGTGCTGTGTGCCTGTCTGTTAAGTAAGGTACTGTCGAGATCATCTATTCTTGTTACGTTATTATATTTCTGCGGTAAAGGTGCCTCTGGTCTCTGCTTTCGTAGTTTTGCTTGTATTATTGTCGCACTCCACACCTCTCTCCTCTTTCCCTGCATTACATACCCAAAATCTTCACTGTGCCACATACCTTTCCTGCTTGTGTTAATAAATAATTATAATTAGAATGTTCCCTGCTCTTTGTCTTTTTCCCATTAGCAGCATTGGTCTGAATTCTACTCGAGCCGGGACTTTATCCAACGATCCATTCCTTTAGCCGTACGTCTGGCAGGTTTGCCGCCTGCATCCGATCCAAGAAAAGTGATCTGATCCAGAAGAGTGATCCGGTTCGGGCAAGCGTACGCTGAGGGGTGTTCACTGATATTAAAACCACGTATTAATTAGGTAACCCGATTAACCCATAGACGTTGAGGACCTAGTGTCACGCAGTGATTTATTGGCGTCCACGTCCGTTTAGCGACCCGCCGCGTTACAGAATTATCATGTGCGACGGCCTTCAATTATCCGGGGAGTCTGTGGGAATCGACGTTGCTCCCCCACCTAGTGGCCCTACACCGGACCCGCGCCGGCCTTGCAACATATATATATGTATGTTTTGTTGTTGTCGGTCGTCTTTCGGCTGCTCCCGTTAGGGTCCCACAGCGGATCAGTCTGTATGATCCGCCATAGTGATTTGCATAGGTTTTACACCAGATGCCCTTGCTGACACAACCCTGGTCGCCTCTTACGGACCACAGGGATAAGGATTGGGTTTCGCCGATGATTCCGGGCTGCCCTACACCCTCTCATCGCGGCCCTGCAGAGCTACCCTCTCAAGCGATCCTCCAACCCAAGGGCCTCCGAGTAGCTGGAATTACAGGCGCAGGCCATACGCCTGTACAATTATATGTATTATGGTCTGTAATTTTGGCAATACAACCCATTGCTTTGTGATGGATACGATGGTGGGAAGAAAGAGGGAGAGAGACAAGGAGGAGAGAAGGGGAGGGAGAAATATGAGGTGAGATAGAAGAGGAAGGGGGAGAGTGAGAGGATATGAGAATAGGAGTGGAGGAGAGGATGGGATTCAAGCCAACTGTAACAGCCAGTTTATACGTCCTCTGAAGAAGGAAACACACATTAATGAATAAACCCTATCTGTAAACACCAGGATGACACGTTCATACTGGTCAGGATTGAACCCAGCCGAGACATATTGTTTGATCAAATTTTGTGCCTGGTAACTACTGAATAAATCTCCATGAAAACCAAAACCATGAGTATCACCATGGAATGCTTTCAGAGAAATCTAAGCTCGAAGAGTTTGAATGCTTGAGAAACCGAGCCAATTGGCTATAACACCGTCAAGCAAATAACTCAAATGAAAATGACAGTGCATAGGCCAACGCAGCGAGAGGGTCTGAACTTGTTCAGCGATCGAATATATTCAGTGAATTACTTTTTGGCTAATGTATTGATTTGGAATCGAACAACCCAGCAGCTTGATGCAGCACTTGCCAAAGTTGCTTAAGCACTCAATCAAGCACTCCAACGAACAGTTGATAAGGAACGGCGGCTTGGCAATGCTTCATGATCTGACAATCGCGTCATTATATACCATGGACCCAAAGCACCCGGAATGTCAAGCAACATCAGAAATTGAACAATGAACTTTTCTTCGCAGTCATGAAGTGCTGCTAAAGTCATAATGAAGTTAAATTTGAAATTGTGCTAGATTTGAGAGTTTTCCAGGGTTACGCATGTGCGGAATGATGAACAAAGCCATGGGATCACTGGCAATCTCCAGCGTTTTGTAGCATTGCGACATAATCAGCGATTTAGGTATGATGATCAGGGTATTTGATTATTAGTGAGGAAAGTGAAAAAAAAATTTTTATATAAGAAACCATTGCGGCCTTGTACCCAGTCAAAGGCATTGTTGACAGTCCAAACAAAATGGCGAACCAAGACCCCATGGAGGACCAGTAAGTTTACCAAGGATAACACTGCTTTCAAAAAGAAATTAAATAAGCTGTTAATTATCTTTCAAAAGAGTTCGTGTCTCACTTACCCAAACACCCAATTTCACTCATGCATTTCCTTGGAGTTCCCTTAGTATGTGTGCTGAAGTTTCAGGCTGCTATTTCTGATGTTTTGGAGTTTATGGAGAACACACTGACCAATGACATTGATGAGCATATCAGCAAAATCATGCGTGGCTTCGCTGATGGAATACCAAAGTGAAGGGAGGGGAAAAAAAGAGGAGGGAGAGGTTGACAATAGAGATAGTAGAGAGAGAGAGAGAAGAGAGAGGAGAGAGAGAGAAAGAGGAGAGAGAGAGAGGGAGATGGAGAGAGAGAGGAGAGAGAGAGAGACAGCAGGCAGAGGACAAGAGACAGCAGACGAGAGGAGGGGGAGAGTTGAGGCCAGGGGAGCGGAAAGGGGAGGAGCACAGAGAAGGGTTGGAAAAAGAGAGGAGGATGGAGAGAGAGAGGAGAGAGGTGGGAATGGGAGAGAGAGGTGGGAGAGGAGAGAGGGGGAATGGGGTGAGGAGAGAAGGGAGAGAGAGAGAGAGGAGAGAGAGAAGGAGAGAAGGATGATGAGTGATGGAGGGTAGATGAGGGAGGGGGGATGAAAGGGGGTGGGAGAGGGAGAGATAAAGTTGGGGGGGATATGAGAAGGGTCAGAGACGGAGAGAGAGAGAGAGAGAGGAAGAGGTAGGAGGAGAGGAGAGTGGTGGTTGAGAGGAGTGTGGGAGAGAGGGAGAGTGGTGGGAAGAGGGGAGAAGATAGAGGGATGAAGAGAAGTGGGAGAGAGCGAAAGAGTGTGAAGGGAGGAGAAGAGAGGGAGGGGAGAGAGGAGGAGAGGAAAAAGAGCAGAGAGTAGGAGAGAGAGTGAGGTGGAGAGAGAGGATGGGAGGAGAGAGTGGTGAGAGAAGGAAGAGGGGAGAGATGGTGGGAGAGAAGGAGAGTGGTGGTTGAAGAGGGAGAGGGGGTGGAGAGAGTGGAGAGAGGAGTGGTGGTTGAGAGAGGATGGTGGGAGGGAGAGGTGGGAGAGAGGGAGAGGATGGAGGAGAGAGAGAGAAGTGGTGGAGAGAGTAAAGAGGTGTGGAGTGAGGGGGGAGAGAGAGGGAAGGAGAGAGGAGGGAGGGAGAAGAAAAAGAGAGAAGAGAGTGGGGGAGAGAGCAGAGAGAGAGAGACGAGAGAGTGGTGGGAGGAGCGAAAGAGAGAGTGGTGGGAGAGAGCGAAAGAGGGAGTGGTGGGAGAGAGCGAAGAGAGATGGTGGGAGAGAGCGAGAGGTATGAGGTGGAGGGGAAAGAGAGAGGGGGAGGGGAAGAGAGAGAGAGGAGGGAGGGGGAGAAAGGAGGGAGGAGAGAGAGGGGGAGAGGAGGGAGAAGAGGAGGGGAGAGAGAGGGGGAGAGAGGAGGGGAGAGGAGGGGAGGAGAGGAGGGGAGAGGATTGGGTTGGGTTCCAGCAGATGTGACAATCAGTTTAACGTCCACCTGAGAGACGGAACACATATTGATGAATCACCCTATCTGTGAAACCCTATCAAACAACTATCTGTATAATGGTCACTCAATTAATTCTCCAAACCAGTAGAAAAGGATCAGTTTAATTCTTTGGAAATTTCAACTTTTCTTGTGTATATATTGAGAAGGAGGAACATAGCCTACTTTTTAATGTAAATAGGATATAGACTTCGTTGGAAGACTCATTATTTCTTAAATTATCAGATTTCACAACAGATTTACACATTAATTAGTCCGACGATATCCGATTCCTCAACACCGCAAATCATTTTCGATGATATACGTTTAATTCGTCTGTGAGAGTAGATTGTGAAAATTCACATCACATAATGCATGAAATCGTACAAGCTCCTAATTTGGAAAACTACAGCACTTACAAAAGCGATTACACAGTGATTCATGCATATAATGAACAGGCATTCGATAATATGAGTGAGGAAAGTGAAAAAAAACTTTAACTAAAGAAATTGTTGCGGCCTGTTCCAAATCAAGGCATGGATGAGCAAGCCCAAAAACTGGCAGCTTCAGACCCCCAGCAAGGGAAACCGGTGTCAGCCTTTAAGACTGCAGAGAGCTTGGTGGTTGAGGATGGTGCCTGATAAAGGATTATTAAATTAATGAGGCCGTTAATTATTCTTCAACAAAGGTGTTTTTAATTAACCCAAACACCAATTTTCACTCATGCACTTCCTTGGAGTTTTCTTTATGTCCGCATGCAAAGTTTCAGATGGTGAGGTTTCATGGTTTCGGAGTTAGGAGGAGACACACTGACACACACACACACACCACACCACACATTCATTAGTATAAGAGCAAACACACCCATCCGACGCTTTGCTGACGGTAATACTAAAGAGGGAGGGTGGAAGAGGGAGAGAGGATGGAGAGAAGGAGTGGAGAGAGTGGAGTGTAGGGGAAAGAGAGGGGAGCAGAAGAGAGCGAGGCAGGGTGGGGGAAGGAAGACAAACGTGCGGTGCAGCATTAATTCCCATTCATACTGTCTCATCAAAATGATTATGCATGGAATAAACAGTGAAGATGGAAACAAAATAATCTTCTCTGAAATCCTTTTCTACTGTCATACTATAAACACGACCTGGAGACAAACTCTCATCCGTAGACAAACTCCCTGTCTGGACAAGTTCGGAGACAAACTCTCGTCCAAATATAATACCGCGGACGCGTCTGAAGCCAAGCTGTCGAGACAAATATCGCCCGGACGCAGCTGGAGCCAAGCTATCCAGAGACAAATACTGCTCAGACACATTCCAGAGACAAACCCCTGTCTGGACATAAACACCTTTAGGATACGTCCGGAGACAAACACCATCCAGACTAACCACCGTCCAGATAGTCCAGAGACAGAGAGGAGAGACAGAGAAGAGAGAGTGGGAGACAGAGAAGACAGAGAGAGAGAGGAGTGAGAGAGTCAGAGAGTCAGAGAGAGAGAGACAGAAGAGACAGAGGGACAGAGAGCAGAGAGAGAAGAGAGAGAGAGAGAGAGTGACGAGAGAGAGAGACAGAGAAGAGTGAGGAGAGTAGCAGAGAGAGACAGAGAGACAGAGGACAGAGACAGAGACGAGAGCAGAGAGAGAGAGAGAGAGACAGAGAGAGACAAGAGAGGCAGAGAGAGAGAGAAGAGATGAAGATGAGAGAGAGAGGAGAGAGATGGGGGTAGGGGAGTGAGCAGAAAGAATATGTTTTGCTTTTATGAATAACACACACACACACACACACACACACACACACACACACACAACCGGAAGTACCGATCTTTATGTCAGTGAGTGAGCTTCAGTCAGTCAGTGTTAGAAAAGAACTTTATATATTAGATAGACAAATACACTATATGTACAAAGTGAGATTTTGCTGATAGGGTGGGGCTTTTTCAGTCCTTCACTTTTGTTTTGTGCCTCATTCATAATCAGTTGATCCTTTAAGGAGTGCATTGCCATTGCATGGTCAAATTGGGGGCACTGTAGTGCTTGAGTGTGCATTCCACCCGCTTGAAGCTGAGGTTGGATGCCGATGCTACTGAATATTGTGGCTGTGGTGCAGACATTGTTATTCATTTCATTTCAGGTGCTGAAACTTGATTGAAAATGGTGACAGTGGAAGAAAAGGTTAACTGTGTGTTATGGCTTGCAGAACAGAAGTCCATTACAGCTGTGAGAAGGAAATTCACTGCTCATTACAGGAACGATGCAGCACGTAAGGAACTCCATTAACGAGTGGTATGAAAAAGTTGGAGAAACTGGGTCAGTGAATGACAAATCACAATCTGGGAGGCCTCAAATCAGTGAGGAGACTGTGGCCATCTTCCAGAAGCATTTGAAAGTTTTACAAAAGTCGTTGCAACATGTATCTTGTGAAAATAGGGCCATCTCACAGTGTGCATCAAGCTTTGCAGCAAAGGTTCAAAAGGCCACAAGCAGATGCTATTTCTCTGCTTGTGGCTTTTTGAACCATTGTTGATGTGCCACCTAGGGGTCGCAGAATAGCATTGCATAGATTGCTGTGCATTGGAGAGAATGATATATATATATTCACAGAAATAGGTATGGAGACTCATGAAAGAGCAGAACCACAGGGATAATGATCAACCAGGAATTCAGCGTTGCATCAAAAATGTGGCAATGGGAAAACACTGGGAGAATAAAATAAATAAAAAAGGCCTCATCGGACCAGGGAGAGGTGTGCAGAAAAGATCAGAATAAAGTCTCAAAGGATGTAGAAAGCTTAATAGTGGAAAAATAGTTAAAACCATTGGTGGCAATAGGAAGAAAACTTTAAATCCTATAGGGAAGAACTTGAGACATTGGAATCACGAAGACAATTCTACACCCGATAATTGAGGCGTGAAAGATGGAGGTTAAGGTTAGACTGTGGGAGGGGTAACAAGGAAAGTGTTTTTGCCGAATGCATGTGACCTACAGGGGCAGGAGCTGGTCGGTGAGTTAGAAGGCAGAGTAAGACCATAAAAGTAGCCAATAAAATAACTGCAAGGTCATTAACCAGCCTATGTAGAGCACGAAAACAGACCTTGAGAAATAACCAAATTAATTACTTGAACATTTAACACAATAGAGACAATCCCTCCTCTCTGATCAGCATCATAGAACAGCACATGTGGACCTTGGTCTAAATTTGAGTCAATGTCATTATCATCAGAACCCCATCCCACATGCGTGCCGTGCCAAACCAAAATGGAGAACTGCTTCAAAATGTTGCCATTATAGACTCTTGAAGGTCTTTGAATGTACCTCTTTCAAGCATTTGCCGTTAACGTTGCAATGACAGAGGATGCTATTTTATCCACTTCATCAAAATAATAATTTTTCTTCCTTTTGTGACCAACCTATTAGATATATTTTCACTTTGACATTGGTCAGTTGCAGGGCTACTTCGAACTTGATTAAGGGAATCAGGGATGCATCAAAGCAAACCTTTTTTACTATTTAAAACTAAGAGTTGTATGATGATGAATATTGCAAGGAATAAAGTATCCTCCAGCTGCCAATGAACAAAAAAGGATTTTCGAATATTTCATCAATGAAGTCCTGGTTACAGTTGGCCTCAAAACAGGCAGCAGTCACATACCTAAGCCTCGACAAGGTCAATTTCTCGTTTTTGGAAGTGCATGTATCACCTTTTTATTGCAATGACACATTTTGCAAATCAATTTGCAAGAATGCATTGCAGTTGTATTTTGATACTATACCACGTGTACAATTTACAGACCTGAAACATATGAGGAGTCCCGAGAGGATTTAGTAATGCACATTACTTATTTAGACCGATTGGTGTTTTATTTGTTGCCGAAATGTCTTCCATTCCACATCTTAAGCTCACTTAATACAAGTACAATGGGATCTAAGAGGCAGCAGAGAGTGGGCCCTTTTATACGGACTATCCAATCCAAATATTGGAGTCAATTCGATTCCTCGATATGATTTGTGCCCGAAAATAAATTTTTTTATCCTGAAAATCCAAAATTTACAAATGTTAGAATGGATAGCATTTTGAACACGAAATGATCGTCTATATGCCAGGCAGGGCTGTTTATTGCGGTTATTACTCGTACTTCATATGTTGGATTTCTGCAACATTACTGCTTGAATCGCAAACATAACATATAACATTATTATTTATTCTGAAATGAAAACATTAATTTATTACTTGCCACCCCAAAGTTTTTGAAACATTTTTGTCATACTGGGCTGGAACACAGGCAAGTGGACACAGGCAACATGCATGTACAAAACTGGACACGCAGTTCAAAAATTACAAATGCCATACATATTGGTATTTAGTTCGGAGAACATATTTTGAGCCTGAAGATTGTGGAAATCACAGGATGTATGTTATCATCCCCTACTGGTTTCACTGGAGGGGACTATAGATTTGCTCTCCGTCCGTCTGTCCTTACGTTCGTCCGTCCGTCCCACCTGTGTTTGTTTTTTGTCATACTTTTTTCCCATGCCCTTTAACATATCCAACTGAAATGCCATAGCTTTACTATTATAAGTTACAGGAAAAAGTTCGAATTTCAGGGCGTTTCGTCAATTTTCAGAGTTATGCTCTTTTAGACTTAGGAAATTCACATATTTACACGGTCAGTTTTCAGCTGCCCTGCTTCATCCCACTGTTTTGCCCCCAGTGGCTGGACAGCTGGCTTGACTCTCACTATAAATAAAATCATGCGCCAGCATTTCATGAAGAGCACAGATCGACAGGCCTTGGCCATAAGTCCATGCCCAGTGCAATTGGAATGATCCCGGTAAATAATATTATAATGACAATGTATTATATAAGCACATAAGCCATACACATGTTTTTGCTTCATGTATGTACATCAGGTTATTTTTTAATATGAAATAGGCAAATCTAGAAACGAACGAAACACATGGTGGGTTGGAGAACTTCTTCTTTACTTTGGTTCTGTATCAGCTCAAGAGCGTGTTAAAGTAAACTAATTTTTATCTCCGGTTCGTTATCCTATTGTCTTTGATTGTTTCTCGTCTACAAAAATATCAGTAAATGAAAATTGTTTTTCCTTTAATTTTGCTGAATAATCCCAAACACAGTGGGTTTAGAGAGTTTTCTTCTTCTTCATTTTGTTCTGGGATATTGGCTCGGGCATGGTGATAAACACAAACAATTTTATCTCCCGAACATTCATTGGGACTGGTAGGGACATTGTACTGCAAAGCAATTCTCACTCTTGTTCTATATGTTTTTCGTTATCCCTGACAATATGGATACTGCTTACGATGAAGCTCCACACATGTTTCCATTCTTGTGTGTTTTCGCAACAATGTATGAACTAATACAACATAATGTTGAACGCTCTGTTGTGTTTACTGTGGATTACATTTTGGCATTTTACCGAGGTTCAGGACAGAATCAGGTAAAGGAGCATGTGTAGGAGCAGCGCGTCTACTGTGTCTACTTTCCACCGTATTCCAGGGCCTCCGTCGTGGCAATCCCCCAGGATGATGCCTGACCCATCCCTATCTCCATGAGATACTGAGCAATTTTCTGCAACCACAAAGCATTGTAGTCAGCCCATTGACCTCCTCCACTCTGAGCTCCCTCGCTGAGAGAATCTGGTGAGCAGATCAGTGTCAGCAAAACGAGCCACATGTCCATACAGCCACAGCTAACACTCAAGGACAATCCATCCATCCATCCATTGGGACCATATTAATATGTCGAGCATTGGTGCTGCTTAAGCCGTCTCCTTGGCTATTGGGTACAATTTGGACAGGTCGGTCACTCCGACACAGGATACCAGCAAGCTGGCACTCATTTTTGCTGACCTGGAAGGATGACAGGCAGAGTCAACCCCACCTGGTATTAATTAAACAGCCTTGGGATTTGAACTCAGATCCGAGGTCCCAGCCCACCACTGCAACCATTAAGCCAACACCAATCATACTCACAGACTATGCAGGGTAACAACTCTCATTTGAGTCCATCTCAGCAAACCGCTTTTTGACACCAAAGTCTGATCAGGGAAAGCCAATGATTCTCTGAAGAGAACTGGTACCAAATAATTAAGTCTCCATCTCAGATCCCTGGTCAGAGTCCAAGTCTCATATCTGTAGAGCAAGACTGTAAGCAAGGACTTGAAGACTCAGACTTTCGCTCATTCACAGGTACCGACAGCCACCACAACCATGATCCAGTGAATGCCTACTCCCCAGGCCCGACCCAGATGTCTATTGACCTCTGCCTCACAGCCAGCAGAGACATGAATATCACTTCCAAGGTAAGTGAATCTCTCCTAGACCTCAACATCCTCACCACGAACAGGTACAGAAAAATAGCAGCATCCAAGAATGTCATTGAAAGCCTGGATCATAGTTTTGACCAAGGAAACCCGTAATCCCAGAGGGTCCGACTCCTCATTCAACACCTCGAGGGCCCACAAAAGGATATCCAGAATCTCTGCAAAGATGACTGCATCATCTGCGAAATCAAAGGAAGATCTTGACATTCACAAACAATGCATCACACCTTGATCTCTCTGTCATTCTCCCCAGAATCCAGTCCATACAGTGCGCTGAAAGTGGGGGCCAGCACACCCTTGACTAACTCCAGTAACAACTCAAATAAGTCAGAGATGTATCACTACATTTCACAGCACTCTAGTACCAGAGTATAGTTCAGACATCAGATTGATCAGTTTTGTTGGCACTCCACGAAGACCAAGAATATTCCAGAGGGCATCCTGATTCACTGAATTATACACTTTGCAGAGATCAACATAGGCTGCAAACGCTCCTGCTGAAACTCTCGTCTATGTTCGGTGAGGAACCGAAGGTCAAGGATTACGGTCAATCATTGACCTATTTGAGTAAAGCCTGACTTGCTCTGGGAGCTGTGCTCAAGCAATGGTAGTGAACCGTATCAAGAATTATCTGAGCAAAGACCTTTCCCGGCATTGAGAGGAAGCTCACCCTCGGTAGTTGTTTGCAAGTCCTGGCGATCACAATTCGTTTTCCAGAGAGGGACAACAAGGGCCTCTTCCAGTCAGTTGGGATGATGCCTGTGTTCCCAGCAGAGCACAGAACTGTATGCAACAACATGATTACAGCATTTCCACCAACCTTGAGAATTTCAGCATGGATGCCACAGTCCCAGAGCTTACTCCATTGCAACCAGTTCACTGAGCAGCTGTGTTCCACAAGTGAAGATGGATCACAGTTGATTGGAGGTCAGCAATTGGGAGTAACTCCCCTGACATCCAACTCAACAGATGCTGTATCAGCCTGGCACAGCGCTCAAAGTAACCAACCAGGGGCCGTCACTTCGGACTCCTCTGTCAAGAGCCACCACCCTCCGCTCTAACTGCAGTACACCGAGGGACGGGCTTGAGGAACGCAATGCGCAAATTCCCCTGCAAGCAGGATGTGAATCACTTGACCACAGGTGATGCTCTACCCCCTCACAGATTCTTCGCACAGTCGCACATAGGCCTCCTTTTTCACCCTCAGTGCACATACAGTTTATGTCAACCTGTGAACAATCAGCTCTGCCATTAAGCCTGCCCTTTGACTCTGGTCAATGGTATCCACTGTCCCTTGAGAGACAAAATTCTTCTTCGCTCAATGGTGAGTTCCAAGACATCGACCGGCCACATCAAGAATGGTGGTCTTGAAGGTAATCCACAACTCTTCAGGATTCCCCAAAGCACCCAGACCCCTCAAAGCCCTACTTAGCCTGTTCACAAACTCCTCAGCTACCCTCTCATCCTTGAGCTCTGCCACCATCCAGCTAGGCTTTGATGGGACCATCTTCTGGATTTAAACTGCTTCTTCAGAGCTGCTACCACAAGCCTCTGGTCGATATTGAAGAACTGAGCACTCCGGTAGACCAGGCAGTTCTGGATCATCGCACAGTGTCTATCAATGAGCACATGGTCTCCTCCTTTGCCACACCACCAGCATTGGAAATACCAAGGTCCAGCAATGAGCCTGTTGGTACGGATACCATGATCCAGCCTCCCTCAGTCCATACTTCTTGCAAAATCAAGGAACTTGGTGATATTCTGGTTCACAGTTCCAGACACAGAGGGATCAACACATGTCTCATCACCATCACTATCAGTTCCAATCGATGCAATGAATCCCCAAGACTAGAAAGTACCTCGCTTGGGTACTGTTAACCACACACTTTAGCATGGCATAGAATCCGCCTTTACGGTGAGATAATTCGCCTCAATTGGAGCATATGCAGAGACCAGAGAAACGACACACCAGGAGTGACGATCCTTAGTCTCATAATATGCTCGTTGACCAGTGGTACCTCAATTACCATTGGTGTCACCTTAATGGATACAGCTAGAGCAACTCCTTGGGCTTGGTAACCATCAGAGCGACCAGACCAACAGTAGGTGTAACCACCGCCATGATCTCGCCACTATCCAGTCTCCGACCTCAGAGAATGCTGCAATGCTGATGTTCAAATGTTTGAGCTCAGATGATAATGGAGACAGGTATCATCCTCTCTTAGGGATGGAAGACATTCCAGGCACCCACCTAAAGGGACCGCTTCAGGTTAACCCAAGTAGACCGCCGTCTGGTGGATGACACCTCAGACACACAATCTGATCCCGGAAGGTTACCATGTGGTTCTCCTCTCAAAGAGTGGGGGTCCAGAAGGCTTTGCCCCATCCCGTCATCTGGTGAGCTGCCCTGTGAAGGGCAGCTGCACTGGAGGGGCTTCCACGGAGTGGGTTTCAATTTTCTTTGCGTTTTTCTTGTGTTTTACAGAGTGAAGGGTTTTACGGTGGCCAGATGCAAATCCTGCCACCAACCTCCGAAAAAAATGTAACCCTTTGCAGGAGGATGTCCGCAGACACAGTTGGGCACTAGATATGGATGGCGTTGGCTCACATGTAGTCCTCGCCCTTTGACTGTTTTTTTTTAATCCTGTTGGGTGTGCATATCATACACCCTCCTCACCAGGAAACCTGGTGGGGAGAGGTTTAATCGCGACACCTAACCAGAAACAGGTTAGTACAGGTTTAAATGGTACCTGGACAGCAAGTCACAGATCGAACCGGCCTGACCTGACAATGAACTGAGGTTCGCGTGCAATTCAATCTCAAAACCGATGTTAAATCCGATGCACTTGAATGCATTTTATTTTACACTCTGGCTATGATGCCATGCACCTGCTTGTCCTCGGAGCTGAGCCCTCAAGTAAGTAATGGCTAAAATTGCCTCCGCTTGTGACATTTAACCTACCATCACCAACTCACTACGACATTGGGTATACGAGCTCTTTCCTCCGTGAACCTCCAATTTTAAAAACCCTTTAAACCCGAGCGCCATTTTACTAGCCGCGATCAAACCTCCATATACCCAAGCAGCAGATTTTTCTCCAGGGAGCCCAGGGTGGGGAGTCAAAAGTCCAAGAAGCTCAGGTTCAAAGGGTTAAACAACATTAAAAAAAAACTCAAATTTAATTTTGCACAATGACCGCAAGTTCCATATGATGCATTCTCATCTCAAATGTGTGGTTATTTTTCATGCGTCTTGCATGAAAATTTAATGACAGCCAATTAATTTAATCAGTCCACATACTATTGCAGATGTGACAATGGCTAACACAAACACCTGAGGTGGTATCATTCATCATCATCATCATCATCATCATCATCATTGCACCATACTCTTCCAGGAGTCAATGCTGCCGAGCAGATCCTTATGGCGGAGGGCAGTTCACCCATTGCCTTCCAGTAAGTGTGATATGTAGAAGTTAAAATGTTTGCACAGTTGTTGGATGGTAATGAGGCTTACTATACACTGAACGGATAGTAAAGAGGGTGAGTGCACATGTAACGAACAGTAATGAGGTTAAGTGTACGTGTATTTGGTGGTAATTATAGTAAGTGTACATGTATCAGCGAGCAAAGCATGTTTGTCTGAAATTTTCATACAGTTCCCTTTTCTGTCATCCCACTCCATACAAGTGGTTAAAAAAAAAAATGGTTTTAATGGGGTTTTTGCATTGAACTTTTTCAGTTGTGTGATGACATCAAGGTTCGGAACTAATGGGTGCTTCAACATGCAACACACAATATTTGCTTCTATTTACACTTGCTGTCATCAACATTGTCATTATGCATGCATTTTGCCAGATTACTTCTGCTTAATTCTATGTGTTCTTCGGTATGTGCAGGGTTCTCCGTAACCTACAAAACAGCCATGTGTACTTGTGGGATAATTTTTACTCCTCTTCTTTTCTCTCTCTCTCTCTTTGCCAACAATATATATGGTGTATTTTAAAGCTGTCTGCATGAATAAGGACTGCCTTTTCCTTCATGAATTCCATTGTTCTCTGCAAGTTTGACAGGTTATAAATGAGTGGTGAAGATTCAAGGATATGAATGGAAGACTCGCTCGAAACACGGTATTCCCTTTGTGACACAAGGTTATGATGGAGGGTACCAATTTGTACTCGGTTTTTACAAGTTTCTCCATCAGCCTTTAACACTTGGAGGTTAGAATATTAGATACTATTGAGCCAGTCATATCGAAATCATATCCCATCAGTGTTAATTTATTGCATTAATTACTTGTAAAGTTGACTTTTAAACACTTACTAATTACATCAGTCTCATGAATTTGATTATCCGACCACATCGGGAATACTCATTTTGCAAACAAATTTTGCACCAAATATGTCATTTATCAAGCATGCTACCAACTTAAATGTAATAAATGTAGAACTCAAATGTATTCTTGTGAACGGGAGCTCAGTTGGGCTGTTTCATAGCTTATATATTAGTGTTGGGCTGACAGGATAGCCTAGGGTACATATGCACACTCGCCTCGAAGATGGTTTTGAATCTCTACCCAGCAAGAAACTGTCATCCTATTTTATCCTATGACATCATCCTAGATTAAATCGTTGAGCGGCAGCCTATTAATTGTATTATATTTCACCGCACTAGAAATCGAAGTGTCAACATCACCGTCATACCGAAGAAAAAAAAAACCAGGGAGTCTGGAACACTGACGCTAACCATTACCTCGACGTGTTTCGACTTATGAGTAACTTACAAGTAACGTGTGTCGACGTGTGTCAACGATCGCGTAACGTGCCTACAACACGTTACTCATAGGTTAGAAATAAGTTTCTGGTACGCTAAACATTACCTCGACGTGTTTCGACTTATGAGTAACTTACAAGTAACGTGTGTCGACGTGTGTCAACAGATCGCGTAACGTGCCGACAACTTATGGCCAGCGTTTTGCGGAACAGTGCGAGTCATACGCTGGCATACGTCGAAAAATTTCAAGGTGGAAAATTTATCTAACACCTCGGCGTACTACGACGTATGCCAGCTACAAAGACGTATGCCAGCGGACTACGAAAAAAAGCCAGCGTACTACGACGTATGCCAGCGTGCTCTTAACGTTAACAACTTACCCATAACGTATTCGACATGTGCCAGCGTTTTAGCCAAATTTGCATACGTCAGGCATACGCTGGCTAAATCGTCAAGGTGTGACAGGGCCTTTAGATGGACATTAAACGGGTGTCCCGTCTGCCAACATTCATTGGTGGCTGTTCAAGATCCCATGGGTTCCTTCATGAAGAGTAGGCAAGCTGTCGCAGGCAACGTGGCCGAATACAAAATTCCTGGCTTAACCAGCAGAGGGCATTGCATCAGCAGCACAGCCGCACCCTCAGTCGATGATGCTAGCCCACAACCTTGTGCATATGAACAAGGGAGAAGAATCAATGTGTTTTATACAAGGTGAGGTTAAATTGGTCAACAAAAAAATGGAGGGGGGGGGGTAAAGCAGGCAGAGGGAGAAATAATGGTAACAAGTGAGAAATCTTACAAAGCATACAATAAATTCTGCAGAGGCAACAACTAATTTCATCGTCGAACTCCACCAATTTAATACCGATAACTGTGCAGGTCTCTTCCTACTCAACTAAAGACATCCAGGAAGCCACACACATCAAAAGAAAGACTAAATATTGTATTGAGTCATCAGAGGTAACTTGGATATGTTGGGTTTCAGCTGTTACTTCTCTACCTTCATACCCAACAATCATAGATACCCAACAGCTCCAGTGAAGCAGCATACCCAGGCCTCACTTACCTACAATTACATGGCGGTATCAGTATCAAGCAACCTTTCAGCAAGGATGTGTCAATAGTTACTATAAGTCATGGGTCATTGTCATAAACACGATCCATAAAAACTGCCTGTACACATTAAATCCCAACACAACAAAGAAGAGGAAGCAATTCACGGCAACCATGACAGTCTGTTGCCGTGTCATGCTGTGTGTTTGTTGTTTGTCACGTACTCCTCCTACCGTTCTAGGCCGATTAATCCAGACTTGCTACATAGGATCAGCATGACCGCAATTAATGCAGACGGATGTTTTTTTTTAATCTTTGCCGGTGGTCTTGGAGGAGGTTGGGAGGGGGGGGGTGGGTGAGGACACAAATTCTCAATGAAAATGTAAATCATGTAGCGCCGCTCCAGGTGGAGAGGGTATTACAATTCCTCACCCTTTACAGTGCAGTATTCCTGTCCCCACATTTTCCAGTGGTATTTTGAATTATGCAGCAAGAGGTTTTTTAAATTACACGTTTGAATAGAGATAATACACAACCCGCATGGCCGCTCCTGTAGGAACGGTGCTTCTAGTATAATAAAAACAAAATATGACACCTGTCTTATCCAAGTCAAACAATGGAATTAATTTGATTTTAATCAGACAATTTTTATGTCAAATCCGAAACAGCTATAAGATTTGAGACTAATGAAATTTATTATTACTAGTACGGGCCCGTAAGGCGTGCCAGTATGTGCAGCCCTCTCTCGCCCCCACTCTCGCCCCCCACTCTCGCCCCTCTCTCTCACCCCCCTCTCTCGCCCCCCTCTCTCTACCCTCTCTCACCCCCTCTCTTGCCCCCCTCTCTTGCCCCCCTCTCTTCCCCCTCTCTTCCCCCCTCTCTCCCCCCTAGTCTCACCCTTCCTCTCTCCCCCCTCCTCTCTCGCCCCTCTCTCTCGCCCCCACTCTCATCCCCCTTCTCCGTCCCCCTCTCTCGCAGATATTGGTCGACAGATAAATGGCCGTAACTTGGGAAACGCTTCGTCCGATTAATATCAAACCTCGAAAAGGCACATCCGCGGGTCCCCAGCAATATTCCTGGCAAGTTTCAATCAGATCGGACCGTCAATCGTGCAAAAAAATAAATAAATATAAATAATAATAATAAATAATAAATAAACATTAATTGTGACGTCATTCGTGATGTCATAGCACCTGTCTTGTCATTGGTCGACAGATAAATGGCCGTAACTTGGAACCGCTTGTCCGATTAATATCAACTGAAAAGCACATACTCAGTCCCAGAGTCAATTGTGACGTCCTATCAAGAAAAAAAAGAGGAGCATTGTGACATCATTCTGTCATGCACCTGTCCTGTCTGGATTGACAGACAATAATAGGTCGTTATTGGTTGACAGCATTGGTCATTGTTCACGTTATTCTTTTTATTACTGCCAATTATTGTGCTATTTTATTATTATAATATGCTTTATCGTTATTCTGAGAAAAAAATGGCATGATAAGGTGATAAGTGGAACGACACTTCAGCTGCCATATATACACTAAGAAAAAAAAAAAAGAGGAAGCAAGTAGCATGTGACGTCATTCAAGATTAAAAAAAAAACATCCGTCTGCATTAATTGCGGTCATGCTGATCCTATGTAGCAAGTCTGGATTAATCGGCCTAGAACGGTAGGAGGAGTAGCGTGACAAACAAACAAACACACAGCATGCACTGGCAACAGACTGTCATGGTTGCCGTGAATTGCTTCCTCTTCTTTGTTGTGTTGGGATTTAATGTGTACAGGCAGTTTTTATGGATCGTGTTTATGACAATGACCCATGACTTGTAGTAACTATTGACACATCCTTGCTGAAAGGTTGCTTGATACTGATACCGCCATGTAATTGTAGGTAAGTGAGGCCTGGGTATGCTGCTTCACTGGAGCTGTTGGGTAGTCTATGATTGTTGGGTATGAAGGTAGAGAAGTAACAGCTGAAACCCAAATCATATCCAAGTTACCTCTGATGACTCCAATACAATATTTAGTCTTTCTTTTGATTGTGTGTGCTTCCTGGATGTCTTTAGTTGAGTAGGAAGAGACCTGCACAGTTATCGGTCATTCAAATTGGTGGAGTTCGACGATGAAATTAGTTGTTGCCTCTGCCAGAATTTATTGTATGCTTTGTAAGATTTCTCACTTGTTACCATTATTTCTCCCCTCTGCCTGCTTTACCCCACCCCCCCCTCCATTTTTTGTTGACCAATTTAACCTCACCTTGTATAAAACACATTGATTCTTCTCCCTTGTTCATATGCACAAGGTTGTGGGCTAGCATCATCGACTGAGGGTGCGGCTGTGCTGCTGATGCAATGCCCTCTGCTGGTTAAGCCAGGAATTTTGTATTCGGCCACGTTGCCTGCGACAGCTTGCCTACTCTTCATGAAGGACACCATGGGATCTTGAACAGCCACCAATGAATGTTGGCAGACGGGACACCCGTTTAATGTCCATCTAAAGGCCCTGTCACACCTTGACGATTTAGCCAGCGTATGCCTGACGTATGCAAAATTCGGCTAAAACGCTGGCACATGTCGAATACGTTATGGGTAAGTTTGTATACGTTAAGAGCACGCTGCATACGTCGTAGTACGCTGGCTTTTTTTCGTAGTCCGCTGGCATACGTCTTTGTACGCTGGCATACGTCGTAGTACGCCGAGGTGTTAGATAAATTTTCCATGCTTGAAATTTTTCGACGTATGCCAGCGTATGACTCGCACGTTCCGCATAACGCTGGCCATAAGTTTCGGCACGTTACGCGATCGTTGACACACGTCGACACACGTTACTTGTAAGTTACTCATAAGTCGAAACACGTCGAGGTAATGTTTAGCGTACCAGAAACTTATTTCTAACCTATGAGTAACGTGTTGTAGGCACGTTACGCGATCGTTGACACACGTCGACACACGTTACTTGTAAGTTACTCATAAGTCGAAACACGTCGAGGTAATGGTTAGCGTCAGTGTTCCAGACTCCCTGGTTTTTTTTTTTCTTCGGTATGACGGTGATGTTGACACTTCGATTTCTAGTGCGGTGAAAATATAATACAATTAATAGGCTGCCGCTCAACGATTTAAATCATAGGATGATGTCATAGGATAAAATAGGATGACAGTTTCTTGCTGGGTAGAGATTCAAACCCTGGCTATCTTCGAGGCGAGTGTGCATATGTACCCCTAGGCTATCCTGTCAGCCCCAACACTAATATAATAAGCTATGAAACAGCCCAACTGAGCTCCCGTTCACAGAGATACATTTGAGTTCTACATTTATTACATTTAAGTTGGTAGCATGCTTGATAAATGACATATTTGGTGCTGGTAAAATTTGTTTGCAAAATGAGCTATTCCTGATGTGGTCGGATAATCAAATTCATGAGACTGATGTAATTAGTA
This sequence comes from Eptatretus atami, assembly GCA_035128595.1. Classification (NCBI taxonomy): domain Eukaryota; kingdom Metazoa; phylum Chordata; class Myxini; order Myxiniformes; family Myxinidae; genus Eptatretus; species Eptatretus atami. The sequence continues at coordinate 168,427,737 of CM068954.1, read as the reverse complement.
AGTGTTTAAGTAAGTCAACTTTTACAAGTAATTAATGCAATAAATTAACACTCGATGGGATATGATTTCGATATGACTGGCTCAATAGTATCTAAATATTCTAACCTCCTACAGTGTTAAAGGCTGATGGAGAAACTTGTATGTACACCGAGTACAAATTGGTACCCTCCCATCATAACCTTGTGTCACAAAGGGAATACCGTGTTTCGAGCGAGTCTTCCATTCATATCCTTGAATCTTCACCACTCATTTATAACCTGTCAAACTTGCAGAGAACAATGGAATTCATGAAGGAAAAGGCAGTCCTTATTCATGCAGACAGCTTTAAAATACACCATATATATTGTTGGCAGAGAGAGAGAGAGAAAAGAAGAGGAGTAAAAATTATCCACAAGTACACATGGCTGTTTTGTAGGTTACGGAGAACCCTGCACATACCGAAGAACACATAGAATTAAGCAGAAGTAATCTGGCATCTAATGCATGCAGTATGATGTCACTGCAATGTTGATGACAGCAAGTGTGTAAATGAGAAGCAAATATTGTGTGTTGCATGTTGAAGCACCCATTAGTTCCGAACCTTGATGTCATCACACAACTGAAAAAGTTCAATGCAAAAAACCCATTAAAACCATTTTTTTTTTAACCACTTGTATGGAGTGGGATGACAGAAAGGGGAAACTGTATGAAAATTTCAGACAAACATGCTTTGCTCGCTGATACATGTACACTTACTATAATTACCACCCAATACACGTACACTTAACCTCATTACTGTTCGTTACATGTGCACTCACCCTCTTTACTATCCGTTCAGTGTATAGTAAGCCTCATTACCATCCAACAACTGTGCAAACATTTTAACTTCTACCATATCACACTTACTGGAAGGCAATGGGTGAACTGCCCTCGCCATAAGGAGTCTGCTTCGGCAGCATTGACTCCTGGAAGAGTATGGTGCAATGATGATGATGATGATGATGATGATGATGATGATACCACCTCAGGTGTTTGTGTTAGCCATTGTCACATCTGCAATAGTATGTGGACTGATTAAATTAATTGGCTGTCATTAAATTTTCATGCAAGACGCATGAAAAATAACCACACATTTGAGATGAGAATGCATCATATGGAACTTGCAGTCATTGTGCAATAATTAAATTTGAGTTTTTTTTTTTAATGTTGTTTAACCCTTTGAACCCTGAGCTTCTTGGACTTTTGACTCCCCCACCCTGGGCTCCCTGGAGAAAAATCTGGCTGCTTGGGTATATGGAGGTTTGAATCGCGGCTAGTAAAATGGCCGCTCGGGTTTAAAGGGTTTATTAAAATTGGAGGTTCACGGAGGAAAGAGCTCGTATACCCAATGTCGTAGTGAGTTGGTGATGGTAGGTTAAATGTCACAAGCGGAGGCAAGTTTTAGCCATTACTTACTTGAGGGCTCAGCTCCGAGGACAAGCAGGTGCATGGCATCATAGCCAGAGTGTAAAATAAAATGCATATCAAGTGCATCGGATTTAACATCGTGTTTTGAGATTGAATTGCACGGCGAACCTCAGTTCATTGTCAGGTCAGGCCGGATTCGATCTGTGACTTGCTGTCCAGGTACCATTTAAACCTGTACTAACCTGTTTCATGGTTAGGTTGTCGGCGATTAAACCGTCTCCCCCACCAGGTTTCCTGGTGAGGAGGGTGTACTGATATGCACACCCAACAGGATTAAAAACAAAACATGTCAAAGGGCGGAGGAGCTACATGTGAGCCAACGGCCATCCATATCTAGTGCCCAACTGTGTCTGCGGACATCCTCCTGCAGAAGGGTTACATTTTTTTTCGGAGGTTGGTGGCAGGATTTGCACTCTGGCCACCGTAAAACCCTTCACTCTGTAAAACACAAGAAAAACGCAAAGAAAATTGAAAACCCACTCCGTGGAAGTCCCTCCAGTGCAGCTGCCCTTCACAGGGCAGCTCACCAGATGACGGGATTGGGGCAAAGCCTTCTGGACCCCCACTCTTTGAGAGGAGAAAACCACATGGTAACCTTCCGGGATCAGATTGTGGTTCTGAGGTGTCATCCACCAGACGGCGGTCTACTTGGGTTAACCTGAAGCGGTCCCTTTAGGTGGGTGCCTGGAATGTCCTATCCCTAAGAGAGGATGATCACCTGTCTCCATTATCATCTGAGCTCAAACATTTGAACATCAGCATTGCAGCATTCTCTGAGGTTCGGAGACTGGATAGTGGCGAGATCATGGCGGGTGGTTACACCTACTGTTGGTCTGGTCGCTCTGATGGTTACCAAGCCCAAGGAGTTGCTCTAGCTGTATCCATTAAGGTGACACCAATGGTAATTGAGGTACCACTGGTCAACGAGCATATTATGAGACTAAGGATTCGTCACTCCTGGTGTGTCGTTTCTCTGGTCTCTGCATATGCTCCAATTGAGGCGAATTATCTCACCGTAAAGGACGGATTCTATGCCATGCTAAAGTGTGTGGTTAATCAGTACCCCAAGCGAGGTACTCTTCTAGTCTTGGGGGATTTCATTGCATCGATTGGAACTGATAGTGATGGTGATGAGACATGTGTTGATCCCTCTGTGTCTGGAACTGTGAACCAGAATATCACCAAGTTCCTTGATTTTGCAAGAAGTTATGGACTGAGGGAGGCTGGATCATGGTATCCGTACCAACAGGCTCATTGCTGGACTTGGTATTCCAATGCTGGTGGTGTGGCAAAGGAGGAGACCATGTGCTCATTGATAGACACTGTCGGATGATCCAGAACTGCCTGGTCTACCGGAGTGCTCAGTTCTTCAATACTGACCAGAGGCTTGTGGTAGCAGCTCTGAAGAAGCAGTTTAAATCCAGAAGATGGGTCCCATCAAAGCCTAGGCTGGATGGTGGCAAGCTCAAGGATGAGAGGGTAGCTGAGGAGTTTGTGAACAGGCTAAGTAGGGCTTTGAGGGGGTCTGGGTGCTTTGGGGAATCCTGAAGAGTTGTGGATTACCTTCAAGACCACCATTCTTGATGTGGCCGGTCGATGTCTTGGAACTCACCATTGAGCGAAGAAGAATTTTGTCTCTCAAGGGACAGTGGATACCATTGACCAGAGTCAAAGGGGCAGGCTTAATGGCAGAGCTGATCTGTTCACAGAGTTGAGACATAAAACTGTATGTGCACTGAGGGTGAAAAAGGAGGCCTATGTGCGACTGTGCGAAGAATCTGTGAGGGGGTAGAGCATCACCTGTGGTCAAGTGATTCACATCCTGCTTGCAGGGGAATTTGCGCATTGCGTTCCTCCAAGCCCGTCCCTCGGTGTACTGCAGTTAGAGCGGAGGGTGGTGGGCTCTTGACAGAGGAGTCCGAAGTGACGGCCCCTGGGTTGGTTACTTTGAGCGGCTGTGCCAGGCTGATACAGCATCTGTTGAGTTGGATGTCAGGGGAGTTACTATCCCAATTGCTGACCCTCCAATCAACTGTGATCCATCTTCACTTGTGGAAACACAGGCTGCAGTGAACTGGTTGCAATGGAGTAAAGCTCCTGGGATCTGTGGCATCCATGCTGAAATTCTCAAGGTTGGTGGAAATGCTGTAATCATGTTGTTGCATACAGTTCTGTGCTCTGCTGGGAACACAGGCATCATCCCAACTGACTGGAAGAGGGACCTTGTTGTCCCTCTCTGGAAAACGAATTGTGATCGCCAGGACTGCAACAACTACCGAGGGGTGAGCTTCCTCTCAATGCCGGGAAAGGTCTTTGCTCAGATAATTCTTGATACGGTTCACTACCATCTGCTTGAGCACCAGCTCCCAGAGCAAGTCAGGCTTTACTCCAAATAGGTCAATGATTGACCGTATCCTTGACCTTCGGTTCCTCACCGAACATAGACGAGAGTTTCAGCAGGAGCTGTTTGCAGCCCATGTTGATCTCTGCAAAGTGTATAATTCAGTGAATCAGGATGCCCTCTGGAATATTCTTGGTCTTCGTGGAGTGCCACCAAAACTGATCAATCTGATGTCTGAACTATACTCTGGTACAGAGTGCTGTGAAATGTAGTGATACCATCTCTGACTTAGTTTGAGTTGTTACTGGAGTTAGTCAAGGGTGTGCTGGCCCCCACACTTTTCAGCGCATGTATGGACTGGATTCTGGGGAGAATGACAGAGAGATCAAGGTGTGATGCATTGTTTGTGAATGTCAAGATCTCTTCCTTTGATTTCGCAGATGATGCAGTCATCTTTGCAGAGATTCTGGATATCCTTTTGTGGGCCCTCGAGGTGTTGAATGAGGAGTCGGACCCTCTGGGATTACGGGTTTCCTTGGTCAAAACTATGATCCAGGCTTTCAATGACATCTTGGATGCTGCTATCTTTTCTGTACCTGTTCGTGGTGAGGATGTTGAGGTCATGGAGAGATTCACTTACCTTGGAAGTGATATTCATGTCTCTGCTGGCTGTGAGGCAGAGGTCAATAGACATCTGGGTCGGGCCTGGGGAGTAGGCATTCACTGGATCATGGGTTGTGGTGCTGTCGGTACCTGTGAATGAGGCCGAAAGTCTGAGTCTTCAAGTCCTTGCTTACAGTCTTGCTCTACAGATATGAGACTTGGACTCTGACCAGGGATCTGAGATGGAGACTTAATTATTTTGGTACCAGTTCTCTTCAGAGAATCATTGGCTTTCCCTGATCAGACTTTGTGTCCAAAAAGCGGTTGCTGAGATGGACTCAAATGAGAGTTGTTACCTGCATAGTCTGTGAGTATGATTGGTGTTGGCTTAATGGTTGCAGTGGTGGGCTTGGGATCCTCGGATCCTGAGTTCAAATCCCAAAGGGCTGTTTAATTAATACCAGGTGGGGTTGACTCTGCCTGTCATCCTTCCAAGGTCAGCAAAAATGAGTGCCAGCTTGCTGGTATCCTGTGTCGGAGTGACGACCTGTCCAAGATTGTACCCAATAGCCAAGGAGACTGCTTAAGCAGCACCAATGCTCGACATATAATATGGTCCCAATGGATGGATGGATGGATTGTCCTTGAGTGTTAGCTGTGGCTGTATGGACATGTGGCTCGTTTTGCTGACACTGATCCTGCTCACCAGATTCTCTCAGCGAGGGAGCCTCATGAGTGGAGGAGGTCAATGGGCTGACTACATGCTTTGTGGTTGCAGAAAATTGCTCAGTATCTCATGGAGATAGGGATGGGTCAGGCATCATCCTGGGGGATTGCCAGACGGAGGCCCCTGGAATACCGGTGGAAAGTAGACACAGTGACGCGCTGCTCCTACACATGCTCCTTTACCTGATCTGTCCTGAACCTCGGTAAAATGCCAAAATGTAATCCACAGTAAACACAACAGAGCGTTCAAACATTATGTTGTATTAGTTCATACATTGTTGCGAATAACACACAAGAATGGAAACATGTGTGGAGCTTCATCGTAAGCAGTATCCATATTGTCAGGGATAACGAAAAAAACATATAGAACAAGAGTGAGAATTGCTTTGCAGTACATGTCCCTACCAGTCCCAATGAATGTTCGGGAGATAAAATTTGTTTGTGTTTATCACATGCCCGAGCCAATACCAGAACCAAAATGAAGAAGAAGAAACTCTCTAACCCACTGTGTTTGGGATTATTCAGCAAAATTAAAGGAAAAACAATTTTCATTTACTGATATCTTTTGTAGACGAGAAACAAATCAAGACAACTAGGATAACGAACCGGAGATAAAAATTAGTTTACTTTAACACGCTCTTGAGCTGATACCAGAACCAAAGTAAAGAAGAAGTTCTCCAACCCACCATGTGTTTCGTTCGTTTCTAGCATTTGCCTATTTCATATTAAAAAATAACCTGATGTACATACATGAAGCAAAAACATGTGTATGGCTTATGTGCTTATATAATACATTGTCATTATAATATTATTTACCTGGGATCATTCCAATTGCACTGGGCCATGGACTATGGCCCAAGGCCTGTCGATCTGTGCTGCTTCATGAAATGCTGGCGCATGATTTTATTTATAGTGGAGTCAAGCCAGCTGTCCAGCCACTGGGGGCAAAACAGTGGGATGAAGCCAGGGCAGCTGAACACTGACCCGTGTAAATATGTGATATTTCCTAAGTCTAAAAAGAGCATAACTCTGAAAAATTGACGAAACGCCCTGAAATTCGAACTTTTCCTGTAACTTATAATAGTAAAGCTATGTTGCAAGTTTCAGTTGGATATGTTAAAGGGCATGGGAAAAAAGTATGACAAAAAACAAACACAGGTGGGACGGACGGACGAACGTAAGGACAGACGGACGGAGAGCAAATCTATAGTCCCCTCCAGTGAAACCAGTAGGGGACTGATAACATACACATCCATGTGATTTCCACAATCTTCAGGCTCAAAATATGTTCTCCGACACTAAATACCATATGTATGGCATTTGTAATTTTTGAACTGCGTGTCCAGTTTTGTACATGCATGTTGGCCTTGTCCACTTGCCTGTGTTCCAGCCCAGTATGCACAAAATGTTTCAAAAACTTTGGGGGTGGCAAGGTAATAAATTAATGTTTTCATTTTCAGAATAAATAATAATGTTATATTGTTATGTTTGCGATTCAAGCAGTATGTTGCAGAAATCCCAACATATGAAGTACGAGTAATAACCCGCAATAAACAGCCCTGCCCTGGCATAAGACGATCATTTCGTGTTCAAAATGGCTATCCCATTCTAACATTTGTAAATTTTGGATTTTCAGGATAAAAAATTTATTTTCGGGCACAAATCATTCGAGGAAATCGAATTGACTCCAATATTTGGATTGGATAGTCCGTATAAAAGGGCCCACTCTCTGCTGCCTCTTAGATCCCATTGTACTTGTATTAAAGTGAGCTTAAGATGTGGAATGGAAGACATTTCGGCAACAAATAAAACACCAATCGGTCTAAAATAAGTAATGTGCACTTACTAAATCCTCTCGGGACTCCTCATATGTTTCAGGTCATGTACAATTGTACACGTGGTATAGTATCAAAATAACACTGCAATGCATTCTTGCAAATTGATTTGCAAAATGTGTCATTGCAATAAACAAAGGTGATACACACTTCCAAAAACGAGAATATTGACCTTGTCGAGGCTTAGGTATGTGACTGCTGCCTGTTTTGAGGCCAACTGTCAACCAGGACTTCATTGATGAAATATTCGAAAATCCTTTTGGTTGTTCATTGGCAGCTGGAGGATACTTTATTCCTTGCAATATTCATCATACAACTCTTAGTTTTAAATAGTAAAAGGTTTGCTTTGATGCATCCCATGATCCCTTAATCAAGTTCGAAGTAGCCCCTGCAACTGACCACATGTCAAAGTGAAAATATATCTAATAGGTTGGTCACAAAAGGAAGAAAAATTATTATTTTTGATGAATGGATAAAATAGCATCTCTGTCATTGCAACGTTACGGCAAATGCTTGAAAGAGGTACATTCAAAGACCTTCAAGAGTACTATAATGGCAACCATTTGAAGCAGTTCTCCATTTTGTTTGGCACGGCACGCATGTGGGATGGGGTTCTGATGATAATGACATTGACTCAAATTTAGACAAGGTCCACACTGTGCTGTTCTATGATGGCTGATCAGAGGAGGGATTGTCTCTATTGTGTTTAAATTTCAAGTAATTATTTGGTTATTTCTCAAGGTCTGTTTCGTGCTCTACATAGGCTGGTTAATGACCTTGCAGTTATTTTATTGGCTACTTTATGGTCTTACTCCTGCCTTCTAACCTCACCGACCAGCTCCTGCCCCTGTAGGTCACATGCATTCGGCCAGAAACACTTTCCTTGTTACCCTCCCCAAGTCTAACCTTAACCTCCATTCTTTCACGCCTCAATTATCGGGTGTAGAATTGTCTTCGTGATTCCAATGTCTCAAGTTCTTCCCTATAGGATTTAAAGTTTCTTGCCTATTGCCACCACATGGTCTTTACTATTTCCACTATTTAAGCTTTTCTACATCCTTTGAGACTTTATTCTGATCCTTTTTCTGCAACACCTCTCCCTGTCCGATGAGGCTTTTTTATTTATTTTATTCTCCCAGTGTTTTCCCATTGCCACATTTTTATGCCAACGCTGATTCCTGTTGATCCATTATCCCCTGTGGTTCTGCTCTTTCATGAGTCTCCATACCTATTTCTGTGAATATATAATATATCATCTCTCCAATGCACAGCAATCTATGCAATGCTATTCTGCGACCCCTAGGTGGCACATCACAATGGTTCAAAAAGCCACAAGCAGAGGAAATAGCATCTGCTTGTGGCCTTTTGAACCTTTGCCTGCAAAGCTTGATGCACACTGTGAGATGGCCCCTATTTTCACAAGATACATGTTGCAACGACTTTTGTAAACTTTCAAATGCTTCTGGAAGATGGCCACAGTCTCCTCACTGATTTGAGGCCTCCCAGATTGTGATTTGTCATTCACTGACCCAGTTTCTCCAAACTTTTTCATCCACTCGTTAATGGAGTTCCTACGTGCTGCATCGTTCCTGTAATGAGCAGTGAATTTCCTTCTCACAGCTGTAATGGACTTCTGTTCTGCAAGCCATAACACACAGTTAACCTTTTCTTCCACTGTCACCATTTTCAATCAGTTTCAGCACCTGAAATGAAATGAATAAACATTGTCTGCACCACAGTCCACAAATATTCAGTAGCATCGGCATCCAACCTCAGCTTCCAAGCGGGTGGAATGCACACTCAAGCACTACAGTGCCCCCAATTTGACCATGCAATGGCAATGCATCCTTCAAAGGATCAACTGATTATGAATGAGGCACAAAACAAAAGTGAAGGACTGAAAAAGCCCCACCCATCAGCAAAATCTCACTTTGTACATATAGTGTATTTGTCTATCTAATATATAAAGTTCTTTCTAACCACTGACTGACTGACTCACTCACTGACATTAAAGATCGGTACCTTCCGGGTGTGTGTGTGTGTGTGTGTGTGTGTGTGTGTGTGTTTTCATTAAAGTAAAACATATTCTTTCTGCTCATCCCTACCCCCCCATCTCTCTCTCCTCTCTCTCTCTCTCTCTCTCTCTCTCTCCTTTCTCTCTCTGTCTCTCTCTGTCTCTCTCTCTCTCTCTCTCTGTCTCTGTCTCTGTCTCTGTCTCTGTCTCTCTCTGTCTCTCTCTCCTCACTCTCTCTCACTTCTCTCTCTGTCTCTCTCTCTCTCTCTCTCTCTCTCTCTCTCTCTCTGTCTCTGTCTCTGTCTCTCTCTGTCTCTCTCTTGACTCTCTGACTCTCTCACTCTCTCTCTCTGTCTCTCTGTCTCTCTGTCTCTCTCTCTGTCTCTGGACATATCTGGACGGTGGTTATGTCTGGATGGTGTTTGTCTCCGGACGTATCCTAAAGGTGTTTATGTCCAGACAGGGGTTTGTCTCTGGATGTGTCTGAGCAGTATTTGTCTCTGGATAGCTTGGCTCCAGCTGCGTCCGGGCGATATTTGTCTCCGGACAGCTTGGCTTCAGACGCGTCCGGCGGTATTTATATTTGGACGAGAGTTTGTCTCCGAACTTGTCCAGACAGGAGTTTGTCTACGGATGAGAGTTTGTCTCCAGGTCGTGTTTATAGTATGACCAGTAGAAAATGGATTTCAGAGATTATTTTGTTTCCATCTTCACTGTTATTCCATGCATAATCATTTTGATGAGACAGTATGAATGGGAATTAATGCTGCACCGCACGTTTGTCTTCCCTTCCCCCACCCTGCCTCGCTCTCTCTGCCTCCCCTCTCCTTTCCCCTACACCTCCACTCTCTCCACTCCTTCTCTCCCATCCTCTCTCCCTCTTCCACCCTCCCCTCTTTAGTATTACCGTCAGCAAAGCGTCGGATGGTGTTTGCTCTTATACTAATGAATGTGTGTGTGGTGTGTGTGTGTGTGTCAGTGTGTCTCCTCCATAACTCCGAAACCATGAAACCTCACCATCTGAAACTTTGCATGCGGACATAAGAAAACTCCAAGGAAGTGCATGAGTGAAAATTGGGTGTTTGGGTTAATTAAAACACCTTTGTTGAAGATAATTAACGGCCTCATTTAATTATATCCTTTATCAGGCACCATCCTCAACCACCAAGCTCTCTGCAGTCTTAAGGCTGACACCGGTTCCCTTGCTGGGGTCTGAAGCTGCCAGTTTTTTGGGCTTGCTCATCCATGCCTTGATTTGGAACAGGCCGCAACAATTTCTTTAGGTTAAAGTTTTTTTTTTCACTTTCCTCACTCATATTATCGAATGCCTGTTCATTATAGCTATGAATCACTGTGTACATCGCTTTTGTAAGTGCTGTAGTTTTCAAATTAGGAGCTTGTAGCGATTTCATGCATTATGTGATGTGATTTTCCACAATCTACTCTCACAGACGAATTAACGTATATCATCGAAAAATGATTGCGGTGTTGAGGATCGGATATCGTCCGGACTAAATAAGTGTCAAAATCTGTTGTGAAATCTGATAATTTAAAGAAATAATGAGTCTTCCAACGAAGTCTATATACCTATTTACTTTAAGAAAGTAAGGCTATGTTCCCTCCTTCTCAATATATACACAAGAAAATGTGAAATTTCCAAAGAATTAAACTGATCCTTTTCTACTGTTTGGAGAATTATATTGAGTGACCATTATACAGATAGTTGTTTGATAGGGTTTCACAGATAGGGTGATTCATCAATATGTGTTCCGTCTCTCAGGTGGACGTTAAACTGATTGTCACATCTGCTGGAACCCAACCCCATCCTCTCCCCCTCCTCTCTTCCCCCCCCTCCTTCCCCTCCTCTCTCCCTCCTCCTCTCTCCCCCTCCTCCTCCCTCCCCCCCCCTCCCCTCCCTCCCCCCCTCCTCTCTCCCCTTCCTTTCTCCCCCTCCCTCCTCTCTCTCTCTTCCCCTCCCCTCTCTCTTTCCCCCTCCCACTCTCATACCCTCGCTCTCTCCACCACTCTCTCTTTCGCTCTCTCCCCACCACTCTCTCTTTCGCTCTCTCCCACCACTCTCTCTTTCGCTCTCTCCCACCACTCTCTCTCTCTCTCCTCGCTCTCTCCCACTCTCTCTCTTCTTCTCTCCCCTCCCTCCCTCTCTCCCCTCCCCTCTCTCTCCTCCTCCCACTCTCACACCTCTTTCACTCTCTCCCACCACTTCTCTCTCTCTCCCTCCCATCCTTCTCCCTCTTCTCACCACTCCTTCCCTCTCTTCCCACCACTCTCCCTCTCAACCACCACTCTCCTTCTCTCCCACCACTCCCTCTAACCACCACTCCCCTTCAACCACCACTCTCCTCTTCTCCCACACTCTCCCTCCCACCACTCTCTCTCTCTCTTCTCGCTCTTCCCACCACTCTCCTCTCTCTCTCTCTCTCTCTCTTCTCTTCTCTCCCTTCCCCCCTCCCCCTCCCTCTCTCTCCTCCTCCCACTCTCACACCTCTTTCGCTCTCTCCCACCACTTCTCTCTCTCTCCCTCCTATCCTTCTCCCCCTCTCCCACCACTCTCCCTCTCTCCACCCCATCCCCCTCTCAACCACCACTCTCCCTCTCTCCTACCTCTCCTCTCCTCTCTCTCCTCTCTCTCGTCTCTGACCCCTTCTCTATCCCCCCCCAACTTTATCTCCCTCTCCCCCACCCCCTTTCATCCCCCCTCCTCATCTCCCTCCTCACTCACTCTCTCTCTCCTCTCTCTCTCTCTCTCTCTCTCTCTCTCTCCCTCTCTCTCTCCCATTCCCACCTCTCTCCTCTCCCACCCTCTCTCTCCCATTCCCACCTCTCTCCTCCTCTCCCCTCTCTCTCTCTTTCTCCAACCCCTTCTCTGCTCCCCCCCCCCTTTCCTCTCCCCTGTGGCTCACTCTCCCCCCTCCCTCTCTGTCTCTGTGTCTCTGCCTCTGCCTCTGTCTCTCTCTCTCTCTCTCTCTCTCTCTCTCTCTCTCTCTCTCTCTTCTCTCTCTCTCTCTCTCTATCTCTATCTGTCACCCCTCTCCCTCCTCTTTTTCTCTCCCCTCCCTTCCACTTTGGTATTCCCATCAGCGAAGCAACGCATGATATTTGCTGATATGCTCATCAATGTCATTGTCAGTGTGTCTCCTCCATAACTCCAAAACCATGAAACCTAGCAGCCTGAAACTTAGCACACATACTAAGGGAACTCCAAGGAAATGCATGAGTGAAAATTGGGTGTTTGGGTAAAGTGAGACACATCTTTTGAAGATAATTAACAGCCTTATTTAATTTTCCTTTTTGAAAGCAGTGTTATCCTTGGTAACCTTACTGTCCCTCCATGGGGTCTTGGTTCGCCATTTTTTTGGACTGCTCAACAATGCCTTGACTTGGTACAGGCCGCAATGGTTTCTTAATAAAAAATTTTTTTTCACTTTCCTCACTAATATCATCAAATACCTGATCATCATACCTATACATCGCTGGATATGTCGCAATGCTTACAAACGCTGGGAGATGCCAGTGATCATGGCTTTGTTTCATTTCCGCACATGCCGTAACCACTGAAAACTCTCAATCTCAGCCAAATTTCAAAATTTAAACTTCCTTATTGACTTTAGCAGCACTTATGACTGCTGAAAAAGTTCACTTGTTCAATTCTGATGTTGCTTGACATTCCGGGTGTCTTCTGGTCCATGGTATTAAATGACCGATTGTCAATCATGAAGCACTTGCCAAGCCAGCCGTTCCTTATCAACTGTTTCGTTGGAGTGCTTGATTGAGTGCTTAAGCAACTTGGCAAGTGCTGCACAAGCTGCTTGGTTGTTCGATTCCAAATCATGACCATATACGGCAAAAGTATTCACTGAATATATCGATCGACTTGAACAAGGTTCAGACCCTACTCGCCTGCGTTTGGCCCTGCACTGTCTATTTCATTTGAGTTTTTGCTTGAGTGCTTAAGCCAATTGGCTCGTGTTCTTCAAGCTTCAAACTCTTCGAGCTTAGATCTCTGAAAGCAATCCATGGTGATACCATGGTTTGGTTTTCCATGGAGACATTTTCAGAGTTAGCAAGGCACAAAAATTTGATCATATGTCTCGGCTGGGTTCCAATCCTGACCCAGATATGAACTGTCATCCTGGTGTTTTACAGATAGGGTTATTCATTAATGTGTGTTCCTTCTCTCAGACGGACGTTAAACTGGCTGTTACATTGGCTTGAATCCCCCATCCTCTCCCCACTCCTATTCTCACCTATCTCTCACTCTCTCCCCCCTTCCCTACTCTCTATCTCACCTCCATATTCTCTCCCTCCCCTTCCTCCTCTCTGTCTCTCTCCCTCTTTCTCTCCCACCCATCAGTATTCCCATCACCAAAGCAATGGGTTGTATTTGCCAAGACATTACACACATATACATATAAATTGTACCAGGCGTAGTGGCCTGCGCCTGTAATCCAGCTACTCGGAGGCTTGGGTTGGAGGATCGCTTGAGGATGGGAGCTCTGCACTGGGCCGCGCTATGAGAGGGTGTAGGGCAGCCCGGAATCATGGCGAAACCCAATCCTTATCCCTGTGTCGTAAGAGGCGACCAGGGTTGTGTCAGGAAGGGCATCTGGTGTAAAACCTATGCCAAATCAGTATGCGGATCATAACGGATGATCCGCTGTGGCGACCCCTAACGGGAGCAGCCGAAAGACGAACAACAACATACATATATATATTGTTGCAGGCCGGCGGGGTCGGGTGAGAAGGCCACTAGGTGGGGGAAGCTACGTCGATTCCCACCAGACTCCCCGGAATTGAAGGCCGTCGCACATGGATAATTCTGTAACGCGGCGGGTCGCTTAACGGACCGTGGACGCCAATAACTCAACTGCGTGACCTAGGGTCCTCCCGTCTATGGGTTAATCGGGTTACCTAATTAATCACGTGGTTTAATTACCAGTGAACCACGCCCTCAGTACGCCTTGCCCGAACCGGATCACTCTTCTGGATCAGATCACTTTTCTGGATCGGATGCAGCCGAGCAACACTGCCAAGGACGTACCGGCTAAAAGGAATGGATCGTTGGGAATAAAGTCCCGGCTCGAGTAGAATTCAGACCATGCTGAACTAATGGGAGAAAAGACAAAAACGAGCAGGGAACATTCCTAATTATAATTATTTATTAACAAGCAAGGGAAAGGTATGTGGCACAGTGAAGATTTATTGGGTATGTAATGCAGGGAAAGAGGAGAGAGGTGTGGAGTGCGACAATAATACAAGCAACTTACGAAAGCAGACACAGGGCAGACTTTACGCGAGATTAATAACAGTAACAAGAATAATGATCTTCGACAGACTTACTTAACAGACAGGCACCAGCACACTCAGACACACACAGAAAAAGAAACCCAAATGAGAAGGGACTTTTGCAGCCAGGGAGGGAGGGGGTTGAGGTTATGCTCTCGGTACCTGGGCGTTTCGGGGGAGGGGATGCTCCGTGGTGCGGTACCTGACAGTAGTCACGTTGTCTCTGGCCAAAGCCGTACATGTGGAGTCTGTGTTCTGAAGGAGGAGCTTGAGTGGGGAAGGGCAGAGTCCAGAGTGCGAGGGTGGAGTAGTGGGCGGGACCAGGCAGGAGTTGTTTCTTCGAGGCGAGACGTGGGCGGAGTCGAGAAGCAGGAGGCGAGATCGAAGTAGTGTGGGCGGAGACGAGAAGCAGGAACACAGCACTTGATAACACCCACACACATCACACCACACCACCCAGACGGAGGAGCTCCTCCATCTTTTATAGTGCCCGAAGCTCGGGGGAGAGGATCGTGCCAAATTCGTCGTCATTGCCCGAATCGGGTGCTTTGATTGGCCCCGACCCCTCATGTGGTCCGCCAGCTTGGGCTGGGTTTCGGGTAGATCCTCCACGGCGGCGTGGCAGCCCGCCCACCTTACAGCGAAAACGCACGTGACTCACCGCACATGCCGGGTTTCAGGTAGACATTGGTGCAGCAGGCAGATTTACCTCAGGAGTG
>CM068954.1:168383196-168411411 GCA_035128595.1 Eptatretus atami | reverse complement strand
ATGTATGTGTCGAAGCTCTTACCATTCCCTCACCTTAATTCTCTAAATTATTCCCCTTTGGAATCTGCCTTCATGTGTTTAACCTTCTCATCCTCTGGAGCATTGACCGGTACAGAGGGACAGCCCGAAGGGTGAGTGAATGTACACAGCAAACGTCGCTCCTCCCACCAAAAAGGAAGGAACGAGAAGCATCTCAAAGCCATGCCAGCTCGTTGGCATATATAAAAGGTGGAGCACAACCATGCGCAGTGAGTGGTTGGGTTCAAGTTCAGGAGTTCAAGGGTTGTGTGGAGAACCAGACTCAGTCGTGGGATACCAAGCCAGATGGGTGAGTGGTGGAACAAAGCATCAGTGGTGTGAGGGTGAATCCGGAGCAGAGTGAGGTGTGGAGACAGGATCAGTTCCGTTTCCCTGAAACAGCGTATGAGAGCATGCAGCACAACTGACAAAAGCCTAGAGGGAGTCCGGACCAGGAGGTGGCGCGTCCATCACAGCCGAACCCACCACTCCCCTCACAACTGAGCCACCACCCCCATCGCAACCACTACTACCACAAGCATGCATAGCATGTTCATAGGTTTATTTTCGGTTTTGTCATCCTACTGTCTTTTATTTGTGACTCTTGACCAAGTGGGCCATAAGATACTGGAAAAGCCTTGGGGGATTATTCATAGCATGGGGATTGAATGGCAGAATTACCTCCTACATTGGACTATTGCCTCTCTGTCTTCCCTCCCTCCTCTTTATTAGCCCCCGTTGGACTTGATCCGAAACGGGGGGGGGCTAATGGATTTGGTTTCTATTTTCGTGCCCGTGCGTGCGTGCGTCCACAACCGTATCTCGGACATATAAGGACCAATTTCATTTGTACTTGTCACAAAGCCAACATATGATGGCATACAGAGGCACATCATTTTGTTTTTCTTGATGCAATCAAAGATGGCCGAGTGGCAGCCATTTTAGTTGCAAAAATACTCAGGTGTTGAACACGTCCTCAACCATTTCTCAGACATGCATTTACCGATCTTGTTCAAACTTCGCACACAGATAAGAAATGACGACGTACATATGCATGTCATTTTTTTTTTGACATCAGATCCAAGATGGGCGACTGGCGGCCATTTTGGTTGTAAAAAAAACCCAATGTTGAACACGTCCTCAACCATTTCTCGGACATGCATTTACCGATGTTGTTCAAACTTGGCAGATAGGTAACGAATGATGGCTTACATAAGCACTTCTTTTGTTTTCGATATCACATCCAAGATGGCCAATTGGTGGCCATTCTATTACTTAAATGTGTCCCCAACCATTTCTCAGACATGCATGGTCCAATTGTGTTCAAACTAGGCAAAAGCACAGTTCATGATGGCATACATGTGCACTTCACATTATTTTGTGATCTGATGAAAGATGGCCGACTGGTAGACTGGCGGCCATTTTAGTTGTAAATAAATATGGGCAAGACTTTAACTCTGCACAGCAAAATTAGTAAAACAATGAGGGCTATGATATTTTATGTCTTTTTTCCTTGTTAAACGCTGTTTTTAACTAGTGAAGTGTTGGTCTGGTGTGCAGACCGGAATGGGGAACGGTAACCCGCCGCATGAGTAAAGCCACAGCCGTTAGTAATTGCGGCAAAAACCTCTCGTTTGAGGCTACAAATGCGATAGTTCATCGAGGGTTTCACTCGACCCTCATCCTTCTTGAATTGATGAACACATTGCATGCGACAGGCTCGTTGGAGTTACTGTTCTGTTGGAAACCAAAGTAAAGATCTTTAGGGCTTTCTTGGTTGACGACCTACTGCCTGTCACTAAATTGATGGTCGTCCTTGAGGGAGATTTTACTGGGTCCATATGTTCCACCATTACCTACCTTAATGCAATGAAATTTATAATTACCTCCACCACCGAAGGTGAACAAGATTGTTCTCACCCCCTCTCTGTCTGTTTGTTACTTGCAAAATCGAGGATTTTTCAAGTATATTGGTGAGTCGATTTTGTTATTCTGTCCGTTTGTCGCCTACAGGTCGCAATTTTAAAACGATCTTCACGAAACTTCACCACATGGTCGAGTTTGTCATAAGAAAGAAGACTAGTGTTTTTGAGGTCAAAAGGTCAAAAGATCAACATAGGCCAAAGGTCAACAACTTAGGTGAGATTTTTTAAATCCTCAATTTTCCTCCAATTGACTTGAAATTTGAAGATTTAGATTTCAGGTCACTGAATTATAGACCAAAAGGTCAACATAGGCCCAAGGTCAACAACTCAGTAAGATTTCTAAAATCCTCAATTTTCATCCGATTGACTTGAAATTTGAAGAGGATTTATATTTCAGGTCAATTAATTCAACCAGCTAATTATTTTTGCCGTCAACATGGAACAAAAGGTCAACATAGGCCCAAGGTCAACAACTTGGGTGGGATTTCTAAAATCCTCAATTTTCATCCGATTGACTTGAAATTTGAAGAGCATTTTCATATCAGGTTACTGAATTCAACCACCAATTATTTTTGAGGTCCATACAGGCCAAAAGGACAACATCGGCCGAATTTCTAAAACTGTCCATTTTCATCCGATTGACTTGAAATTTGAAGAGGAGTTGCATATTTGGTCATTGAATTCAACCACCAATTTTTTTTTCGGTTAAATTTGTTTTATGGATTTTGCAAGTATTGTGCTCTGCATGAGAGGTCTTGTTTGTTTGTTGGGTAGTCGATCTAGTCGAAAAAAAAAAGTTTTTTCAAAAAAATTTTTTTTTGAGATTTGTTCTACCCTTATTATCAGTATTTAAAATGGCGATTTCAGTTAATACAATGGCGATTTCGATGAAACTTGGTTGGTAGGTTCATACCACGACCTAGTTGTGTGCAAATGAGAATCGTTGCTATGGACACCACCGTTGCCTAGCAACGGGACTTTGAAATTTTAGAAAAATCATTAAAAAATTATTTTTTCGAAAATCAAAAATCGGGCCACGAGCGACTGTGGGCAGTACATTCAGCCATATTGTCAAAAATTTCCAGCCGGATCCTATGAAAACTGTCGGAGAAGATAGAGTTTGAATGAACGCTGGTCGAAAACAATAATAAAAACGAAGTTCGTTATATCTCAGAGACTATGAGTCAGATAACATGAAACTGGTATGGTAGGTTCATGGTATGTCCTAGTTATGTGTGAGGAAGAACCGTTGCTATGGACCCCTCCGTTGCCTAGCAACGGCCGAAAAACCTCTAAATGTGGGGGTATTTTAACGAAAAAACAATCTGCAGCATTAACCCTTGAAGCTAGAATCATGAATTTTCTTGTGCTTAATCCTCAGGTCATTCCCCGTCGAACGGGCCCATCGCGTCAGGTTCTATTGGTAGGCGACTACCCATCTGCCTACCGGCTTGTTTGTCTTTTTCTGCCTGTGTGCAGGATATCTCAAAAGTTGTGGATGGATCTGGATGGAATTTGGTGGGCATGTGGGTGTATGACAAGGACGAACTGATTAGACTTTAATGAAGACGCGATTCCAGATTCCGACTACTAGAATTTTTAAAGTGATTCTTCACCATTGAGAGATAGGGCCAACAACAATATATAGCACGATATATCAAAAAGTTGTGGATGGATTCGGATGAAACTTGGTGGACACATTGGGTGTGACAAGGAAGAATTGATTTGATTTTGGTGAAGATCCAAATCCGGATCTGAATATGAGAATTTTCAAGTGATTCTTCACCATTGAGAGATTGGGCTAAACAAATATGTAGCACGATATCTCAAAAAGTTGTGAATGGATTCAAATGAAACTTGGTTGACAGGTGGGTTGTGTGACCATGGCAAATTGATTCCATTTTGGTGAAGATCCGAATCCGGATCTGGATACGAGAATTATTTAATTTTCAAAGTGATTCTTCAACTTTGAGAGATAGATCCAAAGACGATATATAGCATGATATTTCAAAAATGTATTGGGCCCGATATGTTCTCTTGGATCAGGCATGCGCTCTCTATGCGCTCTACCGAGTGCTCTTCTTGGTCTATATGCAATGCAAGGGGATTTATTTACCTATTTTTTGTAGGCCATTTAGAATTGAATGCAAATCATGAACCAAAACAATTACTTTTATATTTAAAACTGGAAAACTAATATATTATAATGCTACGCATTGGTGCAGAGTGATATGTATCTTCATGATTACGAAATATAACATCTTCATCTTCGAGTGTATTACTTTGAAACTGTCATTTCAAAAGTTAGTTAAGTTCAAGAGTGAAGTGGAGTGGGGTTTGCAGGATTGCCTCCGGGTATGCACACTCCATTCTGAGCCATCTCGCTTGGGTTTGAATCACAGCTCAGCTATAAACTGTCATTCTTGTGTTTCGCATGAAGGGCGAGGCATCAATCTGTGTGCCGTTCCTCATATCGACATCAAACTGGGTGCCCCTTCTTCTGGCATTAGTTGGTGGATGTTAACGATCCCAAGCAGTCCTTCGCAAAGAGTAGGTGAGCACCCTGAACAACTTTCTAATTTCTGCCCACTCAGTCGAGTATCCTGCATTGGAATGGTGGGTGACACATCCAGGATTGCAACCCTAGCCAAGAAACGGCTTTGGTAGAACTGACACTCTGTGAAGAGTATGGTGCACAAGAGACAAAAATACAGTGGGAAACAAGAACATTATGAGATATCGGTGTACCTGTACATTGCCATGAAGAGACGATGAACAGATCAACACAGTATACTCCCTATGTCTTGATACCCCTTGCTAGCAAGAATTCTGCATTGTTGTGTTCCAGATAGATGGCTGTGACGGACACGAGTGAGTGCACTGTAGAAGAGCATGTGCGAGTGAGCACATCGGTTCATGAGAGGTCACACATGAACGATTGTGTGTGGCCTCTCGTGAGTCCATGTTTTGTTCCATCTGTTGTCAGTTGTTATGCTAATGAAGTTGGTTAGTACTGTTGTGAAAAAATAAGAGTAATAAATACTGTATATCTTGTTACAATATAGATTTGGATTAAATGCCAAAAGAAAAAGAACAATATGGGATTAGCAAGACATATGGAGCATCCAATAAATGGCATTTGAACCTGGGACCCTGGCACCTTGAGCCTATGTGCTGGTAACAATTGGTATTTGTTTCATCTGAACATCTGACTTTGTTTTCTTACATTGATCTGAGGCTCATCCTAAATCATGTGCAGGACAAACACATTAGGATAGATCAGAGTACATTTACACAATTACAAGGACAGCGGATAACCATGAAAAGCACATGGTATACGAGTGTGGGAATTAATTGATCCTGAGTTCACTCACTTCATGAGCCAGGGGCTCAAATGGGGAATGCTAAACAGGTTAAACCATGCTCACCCTGCCCTATTTTTCCACAGTGGAAAACCAGCATTGCACATTCACCTTCCACACTTTCATCTCTGTGACAAACTCAGAATTGATGTCATACTTGAACTCTTTCTCAAATTGATTTTCATTTCTTGTTATGATTATGGATTTTATCTGCATCTTGGCCTTGTACATCACATTGGGTTTTCTTTGGTCTCTTTCTTTGAATTAGGTGTGCACAGTGTGATAGTGGAGAATTTGGTGTGCATAGCCAGACCGGCATGTCATGGGGGAAGGGGGTGTGTGAGGAGTTGTGGGTTTACATCCTATTCAGAGTATTTGAAATTTGCATTCTAAGCCTTTGGAACCCGTGCCGGTCTTAGGAAAATATCCACGTCGCGATCAGATTATATTGATCGCAACCGAGTTGGCTCATTGATGACCTTTAGGGAGAGAGTATTTGCCTGCCCCACTTGTTCTGGTTTACACGTAGTCACAAACCTTGACTAGTAATGATCTCGGGCAACTTGTGGGGTAGGCACGAAAATACCGCTTGTAAAAAGACAGTGCCAATGGCAGCTAAATAAGTCTGTTGAGGATGTTCTGTGTTTTTAATAAAGGTCACTGTCTCCTTTTCCCAACCTTTACCTTCCAAATTTATAATACAGAAATAAGGGTTTTTCACGAAAAGTTTTTGACACAAACAAGGATGAACTGATGATATCACAATGATGGCAATGTGACAGGTTTGTTTTTCAAAAGAGAGTCAAAATATTTTACCCTGTATCTTGAAGGAGTGGTCACAATGTTACTCCTTTCTCTCTATATACACTCTCTGCCATAGAAAAACCAAACACGTGATTGTTGTTGATGCAATTTATTTATATGTCAACATGAGACACAAATGAGGTGCAAACCTCTGACAGAGATAAATGCTGAAATAATTGCATGTTCATTTCATTGTGACCTAATCATGTAATGCTGTGTTGTCGTGAATGTTTTCATCGAGGGGTCTAACCTGAACGTAACAATTGCAATACCGGCTATGTCCCCCTCCGGCAGCAATCACTCCATCGAGGTCCAAGAAGAGTATTTGCAGTACTCGGGGCAGTTTGAAACCGATTGCAAAGATGTGTCATAAAAATGTATCAGTCCTGAGTGGAAGTCGTTATCCTGGGGCATTCGCTTCTTGGTATATCTCATGTTAATCCGGAAGCTTAATAACGTCTCTGGAGGTCACAAACAGGCCCTGTCTCACGTTAAAGAGCCTTGTAACCTGCTTAATGGAAGACCATGCTTGAAGGAGCCCAATGATTTGATTCCTCTGATTTTCTGACAGATGTGGCATTGTAATGGATTGTTAAAGAATGTACTTAGTGTGTTTTTTGGATAATCCATACGCTGGTATCTTGGAAAGATTTTCGAAGTTGTTCAGAATGACTTTATTTGGGTTTCTTCTGATGACTCCAATGCAGAATTTGGTTTTCCCATTCATTATGTTTTTGCCATATCCTGATGCTATGTGGACTGTGTTTCCCCCCTGACAGACCACTGGTAGCGTGTACATGTTGCTGTGTTTGAACCTGAGGAGTAACTACTGAAATCTTTCTGTCCGGGTTCTTCCCGGCATCATTGTTCTTTGTTCCTTTCACATTTCTTTTTACTTTTTCACATTTCTCCTTATTCATTCTAATTCTTGCTTTTTCTTTTATTTTATCTGTTTTACTCTTTATTTCTCTAGCTTTATCTATCTGTCTCCGGAGAAGTGAATTCTTGCAGAAATTTTCCTGTGAAGCTCACTTGGCTGTGCTTGGATGGGTATGAGGGTTGTGCAGTAGCTACTTCAGCCTGGTGTTGGCTTAGTGGTTAGGGGCGGTGGCTTGGGATCCTAGGGTTCTGAGTTCAAGCCCCGTTGGCTGCTGAATTAAAATACACCAGGAGGTTGACTCAGCCTGTCATCCTTCCGAGGTCGGCAAAATGAGCACCAGTGTACTGGTAAGGGGGACACCGCATCAGTGGCATAGCCGCGTCCCAACCAATGATGCAACCAGCAGCCACTGGCTGCACTCGATAGAGAGAGTAGCTCCTGAAATCCGAACACTGAATAATTGCATGTCCATTTCATTGGTGACTCCATCTTTACTCTTTACTTATTCGGGTTTATTTTGATGATAATAAATGCAATATTTGGTCTTTTGTTTGATGACGTCTCCTCTAAAAATATAAGGGTGCATGAGTTGCACGTGCTGAACGATTATTGCATGAGGCAACTCGGTAGAGTGCATACCTCCACCAGGCTGAGTAGTTTACGTTTTGTATCCCACTGATAGGCTGGATCTGGATCTGGACCTTAACAAAAATCGAATCAGTTTCTTCTTCTCACATAATCAACTCATCCACCAAGTTTTGTCATAACTCATCCACAACTTTTTGAAATATCATGTTTTACATCGTTTTTGGTCCTATCTCTCAAAGGTGAAGAATCACTTAAAAAATTCTAGGATCCAAATCGGGATCTTCACCAAAGTATAGTAATTTTGTTCTTGTCACACACCCAACGTGTCCTCCAAATTTCTTTCGAATCCGTTCACAACTTTTTGAGACGTCCTGTTCACAGAGAAACAAACAGAGACAGGGGTGAAAACATAACCTTCGTCCACCTTCGGTGCCAGAGGTAATTAAGTTACGTGGAAAATTGCAATCCAGGTGTTCTACACATCCCTCATGCGAAAAAAGCACTTGGAATGAGCGCTGGAACAGTCCTTCATTAATTATATTATCAATTCTACATGTTCGTTTTCCATTGTTTGAGTGGATAATTCTCAACCATTGTCAGACATTCAATTCCCTCCTCATCTCCCAGCGTTGGATGTTTCCTGATGCCTTTGGAAGAGAAGTCGTGTTTTTTTGTTTAGGCTCTGAAACATTGTGAAAAGATATTTAAAACCTATGAACGTCCACATCCGTACATGTGTTTTTAAAAGAAAGAGGAATCTCATCATGGTTGAGAAATTGATAATCCACACTACATGTCCACATTTGTCCCATCAGTGGAGCAACACCTTTATGCCAGAAGCACAGGAAAGTTGTACAGCCTCATCAGTTTGAAACTGGAAGCCACCCAGATTCCTGAGTAGTCCCAAGATATGTAAGTCATGCAATGAAGTATGTGGACGATGGGGGGAATACTAATTAAAGGACGTGCAATCCCCACTGCCTTCTGAATCTGAGGTGCAATTGAATGGCTAACCACACCTCAAATACTATTATGCAGAGAATCGCTGTAATATCATGCACTATAATGAAGTGATTCCCCCAAATTTACTGTTCAACACATGTAATGTTTGCAGAAGTCAGTACCTTGGTTTCATATGGACATGTTTTTCATGCATTAGTGATTCACTCCCAACCCCACCATTTAAATCCCTTAGTACCACTCAAATATATCTCCATGTGAAAGACTATCACTGTACTCATGTACGGATAATCTGTAAGTTTCAGCTTGTTTCACATTTCCATTCATAAACAAGTCATTATACAATACGGTCTCCCAGCATATGATACAATGTCTTGGAAATACCCAGAAATGCATTGTGCAGCTGTGATAAAATACAGGTATATATATATATATATATAATATATATATATATTTAATTTTGAATTTTTTTTTATTACAAAGTCTCAGTAATGCAAGAGCAAGGTGAGAGAGGGTTAAGGCTGCACACTAGCAGTAGGACAGTTGAACAACTTAGACACAACAAGGGGGTAAAGAATCAAAAGGAGAGATAAGAGGGATGGAAACCTGAAAATATATGGGAAGAGATAAAACAGCAGTGGAGAACTCATTTGATTGTCCACTACGTGTGGAGAAATGACTTTTATCATGTCAGTAGACTTACGACCGAATTCATATTCAATAAGTTGCACGAAAACAGCAATAGGGTTCCTTAAAATATCAGACCATCACTTTAGCTGTAGATTGTGACTGACAGTCATCACCGTAGTTCGAGATTGTGACTGACAGTCTTCACTAATACTGTAGTTTTCAAGTGACTCAATTTGTCTCAAAAGTATTGTTCACCATTGACTATTTCAACACAAAATAGTTCACTTAATTTATGTATTTCCGGTTTTACACATTCACCGACTAATATCCCAAAACAAATGGTAAAGTGACTCACTTTGATGGTGGTAAGAATCTCAGAAAAATAAAAAATCTTACAGGACAGGATGGTTGTAGAAGTTATTGTTAATGGCTGAATTATCATAGGCCATACATGCAGTGACGTTTATTATCATGTTAGGGGAGGAGAAGCTTCATTTCATGACTTTTGGTAGAAGTACGTTAAACCTACATGAGAGATTTCATATGGAATAACCAAGCACAGCATGCATTCATTTTATGAATTTTTTATGATTATACAATAGGGTGGAACAGCTTGCACTTACTTACTTGTGTGTTTTTTTTCCCCAGTAGTTGGTTAAGAAAACGTCGCATTGCTGAAAACGATCACAAAACTTAACATCAACTCTTGAATGATAAAATTTTCTTTATTTTCCAACAATGCTCTCTGTCCGTCAAAGCTAAGTTATAGGCCAGTGTTATTTGACTCTTTTTGGCAACATTTCTGTCATGGTGGCACTGGCGTATCAAATAATGTCACCCACTTTTAAAGACACAATCACTTTAGATCAAAATGGAAAATTCACACAAGTAGCAATAATGCAATCTACATCCGATTAGCTTTACACCAGTAAAGGGCAACTAAAGCAACAACAGAAGAAAAGGTTTTGTTTTCATAAATTTAAAGGGAAATTATACACGAGCAAAGGTACCCGGTGTTGCTGGGCAACACCAGATCCCTCCTCCCACCTCTTCCCCTCCATCCTTCCAACCCGTCCCCTGCTTCCTCCCACCTCCACCCTTTCCCTACCTCTTCTCACCTCTACCATTCCCCTCCCTCCTCCCACAAAAGTACCCAGCATTGCCCAGGATTGAACGTACATCTATTGAACTACCGGTACCACAATTAAGCACATATTTAAAGACAAACATTTTATATTTGAATCTGCAAGATATTGAATGGAAAATAATGCTTTTTGGTAGACAGACAATATTGAATGTTTTTCCATCAAGAGCCAGAACATGTACACCGATCAAAATCGCTTGTTTTAAAATGTTTGCAGGGTGGATATATGGGGAAGTCAGCTAAGGTGGTAACCTTTTTCTACAAACTCTTCTTTCACCCGTGTGAGATATGTCATTAGATGAGTAGTAATATTGCCTTTAAATCGATGTTTAGCTTGTGATTGTACTATCTTCGGATTTTAAATAATTAGCGATTAGCGCAATTGAGAAATCACATGACTCCTTCGCTGATCTTACCAATCGTTGTAACAGCCTAATTAACAGTTATTTTTCACATGTGATACCATACTTCATGGTCGGAGCTCATCATCTCACCGATTATATCGTTATCTGTGTTGAAATCGGATAAAAATTGGGATTTTTATAAAGCATTGTGTATATGGAGTACTCCCAGAGATGGCAACAGATGGTGGCTCATCTGTTTATAAGTTATGAATTGTGAGAAAGTGACATTAAAACCCTATAGTAAAGAGCATCGTGATAAAAAATGTGATCCTATTAACTTTTGTCAGATTAGCCGAAGGAGCTTAGAGTTGTGTGGAAAATCTCATCGCTCCAACCTCCTTAATTTGAAAACTATTGCACTTACAAAAGCGATGTATACAGCAATTCATATGTATGCAGATCAGGTATTTGATGTAATGAGGAGTGAGGAAAGTGGGGGAAAAAAAATTGAGCGCTTTATCATACAGAAACTGGTGTGGCCTGTTCCAAGTCAAGGCATTGTTGAGCAGGCCAAAACAAAATGGCGGCTTAAGACCCGCCATCTTGGTAAGGCTCTTTTTTTTAATGATGAGCACCACATTAATTATCTTCAAAAGGGGTGTTTAAATGTACCCGAAGCCCGCCGTTTTCATTTGTGCACTCCCTTGGAGCTCCCTGAGTATGCGTGCAAAGTATTGGGCGCTATCTTTCATGGAGTTATGGAGGCACACACACAACACACACACACACACACACACACACACACACACTTTTTTATTATAGAAGATGTACAAACTAAATGCAGTAAACAAACATGTGATTTTCTTATACTTTTCAAATAACGATACAATGAGCATGAATATTTTGGGAAAACGGAGTGAAAGTTTAGAATAAATATTATGGGAAATCTGAGCTTGTATTCCAATCATCACATGAGAAAACTAGAACGGCTCTCAGTATGAGGGCATACCTTCGCCAACGCTACATTTTGCCCCCCCCCCAAGAAACCGTTGATTGTGAGGGTATTTAATCCCATACCACATCTGCCATCTCATATGTGTTATGATGGCTTAAAAACATTAAATTTCCTGTGTCATATCATATATCACAAGATTGGGCATTGAATTCACAACATTTTGGCAATTGGTTGCATGCAAATTGGATAAAAATCGACCGCACTATGGCAAAATGACGATTTTGACCTTTTCATGACCTCGACCTTGACCTTTGTACTCTTAATTTTGTAATTGGTATTAGAGTGTGGGGAACAGAACAGTCAACATTTTGGTGTTGGTTTCATGCAAATGCGGATAAGAATTGACCGTGTTATGACTAAAACCGACATTTTGCAATGTCATGACCCCCCTGACCTTTGACTCCCAACCGCTAATAAGGGTTATTACGTCATTGTGTCATGTCACATATCACAAGATGGGGCATTGAATTCTGAACATTTTGGCATTAGTTGCATGCAAATTGGATACAAATTGACCGCGCTATGGTAAAAAGACGATTTGACCTTTTCATGACCTTGACCTTTGACCCGATCGCTCCCAAAATTAATCAAATGGTCCTCGGATAATACCCAATTATCCCACCAAATTTGCTGCGATTCAGTTCAATACTTTTGGAGTTATGCGAATAACAAACAAACAACACACATATTCACAAATAAATAAATAAATACACAGCGATCAAAACATAACCTTCGCAACAAAGTTTGCGAAGGTAACTAGAGGGGAGCACTGTGTAGAGTGCAAAACCTCCGCCAATACTGCTAGGTCACTCAAGTGAACCTGTATTCCTATTCATTCAATTTGACGTCAACAGTGCTCACAGAGTTATAGTTTGCAACTTTCCCTTTTACATACTCAATTCATTCGTCATAACTAGATTCCTTGAGACAGAAATTGATTTTACGTGGGTATATCCACCTGAAGTTCCAAAATCAGCCGCAATTATAATTTTGGCATGTTTTTGTTGGAAATCACTTATAACATGTAGAAATGCAAAAAAAAAAAAATCGAAATTTTGTTGAAAAAAAAGTTGCAAAAATTTTTTTTTCTCTAACAATTTTTTTTTGGGGGGGGGGGGGGTTGAAATCACTTAAAACATGTAGAAATGCAAAAAAAAAGAAATCGATTTTTTGTTGAAAAAAAAGTTGCAAATTTTTTTTTTCTCTAACAATTTTTTTTGGGGGGGGGGGGGTTGGAAATCACTTAAAACATGTAGAAATGCAAAAAAAAAAATTCAAATATTTTTTCAAAATGGCCGCCATAGCGGCTATATTGGATTTTGGACCGAGTCCAAAATCTAATGCATGATTCTTGGACCATACCTAATCCCCCACCAAGTTTCGTCGAAATCCGTCGAGGAGTTTTTCCGTAATACTGTTCAAAACAAACAAACAAACAAACAAACGAGATGCGAACCTCAGCCATGGCTGAAGGTTATCTTGCAAAAACAAAAATATTTATATCGTCAATAACGTCAGCAAAAGATTCTGTCGTCAAATTATAGCTATATCTGAAAAGCACTCTTCTTGGGCTTCAATTTGAGGTACTACTCGATATTGTTAGTCAAAGATTTAAAAATGACCTTCATGATCGTCAACTTCGACCTTAGGTGCTAACCATGAAGGTCAAGGCCGATCGCCACAAAAACTAATCAGGCTGAGCGCCTATCGATATACACCAAGTTTGGAGATGATCCGATAAAAATTACTCAAAAGTTAAGGGTTTCGTTGATTTTGATGTTTGACCTTCTGGTGACCTTGACCTTTGACCTTGACTTTCAACATTTTGTGTGTCGAAAGCTATTGCGCTCACGAGTATACATATCAAGTTTGAGAGCGATTGCACGAAAACTGTGATCTACAGAGCTAGTTGAAACTTGAAAATCAATTGTAACAAAAAAATAAATACACAAACAAACCGACGAAAAAACAGATCTTGCAAAACGCTCTGCGTTTGGCAAGATAACAGAAAGGGGTGAAAACAGTAACCTCCGATCTTCGATGGCGGAGGTTAAATATGGTTCAAATGACTGGAAAGCTGCAATTCTCAGCTGAGCATCGAGTTTCATAACAGCAATTGCGCTTCCTTTGTTTTGCCTTCAGCATATTCAATGCAGGAAATGTCGTCTCACATTAGTAAGTTAAAGCAAACATTGAGAGCGAACGTGTTCCAAATCTGTGCAATATTAGATAATCAGAATGCAAAACGAATATTTGCCACAATTCTGTTGACTGGCTGCACAAATAATTCTGGGTATTTCCGGCTCCACCAAAGCAAGAATAGCTTCCAAGACTGAGAGCATCTTTTATCGAGATAAGTTCGGTCTAAAAATTGCCGCAATCAATGTCCAAAATTTCTGCCAAATCCATCTTCATCCCAAGATGATGATGGATTTGGCAGAAAGCACCCATTTTGAAATTGGTGAATCTGGTCAGAAATTTCTGTTTTATATCCCAAAGAAAGCCCATCTACAGATCATTCATAAAAAAGTACCTCCATCTTTATTCACCTTTTTTTTTTCCAGCAGATAGTGCAGTTAGGTGAGTGACCTGCCCTCTCTTCAAACTACCTGCAAAAGTATGTGTTATATAAGTTGGATACATGGCTGCACAAGTTTTACCTGCAAAGAGATCGAAGAGATGATATTTTGGATGGAGAGGTTTTTCAAAAAAATTGGAAAAATACAATAAGCACTTTTAGAATTTTTTTTTTTTTTAAAGAAAAAAGTATTATACTCCTGTAGACCATATTACATTAATGCCACCAGCTGTAAAGCAATTATCAACAGTCGATTATGAAAATCTATTGTGACCAAATAACATTCACAATGCATTATTTTCCATTCATTTTGTGTACCCTTTAAATTTTTCATGTTATCTGCTGATATTCTTAGAAGATTACTCTCTGATCTCCTGGGGTTTTTGTGAGAGCAATTTTTTTAACATTGGATGTAATTTGTTAATGAAGCATTGTGCAAAAGGCAGCACTATGAAATAGGTAAGAAATAATGATATGATGGTGTTACATATTAAGTGTGGACCCTCAAGCACTCGACCAGCTATAATACCATGCATAAATAACCAGTTGTGCTTTTTATATTTAAGGCTGTGTACAAGATGGAAAGCATTATTGAGGTATGTGCACTGGTCTCTCCTGTCTAGTTTCATATTTCGATCGAGCTTTAAACTGCCTTCCTCTGTTTTTCAAGGCATGGTGATACATCAATATATGTACCGTCCATCGGATGGATGTTAACCTGGGTGTACTGCCAGCCAGCATTAGTTGGTGTATGTTAAAGACCCGACGGTGTCCTTCATGAAGAGTAGGTGAACTATTGCTGGCACTCTGAACAAATTACAAATTCCTGCACATTCAGAATCGGAGTGGTGACTCGTCCAGGATTGCAACCCGAGCCGAGAAACTTATTTGGCAGAACTGACCCTCTAGAAAGGCCATGATGCATAATAACAATGATCTATATAATAATATGCATGTCGATCTGTCTGTCCCTCCATCACATATACGAGATGACAGAATCTTGCGAGATTGTGACTTAAACGTTGTTTCATCATTATTTAATTCAAACGATATATATATATCTATGTATATATATACATATACGTATACATATATCGAAATATGTGGAGCATGACGAGCACTCCCCCGATCTCCAATGTTACATATACTGTTAATTGGATTCAATAATAAGCAGCATAACACTTGATATTCAGTGTTAAACAAGTACATGTAGAAGTTCATCAGAAATAGCAGTACATTTGAGTTTTAAAAACAAAAGCAGGCACATTAAGCAAATTATATAAACTGTGAGTGTGTAAATTTACAATTGTAAATGACTCGTGTAATTTCACTTCTACAGTGGGGAGTGGGTTTAATGATGAGTTGGGGAGGGATTTGAAGACTTGGAATTTGGAGGTGGGGTTGAGGACTTGGGGTTGGGTGGGGAGGCGTTTGAGGACTTGGATTTTGGAGGAAGTGGAGGACTTGGGGCAGGGGGAGTTGTTGAGGACTTGGGGCAGGAGGTTGTTGAGGACTTTTGTGTGGAATGGTTTGAAGATTTGGTGTTGGTGGTGGGTGGGGGTTCAGGACTTGGGTTAGGTGGGGAGGTTGAGGACTAGGTGGTGTGTGTGTTGTGGGGGGGGGTGGGGGGGGTGGTTTGAAACTTGGGTGTGGGTGTGGGGGATTGAGGACTTGGGATTGGGTGGCGGGGGAGTTGAGAACTTGAAGTGGGTTGGTTGATTTTAATGGAGCAACATCTTAATATGTAGCACGTAGCTTAACATTATTAAATTCCCATGATATTTAACTGTTCTTTGCATAATATTCTTGAAGTCACATCTTACATTACACGAAATTTCCGTGGGTATCTGATAGTAATCATAGTAACTAGAATGGCAGTCGGTAGAGCACACTCTGTGGAGCTGTCTTGGAAAAGGCTGAACAGTTTACGTTTTGTATCCTACTGATAGGCCAGATCTGGATTCGGATCTGAACTGAAATTTAATCAGCGTGTTCTTGTCACCTACCCAACTCATCCACCAATTTTTGTTATAATCTGTCTGCAACTTTTAGAGATATCATGCTCTATGTCGTTTTTGCCCCAATCTCTCAATGGTGACAAATCACTTAAAAATTGTAGTATCCTTATTCAGATCTTCACCAAAATCTAATCTTTTCGTCCTTGTAATACACCCAACCAGCCTGTCCACCAAGTTTCGCCGGAATCCATCCAAAACGTTTTCAGACATCCTACTCACAGAAAAACAGACAAACTGGGGTGAAAACATAACCTCCTCCCACCTCAGTGGCAGAGCTAATAACATACAAAACACAACAGCAAATGAGCAATAATATTAGACAGCAACACAAAATAGGCCATTTCATTTATGCACTTCTTGTTTGACCTCATTCATCGAGTAATCATCTTTGCAATACAACGAGAATGTCTTTAAGCAAATTGAACATAATTTACAAAAATCTCTTCCCTCAATCTTTTACCTTTTGTCTTGCCTTGTTCAAGAACCTTTACATTTACAATTGTCCAATTTGTCTGCCCCAAATATCATGACATTCCAATGATAACCATCAACACAATTTTTTGTTTTAATCAGTTTTAGAAACACATGAAATAGTACTGCTTTCCCACTTTTCTTTTCATCATTGGAAATTGTCATGATAAATGTTTTCCATTTTGCATCTCATCTCATCACACACACACACACAATCCTTTTTTTTAACTTTTTTTTTTTTTTACGTTGCAGGTTTAGTATTAATAAATTACGATCTAGTACAGCAACTAACACTCAAGGCGAACCTCGAACTCAGTAAAGTAGCACTGGACATATCTCGTAGGTGCTAGTAATATATGCTCAACACGAATTGAGTTATTTCTCGAGGCACAATATCCGATTTACTCTCTCTTCTCCACCAAAATAGGGTCTCTGAGCATCTAAATTGCCTAACAATCCTAGACGCTGGCGTTAATCTCGTAGGACCCTCTGATTATAGTTTTGGTGTGTCTAAATTGCCTTCTTAGGACCTTTATTAAGACCAGTAGACATGTTAAAAGTTCGTCTAGTGCGAAATTCGATACCACGAGCATGAACCCTCTGCAGTCCAAGAATTCGTGATCTGTTATGGTTAGTAACACGTATGGATCTCTAATTCTGTTGCTGAGATTACTTCGCCCCATAAACTTTTATCAAAGTTATAAGTTTCTAGGTAATCTTGGGGGTCCCACATTCCGCTAATTTCAACAGAAGAGAACAACATCGCTACTGTAAAAATCATGACAACTGTTATTGGTCGACGGTCCCTAATGGTTGCCCCCGACTGCGCAGTGCCTGGTGAACCGAGAGTTGTGTGAGGCAACTTAAACCAGTTTGATAAACAGAGACCAACTTATTTAACGCCTAATACTCTCAACAACACCTTTTCAGAGGGCTCTAGAAGCATGTTATAGTTGAGATATTGCTGAATTTAAGCACTTTGTGTGCCTCAGAACCCAATTCTTCCCTTTTATACAGCTAAATTCCAGTACTTCAGGTTGTTGAGGAGATGCCTCTATGACCCTTGAAAACCCCTAAACCATGAGCTTCAGGGGGCTTCGCCCCTCGACCCCACCAGGGGCCCGCTTAAGGGCCCCTGGACCCCCGGCCGTGAGGGGCGAGACTCCGGTCGCACGCTCCCTACGTCGCTAAAAACAGATATTTTTGAAACGGCCCACTCTCAGGCCTGGCGCATACCTCCACCACACAATTCCTCATCCACAACAACATATCAGGCCCAATACATTTTTGAGATATCATGCCACATATAGTTTTTGGCCAAAGATCTCAATCGAGAAGAATCACTTTAAAAATTCCAGTAGCCAGTTCCGGATCCGGATCTTCACCAAAATCTTATCAATTCGTCCATGTTGTCACACACTCAAACTGCCCACCAAATTTCATCAAAATCCGTTCACAACATTTTGAGATATCCTGCATACAAACCTACAAACAAATAAGAAGACATTGTGCAGAGCAAGATACTTGCAAAATCCATAAAACAAATTTGACCTCAAAAATAATTGGTGCTTAAATTCAATGACCAAATGTGCAACTTCTCAAATTTCAAGTGAATCGGATGAAAATTGAGGATTTTAGAAATTCAACTTTTTTGACCTTTTGGCCGATGTGGACCTCCAAAACAATTAGTGGTTGAATTCAGTGACTCGAAATATATATCCTCTTTAAATTTAAAGTCAATCGGATGAAAATTGAGGATTTTAGAAATACCACCTTAGTTGTTCACCTTGGGCCTGTGCTGACCTTTTGGTTGATGTTGACCATAAAAATAATTGGTTGGTTGAATTCATTGACCTGAGATATATATCCTATTCAAATTTCAAGTCAATCGGTTGAAAATTGAGGATTTTAGACATCTCACCAAAGTTGTTGACCTTTGGCCTATGTTGACCTTTTGACCTCAAAAACAATAGGCTTCTTCCTTATGGCAAACTTTACCATGTGGTTAAGGTTCGTGAAGATGGATTTCAAATTGTGACCTGTAGGTGACAAACAGACAGACAGAATAACAAAATCGACTGACTAATGTAGTTGAAAAATCTTCGATTTTGCAAGTAACAAACAAGAAAAAGACACAATACTTGCAAAATCCAAAAAACAAATTTGACTTCAAAAATAATTGGTGGTTGAATTCAATGACCAAATATGCAACTCATCTTCAAATTTCAAGTGAATCGCATGAAAATTTACAGTTATTGAAATTCTGCCTATATTAACCTTTTGGTCCATGTTGTCCTCAAAATAATTGGTTGGTTGAATTCAGTGACCTGAAATATAAATGCTCTTCAAATTTCAAGTCCATCCGATATAATTTCAGGATTTTAGAAATCTCACCTAAGTTGTTGACCTTTGGCCTATGTTGATCTTTTGACCTTTTGACCTCAACAACAAAAGGCTTCTTCCTTATGACAATCCCTACCAAGTGGTGAAGTTTTGTGAAGATCAGTTTAAAATTGTGACCTGTAGGTGATAAACAGACAAACAGACAGACAGAATAACAAAATCGACTGACCAATGTACATCAAAAATCTTCGATTTTGCAAGTAACAAACAGACAAATAGGGATGAAAACATAACCTCCTTCCACCTTCCGTGGTGGAGGTAATAATGACGTGTATTATGAACAATGATGTGTATGAACGTCACATGTGAATGTAATGACGTGGATGAATAATGACGTGTAACAATGTCGACGTGTATTTTTTTTTATGACATTGGTGGACAATGGAAAAATTATCACAGTTTATTGAAATTCTATCCTGGGGATCCAACACCATGAGTTGTATTCAAATTGGAATGCCATGTAACAGCAGCCATTTGTGATAGCTCTAATTGATGTGTGTTTTCACATGGCCATTGGCTGACTGACAATAAGAGTAGAAGGCCCCAAACGACATCAAGTAATCCTATCCCCCCTCATATTAAATCAGGGGAAAGAGATGTATGCAAAGATAAGGCAGCATAGCAGGGATAAGGGGCAGAGTTCAGTGCCTTTATCATAGGGTGGCTGTGTGGGTGAGATGGTGATTTCAACAAGCAGTTGTCATCGGAATGTTCTTTGGACTCTCCAGGATGAATCCTAGCTGGCCACAGCACTGCTTGTGCCTTTGTCTCCACCCTTTCCCCCCGCTTCACCTCCATCTACGTGCCAAGTGAACAGCAGGTCAATAATTCTCTGGAATTGTTCCAACTTAAAGCCGAGGCAGAACTCCATGCCACCAAAAACAACAGCTCTATCTCTACTCTATTCTCTTCTCTCTCTCTTCTCTGTCTCCTCTCTCTCTCTCTCTCCTCTCTCTCTTCTCTCTCTCTCTCTCTCTCTCTCTCTCTCTCTTCTCTCTCTCTTCTCTCTCTCTCGTATGTGTTCAACCATCCCAAACCCTCCTACTCCAGGTTGTAACACAGTGTGTGCAGGAGAAGTTTTCCAACCGTCCTGCAGTGGATTATAAAAGGCGGAAGGAGGAAAAGCATGGTGGGACTGGGGCAGGTGGGTTCTCATTGGGTGAGGCAATAGCAGACATTACAGTAAATGACAGGTTGTCCACCTGTTTCCAGTATCATCCTCCTCATCCTTGTCCTCTTTGTCTTCTTCTTGCTCTTTTTTTTTTTTTTTTTTTGTTTTTGTATACGCATGTCGAGGCTCGTAATGAGAGCTAAACCATCACAACAGCACAGCAAAGGGGGCATGAGACAAGAGGGGCGGGAGTGAAAGGACAAAAACAGTGGGAACAGACACATTAGGTGATTCTGTGAAGGGAGAGGATGGGGATGCGGACGGGGAACATGGGAAAGAAAGATGGACATTACAGGACTTTCAGGAAGGAAAGCAGGAGGAATTGAAGGAAGTTGGGCTTGGGTGGATTTATCGGGGGTAAAAAGATCGAGGATTTGCATGGCGGGATGGAATAAGAGGGTGTGTGAAAGCATTTTTGAAAGCCGGAGGGAAGAATGGGAAAGGAATAGAGTGAGGGAGGTTTATTCCAAAGGCGGGAAAAAAGAGGAATGAAGGAGTGAAGTTGAGCAGTATGGTTCGTGATTTTGGTAGTTTTTACCAGCAAGGGGGTTGTTGGCGACCTTGAGCGCCTGTGCAAGATGTGGTGGGGAACAAATTGGCCAGAGAGAGCAGGGGGGCAATGCGGAGATGGAGTCGGTTAGAAGACAGAAAGACCACCCGACCAACCTGCGGTGATTGAGTGAGAGCCCAAGACTCAGCTCATTGCGGGAGATGCGATGAATCCTAAATGCCCTGGTTTCGACCAAGCGTGAAGCGAAGAAAGGTGTGGAGCAGGAGCAACAGCCCAGAGGGGAAGCAGCAGTAACTCCATCAGGCTACGACAAAAGCTTTTGTTAAGTGGTCAGGAGCTCAAGAGGGACGAGGGAAGGACTTTTGCACGACGGAGGATTCCCAGTCGGCGGACTGGCTTTTTGAGGCGAGTTGGAAATGTGGCTTCCCAGGAAAGGTTCATGGCAATAGTGAGACCCAGGAAGCTGAAAAGAAAGACTTCTTCCAGAGGATTGTTGAGAAAAGTGGATGGGGCGGGGGGGGGGGTTTCTAAACCGGTCGCTTTCGAAAGAGACATAGTGAGAGTGTGGATTTTCTGGATTGAAAGAATGTTCCTGTGGTTGGACCAGTTGTGATTTTAATCCAGATCTGCAGTGAGCGAAGAACTGCTTGCTTGCCGGTCTGAGGGGATGACAGATGTGTACGGCAGAGGGTGGAGTCATCGGCAAAGAGATATAGAGGATTTTCCAGAGAGTCGGAAGAGATCATTGATGAAACAACCAGAAAAAAGAACAGGGCCCAGACGCTACCTTGAGGAACTAACAGTCCTGCACAGAAGAGGGGATGAAAGGAACTCGCAATTTAGGGCGCACACGTTGACTGCGACAGGGAGGAGGAAGTCATGCGAGCCATGAGAGTGAGATGGCCTTGGATACCTACATGGAAGAGAGTATGGTGAGTAGTGCAGGGTGCCAGACTGTGTCAAAAGCACGTGATATGTCCAGGATTAATGATATATATCTCTGTTTTTTCTTCCTTCTTTTATTCCTATTTGCTTTTTCTCGTCTCAGTTATTCTGCTTCTTTCCTTTCCCAGGAATTTCCATGTGGGATCTCATGAATTCTTTCTCTCTGAAGGGTACCAGAAATAAACATGTCACATTCATGGCCACCTGGAAGGGCAGGATCCCAAACTCTTTGTTAATGCTTTGAGAGGCTGATCTATCAACAGGTTTAAAATGTCGAAGTGGTTGTACTACCATTGACATGTATGGTGGTGGTCTGTGCAGCCATTTTCGGTTGCATTTCTGAGGCCATCAGAGTGGTGTTATTACTACAATGTGTTTGCAAGAGCTCGTGGGACCATATTGAGTGTCATGGACTGGCTTGTGAATTTGTTTGGGTAACTTTGATTGATTTCTTCTTGTTCTGGTTCCTCATTCGGCTTGTGCACTACCTTTCAATGTTTCATGTATTTTTTTATTATTATGACTGAATATGGTTCCACAATCTAGCAATAACAGATCTCTACCTGCACGTGCCAATCCACCAGCCGGTGCGCAGGATGCTCAAATCCTTTGCTTATTTGTTTCTCCAATGTCAGGGGCTTTCACTCCAACTTTTTTATGTGCAATCTTTTGTTCAGTTTAACTTACCTGACCTGCTGAGTGTCGGTTGGACTGACCTGCTGAGTGACCTGCTGAGTATCTGAGGGTCGGTTGGACAGTGGCATCTCTTCCGTTTCTTTCATGTTTCCTGGTTACATTATTCACAGACTTGATCACCCTCCTTCTCACAGTCTTGGTATCTATGTTAAAGACTCTCTACCTTTAGCTCGTGAAAATTCTCTTGAAAGTGGCTCTCGTGATTTGATGTGTTTCCTCCATGCTCTCCTGCATTCAACAACATATCACATTTTTCTGTATCGCTCGCCTTCCTTTCCCTCTTGTGCCATGCTCGATGCAATCTCAGACAGCAATGATAGGGCTAGTGTACTCCACCCTACTACACACATCATGGTACTTGGTGACTTCAACGTTCACCACAAGGAATGGCTGGTACACCCTCATAATACTGACACTCCTGATATCGATACCTATGATGTCTTAGTCTCTCAAAATCTCACTCAAATTATTTTCTCTCCCTCTCATATTCCTGACTGTGCTTCTGATGGAAGATATTTGCTTGATCTCTTTTTGTGTTATAACCCTGGTGACCCTGGTGCTGATGTCCTGCCTCCAATTGGTAACTCAGATCATTCCACTGTTTCTGTTTGTCTCTTAGAGCTCATTCTCAACTCCAGTCCATCCTTTTCACCACACTGTGTTTCAGTTTGGGAAAGTGGATTGGAATAGATTTTGTTCATTTCTTGCTGATGTGTCATGGACCTCAGCTTTTAGTCCTGGTTCTGATTTGGTTGCTGAGGAAATATCCCAATGGATTTACACTGGTATGGACATTTATATTCCCTCACGTATCTATCAAGTGAAGGTTCATTCCCATCCATAGCGTACTCCGGCTTGTGCAACAGCAATTGCTCATCGTAACCACTATTTTAAACAGCACCATGTGTAAGGGCCTCTGGAGTCCAAATGTCTGTTCCACAAAGCAAGTAACCACTGCAAAAGAGTTAATGAGGATGCTAAGCAGCAATATGCAGCTACGGTAGCTGATTCCATTGCGACTCAGCGGCTTGACTCTCTGGACTTTTGGCGGATTGCTTGGCTCTCGGGAGATAAATCTTCTGTACCTTCTCTCTTTCATGGATCTGAGGTTGTTACTTCACCTCTCGATAAGGCTAACCGCTCTTCAAATCACTTAGTTTCTAATTCTACCCTTAATGATCAGGGACACCCTCTTCCTGATTTCCCATCTCAAACAGACACTGATATTCCTGTTCAATTTATCGCTCTTAAGAAGGTTTCCAGAATTATTCGTACCAAGATGCCTCAAAAGCGACTGATCCTGATGGAATCCCTGTGATTGTTTTGAAGATGTGTTGGCCTGAACCGTCATTGATTCTTGCCAAGCTATACAACCTGTGCTTGTCTGCTTCGATGTTTCCTTCATCCTGGAAAGTGGCTTCTGTTCTCACTGTTTTCAATGGTGCTGGTGAGCATTCTGTGATAAGTAACTATCACCACATCAGCCTGCTTCCTGTAATAAGTAAGGTATTTGAATGCTTGATCAATGAACAACTTCCCAGCCATCTGGAGGACAATTAACTTCTCACTGACTGCTAGTATGGCTTTCACCATTCTTGCTCTCCTGGTGATCTGCTATCCTTATGGATAATTTCAACAGGGCATTGGAGCTCAAGGGTGAAGCTTGATTAGTTGTTTTAGATATCTCAAAAGCCTTTGATAAAGTTTGGCACAAGGGTCTGCTCCACAAGCTTCAGTCATATGGTGTATCTGGAGTGATGCATTCAATCATTTTGGCTTTCCTTACAAATCACAAGATGAAGGTGGTACTTAAGGGTCAATCTTCTCCTACTTGCTCCATCAATTCTGGTGTTCCACAGGGCTCTGTCCTTGGTCCCACTCTGTTCCTTGTTTATATCGATGATCTTCCTGATAATGTTCTGTCTCAGCTGGCCATGTATGCTGATGACTCCTTGCTTTACTGGACATCTGCTGATTCACTGAATACTACTAGTAATTAGGTTGGAGTTTCACTGGACAATGATTTAGAGAATGTGTTGAAGTGGGGGCATGACTGGCTGGTAACCTTCAATGCAAAGAACACTAAACTGTTGTCCATGTCCCACTCAAGAAACAGATGTTTCCCTTCTGTCCACATGGGTTCTTCAACCTTAACAGAATAATGGGAGCTTTGGCTTCTTGGTCTGGACATCTCCTCTAACCTCCGTTGGGATAAGTACATTTCTGGGATTGCGAAGAGTGCTTCCAAGTGAGTTGGTTGTCTTTATCGAGCGCAGAGGTATTTACCTCCTCATGTTGTTTTGTACCTGTATAAGACAACTATACATCCCTTTATGGAATACTGTTGCCCCATTTGGGCTGGAGCACCAGCCTGTCACTTAACTTCACTTTTCGGCCCCAGAAATGCATAGTTAATCTGGTTGGTACGGTGCTGGGTTCAACTCTTCAACCGCTCTCTCACCGTTGGTCAGTTGCCACTCTTTGTTTGTTATACAGATATTTTCATGGCAATTGTTCTGCTAGACTTTCTGGTTTGGTTCCTCCTTTATGAGTGCTTGAACGCATGACTCTGTTTGCCATCTCTGCACACCCATGTACGATATCTGATCCAAAGCACAGAATGCAAGACAAGGCAGACAGTTTTATCCCTCGTGCTGTCTGGCTTTGGAATTTACTACCTGTAACATGTATCTCATTATCCTACGATCTACTCAGCTTGAAGAGGATTGTCAATTCCTAATTCTTACATCTTTGAGGTTATGTTGCATTTCACCTGACTTCTGCTACTTCCTGTTTCTTGATTGTTTTCCTGTTATTTTTCTCTTTCTTTTATTTTGTTTTGCTTTATCCTTATCTTTATCTAACCTTCCCTTGGCTCCTTACATAGAGTGGCTTTATGCCTTGTTTGGGGCGATTTTCCATTGAAAAAAAATCCTCATTGCTATCAAATTCTACATGAGACAACATCAGTAATGTAAGACATGAGACAAACTGCACTTATTTATATTCAATGGACAATGCGACCCATATGCGCAGGCACATCACTCAATGATTGTTTCTTTGCATTTTTTTTACTGTGCACAGTAACCGTAAATCTCTTTCTCCCTTTTATTCCAAACATTGCAAAAAAAGAAAAAAAGAAACCAAAACAAACCTTTAAATAATCCTCTTATTGCCAGATAATTATTTTTCTGTGTCTTCATTTTCATATATATATATATATTCCCAAAATATTTGGCTCTTAGTTGATAAATAATCACTAATGGCAATTCAAAACAGTTTGCCATGAGGGCCTTGCAATCAACATAGCAATAATCAGATGATATAAAGTGAAGCTTTCACCTTGTTTTTGATAGTTGTGCTAAAATTCACTTTTGAGAACTTCAATTTCTCCCTCAAGTCGAGTTTCTCGGCATAAACAATTCACCGCTCCACCAAATAATAATAATAATCATTATAAAATTCTCACCATTGGTCTGATTGATGCACAATGTGGTGGGATGCTAGGTCCCCAGTATTACTCGCAGAAAGACAGTTTAATGAGATTTGCTACCAATTTTATCCCGAGAAAATACTTTTTCAAATTAGACGCGTGAGATGAGTGGGTAAAAAAGTGTCAGGAGCAAGATGTTGGGGGAGATTGAACTATTAATTCAGGGAGCCAATTTGCTGATGCTTCTTGAGTGCATTGTCAGTTCATAATCGGTTTTGTCATCCAGTAAGTGACTCGATTCAGTGAAGCACATGAAGTTCCACATTGCTTCACAAAATATATACGTCTGAGGATGAACCTTGCTTTTAGTGTACTCATGTAATTCGTGACTCTTTTCTTAAAAAAAAAAAAAAAAAAAAGGCCTCATGGAATAACAAGGCTCACCGAAGAGCAATGGTTGAATGACAGGCAACAATGGCTAGGCACAAACCAGCCAGACAATGAGAGAAGAGAGAGAGAGAGAGAGAGAGAGAGAGAGAGAGAGAAGAGAGAGAAGAGAGAGAGAGAGAGATGAGAGAGAAGAGAGAGAGAGAGAGAGAGAGAGACCAGCGATGAAGAAGTTGAGTGGTTGAGTGCTCTATGTTAATGGAGGCAATAAAAATCATGGGTGTGGTCAGGATGGGGGATAACATTAAATGGCTAGCCACGGCCCTGGGGAGGATTGTGGGAAAGCAAGCCCTCTAGAAGGCGGTTCATCGACAGGAGAAGTGAGGAAGAAAAGTAGTTTGGTGTGCAGTCAGCCTGGATTTGGAAGAATGACGAGGAAGGGGTTGGTAAAGAATATGTGCATCCTGAATTTTACATGGAGGGTTGGAGGACTGAGAGAGCACAAGGAGCAATATCGGAGAAGAAGCAGTGAAGAACAGAGACTACCAACTTGCCTGCGATTATGAAAGCAACAGACCACGTGCTTCAGCCTCATTGCAGGAGATTCAAATAATCTGAGAGCTTTAAATTCCACAGAATCCAGGAGACACTGATGTGATGCTGAGGCACCAGCCCACAGGGGAGAGCAAAATTTATTTGAGTTATGGACAGAGGCCTTGTAAATTGTGTGTCGGTCTGATTTTCAAAGGTAAGACTTGGATCAACAGAGGATGCCCAGTCTGTGGCTGACCTTGGAAGCCAGCTTTGATATGGGGTTGGCCCAGGAATGGCATGGGTGAGTGCCAGGATGCATGTCTCGCTCTTTGCTATGAGCTTGACTTCATCATTCCAATGTTTTTATTGTTGTTTTGTATGTCTTTTGCTTCAATTTTTTTAAATGCAGTCTTTCCTGTTTTACCTTGCTCAAAGCAGGAGAGACCATTGCACTTTGTCAGTGTGCGAGTTTGTGAGTCCACACATCAATAGTTCAATCTCTGACCTCTTATAGTTCAATATATAGAACTCTTATAGTTCAATCTTTGACCTACCGTAATCTTTATACCCTAGTGAGACTATAAATTCTCAATTGCTTTGCCTTGCTTCTTGTTGTTTTGTGTGTCTTTTGCTCTTTGGATCAAATGTATTTTCACCTTTTAGCCACTTTACGAAACTTTTTATTTTTAAGTTTAAAATGTGAAGTTGAATATTTATTGGTTTTGAAAGATAGAGCATCGTATCCACAGGCTTTGGGGGCCAGCTTTGCTACATACAGTAAAAAAAAAAACACATAGCATTGCATCCTAACCAGACTCGGTTGTGCAATGTTTAGAAGGTCCACTCTGAGTTTGGGAGGTCGGTTTTTTGACCAATGGCCGGAGTCACACCAAATATGTGAACGATGGCACGTGCTTCTTCTTTGCTTGATGCTCAGCATTTTAAAAGGAGAGAGCACGGACAAACAACCATATGTTGGCAAGACCAGCGCAGGATTTGATGGGCCTAATGACCTCCTCCTCTGTTTAAGTTCCTTGTAAGAGAACTCCATTGCTATCTTATATTATACAATAATAAGCTTTATTCCGTTTGTTTGTCCAACTGTCTTTCTGACGATTTTCTCTTAAAATACTCAACTAGGGGGCAGAAAACCCATAAAACTGTCTCAAGCCGTCAGTCTATGATTGGGGAACAACTTAATTTCAATTGAGTGTTCTATTTTGAACACTGTGGAACACGAATCAGAACAGCATTTGGAACACAAATCTACAGTTTAGCAGTATTTTGGCTCTGGATTCGGAAAATTGTATGGAATCTCATCCCAAGTGCACATGTGCAGAGAGGAAGGAGTTTAATGCAATTACTTCAGTCTGGCTGCCTGTCTGGCAGAAAAACAAC
>CM068954.1:168352980-168380882 GCA_035128595.1 Eptatretus atami | reverse complement strand
TTCGGCTTCATTGCCAGGAGAGTTACAACAATCCTGAAGATGCTTTATGATGCACCGATTCCCATGAGAGACAATGTGATGACGGGAGGATCAGCCCATTATTCCACTAACTCTACAGGGAAGGCTTTTACACGCTGTGACTGTGAGTAGTTCTGCTTTTTCAAAAAATGACTTCGAAACTATGAGTGC
Source organism: Eptatretus atami (assembly GCA_035128595.1). Classification (NCBI taxonomy): domain Eukaryota; kingdom Metazoa; phylum Chordata; class Myxini; order Myxiniformes; family Myxinidae; genus Eptatretus; species Eptatretus atami. The sequence goes on along the minus strand of CM068954.1, from coordinate 168,380,693 downwards.
CAGGCTGTACTGGCTTTGTCAGCAGCTTTGCCCTATGGTAGCCCCAGATGAAGGTCATACACTGATTGGCATCTGCGAAATTTTAAAGACTGAAACTCTTCCATGGCTCAACATGGAAATAAATAGGTCGCTTCATTTGTTATCCCTTTCGAAGACAAATAATCTTACTCATGGACTGGTGTGCTGTGCGTATGCTTCTGGCATTGTTGTTGCGGCTGTGTGTTGTTGTTGAGTGGTTGCTGTTGTGTGTGTTGTGGTTCTCCTACTCATACTCCAAAAATACAGGTCCAATCCCCACTCCGTTATTCCTCTGATTCTCTTGGTTGTGGAACTGCCTCCCACAAACGGTTCAATCGCATCCATATTGGTGATTTTTTTTCTACTCCCCCATTAACCCTGCCTCACCCAACCCTCTTTCTTGCAGGTTATGTGCTGACTTCCCTTCTCACTCTCTCATCTTTTCATTCCCTTGCAATTGTTGTGTCTAATTGCTACCCAACTGTCAATATGTGGCTTCTTACCCTCCATCACCATGCTTTTCCCTGAGTCTTGATCTCTTAAAATAATAATGGAAGCCCATACTCATGAAATAAATTCTGGGGCATTCACGATAAGTCGAGAAATATTTAATGGCAAGAATTCATCCTGGAAAGATCACCACTATGTTGCAGGATTCTCGACTGGAGGTGGCAGGAAGTTATAATTCGTTCAGGGTGCCAGCGATAACTCACCTCTTCCCCATGATAGACACCGTTGGATATTTAGCGTCCACCAACGACCAATGCTGAAAGATGGATAATCTGGTTCAGCATCCTTCCAATGGACGGTGCACACACTGACAGTGCATAATGCTTTGCATGCAAAACAGCAAGAGGACAGTTCATAGCTGGATCGAGATTTGAACCCAGGCAAGCCAGCTTTTGAACCTCGGCTGGTTGCAGCAGGTTGATCGGCATCTCAAGGATATGGGGATGGGCTAGGCATCTGCCTGGGGGATGGCCAGACGGAGGCCCCTGGAGTACCGGTGAAAAGTGGATGCAGCGACGCGCTGCTCCGGCCCACGCTCCCATACCTAACCAAACCTAGCAAGCTCAAAAATGAATGACAGATCTCTGAGCTATCTTGCCAGCCCTCATTTTACTTCCAAAAAAATGAAAATGCAGACATATGCCTGAAAATGCAGACAAATATACAGAATCTGTACATTGATGATATAGGTATACAAGAGTATATTATGGTTTAAGGTAAAGTGTATATATGTGAGACGACAGCTATTTTAAAGAGGTGAAGGCCAACTAGCAAGAGGACAGGCAGGCAGGCAGTTACAGCAGCAGCGTGACCAACCCACCATCTTTTTGCAACTGCTCATTGCTTTCCAAGTGTCATCAAATGTCAAGGTGTCATTAATGGCAGCCAACTTCTTGCATGACACATTGATGCAAAGAGAACATTGAAGTACTCCAAAATTGTTGTTTGGAGGGTCTGGTGTAAAGCTCAAAAAAATTAAAAATTGGTGATACAGTAGAAAACAAAATAAGAGCAAACACATTGTGAGATGGCAAAGCATTAATGAAGCCTAATGCTTTAATTATGCTGAAGATTGCCATTTTACAGAGGACAGTGGACCTACCATGTGGTCTTACAATTTGTTGGATGATATAGACGGCGATTTATGAGATGGCACAGAAATAAAGAGGCAACAGTGATTTAATGTTCATCTTTACTGCCTGCAACCCCAATTTTGCATATCCTCATCAACCAGATTCTTATGTGAAGTTCAAGCATAACACCTCTCTTCATGTACCACCTGAGCCGATTTACATATCTGGAACATTCATCTTCTGAGGCTAACTTTCACAGAGTTTAGCGTTATCATAGTTTTAATTTTCGACTTTCACAGGAGGCTCATGCTTTCAGTGTTTCTATCCTTAAAAGTGTGTATTAACAGACTTCGCAGAGCTTTCATAATAAGCTGCAAGCTTATGATAAAATTTACATTCTTTTTTTCTTGGCTAAGAAAACAACGCAATTGCTGAAATCCCATTTTTCTTTAACTTTTACCCTACGGCCCGTTTTGCCAGCCGTTACTCAAAACTCCATATACCCGAGTGATTGGAAGTTTCTCGCAAGGAGCCCAGGATGTGGGCGAGTCCGAAAGTTCCAAAGGAGCTCAGGGTTCAAGCGTTTATTTATAATATATCTATATAGTATTAGTATATATATATTATATATTATATATATATGTATATAGTATTGTATAATTATATATATGTATATATATATATATATTATATATATAGTATATATATCCTCTCCATGCTAGAAAAACAGAATATGTACAGTCGTTTCTTCTTCCCACTTTTTTAATTTGAATTTACAGAAATCGGAAGAGGAAAACGAGAATCATTGAAGGACTTCGGATATGGCGTTTAAAAAAAAACAGTGTCACTAGCTGTGAGCCTGGTGTTGGTCAGTGTCTAGGGTGGCTGTTGGGATATTAGGGTCATGTTGGTCATTGAATTATCACCAGGTGGGGTTGACTCAGCCTGTCATCCTTCCGAGGTCGGCAAAATGAGTACTAGTGTGCTGGTAGAGGAGCACAGCATCAGCGGCACAGTCACGCCCTCAGCCAATGATGATACCCTCAGCTGTGTGCTGGATATGAAGGAGGAGCAGGACTTGGCTGTTGCTACGCAGAAAGCCTGTTTTGAAGAATAGGATGAGGTGAGAGCAAGGACGTATGAGGCTGGGATTTGAGAAACAGGAAAGAATAAAAACTGACAACACAATTTGAAATAGGCACTTTAAAAAAGGTTTGGTATATCTGTAATGAATTCATTGGGAATTTGGTGGTGTGGACTCCGATTGGAGTCCTTGAATGGGGTTTTGACATCTCAAACTGAAATCTATATTTGCTGTATAAATCAATTAAAATTTTGCAAAGGCTTGGGAAAAGTAAGATATTTGAAGGATGGCACGTAACCACAGACAATGACCTGTCTCTACTTACTTTGACCATTTTCAATAGCTATATCCATCATCCTCAGCTCTTTGCACTTCTTCATCCTGCCAGTATCGATGCTTCTCAAAACCTGCCAACCCCTTATAATGAATGTCCAAGTTAAAATATGTGAATGTTTTATCATTTATTTATTCCATTTGATGTTATGAACGAATTAACAAAACAGTGTGCACCATTTAACATCTCATTTGCAAATGTAGACATTATAATGTACTGATCTGCCATTGGACGATATGAAGTCTGCAAAAATGGTGGAATATTTGACCTAGTGTCCTCACACTGCCGTATGCCCTGGGACACACATTCCTCTTCCGGCTAAGCGCATGTAAGTGGTTACCACCCCTATTTAGCGCATACCCTGACTTGAGTGGCATTTTAAGAGTCAAAAGACTACTACTGCATGAAATTTGTTCATTGCACAGACAGTGTTCCATAGACCTTAAATAATAGGTTCATGGGTCTATGATGTATATTACTGATCTACAGGATTTTTATTGAATATACCATGCCCAGTATTGGCCTTTTCTCTTGTTTCACCTTAAAATATTGACATGTATTAGACCATGCAAAAATACAACATATAAAACATTCTATAATGAAATTCTCATCTATCAAAAGGTTTCACCGTACCGTCTGAGAAATCACATTGTGTCGGTCAGTGTGTGGATTTGCATGATATATGCACATTCTGGCATATTTTTATTTTTTCTTGTTTTATTGCCCTTTTAGAGCCTGGGACTATGAATATCCCCTAACAAAATGACTAGTTTATCAATAACTCATATTTACGTGTCTATTAATTTCAACTTATACCAATAATCATGTAAAAAAAATTGAGATGATCCGGGTGGATACTTAATTACAGCGGCTTGACCGAACTTTCCAACCCAAATGTCCGACTGCCGTCACGTTTTAAAAAAAATGCTTTTATTCTTCTGTGCATCAGTTATTTTCACTAAAATTTATTTACAAATGGGCCACAGTGATATAGATATACGTAAATAGTAATAAAAATATTGAAAACATGCATGCTTTAGTTTAGAGTAATTTTGCATTTTTGTCCGACTGCACGTCACACTTTTTGAATTTGATTAAAAAATAATTTTCTTTAAAATGTTTATAAATATTTTTCCAGTATTTAAAAAATATTTTATTTATTATTTAGAAGGCAGTTAAAATAGTTTTGGAGAATTTAGAGAGCTTTTTGTTACTCTCAGAATTGATTGAATTGAAAATTTACGTCAAAATTTGTTCGATAAATCTTCTCTCTTTTAGTGCTTTTCAGCATCTGACAGTCACTGAATAGAGCAGTAATAAAAAAATAGGTATGTATTATTCTTAATAATCCAGAAATTGTATTTGATGGTTAGATTAGTTGCTAGAATAAGTTACATACTATGACCTTCATTTATTTTGCCAAAAAAGAAAAAAAAGAAAATTAGGTAATTTCATTGAAAACTCGCAAAACCATCAGAATAGGTACCCCTTCTTCAAGTATCATATTTCGGTATATATATATATATATATATATATATATAATATATATAATATATATATATATATAATATATATATAATATATATATATATGTAATTAGCACTATTACGGTTTTTTGTTCTGAACTGCAGTAGACTTACACACTTTCAGAAAATGTAAGTGAGAAGTTAATGGAACAAACTTCATTTTTTGACATTTTTGAAACAGAGTGGTAACCACTTACATGCGCTTAGCCTTCCTCCTCTCCATTTACACCTGTCTGCTGCCAATGTCCTTCCCCTTTTATTTCTCCCTTCCTTGCACACAGCTGTCAGGATATTCAAGAGTAGATGTCGGCAATCCTAATAATAAGGAGGAGGAGGAGGAGATTGGGACCATACTCTGTGCAGAGCGTTGGTGCTGCTTAAGCAGTCTCCTTGGCTATTGGGCACAATCCTGGACGGGTCGCCACTCCGACACAGTATACCAGCATGCTGGCACTCATTTTGCCGACCTCGGAAGGATGACAGGTTGAGTTAACCTCACCTCAGGGATTTGAACTCAGGACCCGAGGATCCAAAGCCTGCCACCCTAACCATTAAGCCAACACCAGACATACAAATAATAAGAGGAGCCATTATTTTTCATTCGGTCAGAACCGCAATATTTTAAGAGCCTATTTCAATAATTTGTACATAAGGGGTCGTACACAATATACATGACATTTGGGGAGGGAGGTGGGCAGATGCTTCCCTGAACATCACAGAATGTCATGGGTGAGGGGGTGGTGCCACAGTCACGTGACACCATCAAGCATTGGTGTCCATGATGGAACTCACATTTACATTTTGAAAGATCAAGGAGCATTCTGGGAGAATATATAAGAGTGAACTTTACTTTATCTCTATTTTATTCCCCATAATTGCAGTAAAAAAAGGCTGTCATTCAGGTTACATATTATACATTGTAAACATTTCATCCTGGTCTTGTACTTGACCGGATATTATGATTGCGGAGAATAAATCATTTGTCACACATCTGTCTGTCTGTTCGTCACACGATTTTTGGCCACAGTTTTCAAGCAATCGTTCTGAATTTTTTTTGTGTATGTAGGTGACTGGACAAAGACAACAACGCTTAATTTTGGTGAAGATCTGAATCCGGATCTGGATCTGAGATTTTAAAAAAGTGATTCTTCACCATTGAGAAATAGGGACAAAAACGATATTGAATGATACCTCAAAAAGTTGTTGACAGATCCAGATAAAACTTGGTGGACATGTTGGTAGTGGGACAAGGACTAATTGGTTCGATTTTGGTGAAAATACGAATCCGGATCCGGATATGATAATTTTTTAAGTGATTCTTCACCATTGAGAGATGGGGCCAGAAACAATGTATAGCATGATATCTCGAAAAGTTGTGGACGAGTTATGACAATCCGAGGTGTACGAGTTGGTTAGGTGACAAGAACAAGCCAATTCGATTTTGGTTATGGTCTGGATCCAGATCCAACCTATCAGTGGGATACAAAATGTAAACTGTTCAGCCTGGCGGAGGTAGAGTATGTGCCCTACCGAGTGCTGTTTCGTTTCGCCAAGTGTCACTCCATGAGTGATTTTTTTTTATTTGTTTGTCTGTCTGTCAGCATGATATTTCAAAATGTTATAGACGGATTCAGACAAAACTTGGTGGATGAGTTGGGTAGTTGACAAGAATGTGTTGATGAGATTTTGGTTCAGATCCGCATCGAGATCTGACATATTAATGGAATACAAAACGTAAACTGTTCAGCCTGGTGGAGGTATGTGCTCCACTGAGTGTCGTTCTAGTTTTGGAGATGTTTTGTGTCATTGTGAGAGGGAAGGCTATTCTGGATGGGGATAATTTGGAGGAGGAGGTGGGGGCAGGCAGCAGGGGCATTCTTTTGTAGTCATGTACTTTTTAGGGTGGGGGAGGGAATTGTCATGTGAAGTGTCACTCGGCATCACGGTGGGTTGGGGGTGGGGGGGGGATGTCAAAAAGAGTCACTTATTTTGTGTACACCCCTAACAGGGTACAGAGACGCATTGATTTGCAATGCAAATCAATCAATCAACATGTTTACTGATGTTCACAAACACAAGGAAATTAGACACAGGGGGGAAGCCATTCAGCCCATCATGCCTCTGCCACATCAACACCGCACCAGATCAAATAAGAAAATGCAAAATGTTTTTTAATTTATTTCAATATTTTTTTTTTTCTTTCCAGGGGACGGGGTGTAGACGATCTTGGGTAAAAAACACACAACATCAACCAGACAACACCCCTTGATTAGACCCCCACCAAAACTCCTTACACGTGCACACAATCACCCATCAATGCTCAAGCTCCCTAAAAGTCCTGCCAACATCCCTATACCCCTCCATCTCCATAACTTCTAGGTACCTATCTAATTCCAATTTAAACTTATGTACTGTTTCTGCTGCCACAGGGAGACCGTTCCATATATTAACTACTCTCTGAGTGAAAGTCCCCTGCCTCCCTACCGTCTTAACTCTCCTCTTCTTTTCTCTCAGTCTATGCCCCCTGGTCGTATCTCTGTCTACTCTGATGAATAATTCATCTGCACAAATTTTGTCGATACCCTTCATTATCTTGAACATCTCTATCATATCTCCTCGTAACCGCCTCCTTTCTGGTCTATAAAGCCCTGTCTCCTTCATTCTCTACTCATAGCTGAGTCTAGCTCGGCCCAGACTCAATCTAGTAGCCCTGCGCTGATCCCTCTCGATGGCATCTATGTCCTTCCTGAATTGTGGTGACCAAAACTGCACACAATATTCTAGATGTGGCTTCAATAAATTCACATACAATGTTAACACCACCTCTTTTAGTTTATAAATGATCCTCCTTCGAATACAACCTAAAACCTATTTGCTTTACGTATAGCTGCCTGGCACTGTGCTGCCTGCTTACCTACCATATCTATTACCACCTCCCGATCCTTCTCCTGTGTGATGCTCTCCAAAATTACCCCTTTGCATCCTGTAATCTTGGAGAGTGAGGAATAGAGTATTTGATGAAGAGAGCAACTCCTCCACCAGGATGACGCTCAGGTCTGTCATACCGGAGGAGGGAGTAACCAGGGAGAGATACTTGGGAGTCAGAGACGTCTTGAGGGAGGAAAGTTTCTGTTTAGCAGACTACGTCTGGTTTATCAGTGGCAACCTGTATAGAAAGATCTGAAAGGTTTGAGCGAAGGCCCCTGATATTTGAGATCCACACGTTAATGATGAGGGAGGGGAGGAGGCTTTGGGTGCAGGGGATGGGAGGGGATGGTTAGGACAACAGAGGAGGGGGGGGAGTGATGGAGAGTTGTTGAAAGAGTGTGGGGGATTGCAGAATAGCTCGGGAGGGGGTGGATGAGGAGGCGAAAGGCTCTGTGGTGCTGGGGGAGAGGGTGGGTGAAGAGAGGGACAGAAAGCAGTCGAGGATTGAGGAGGTGGAGTTGATGAGATGGAGGTGAGAGGGCTGGGTTAGGAGGCAGCTTTGTGGATGAGAGGTGGGGCAACTTTGAGAAGGGTAAGTGAGGGGATGAATGGTGGAGGAAAGGTGAGGGGGAGAGTTGAGGAGAAAGGTGAGAGGGGAGTTTTGAGAAAGGTGAGAGGGAGGCTTGGAGGGAGAAGAGTGTGATGGTTGCTTTGAGAGGTAGGGGTGAGAGGGTGAGTTGGCACCGAAGTTGGAAAAAAAGAATGGTTGACAGAAAGCGAACATTCACCGCAAGCTGGGTTTTTAAAAAAAATTTTGGTCAGAAATGCGATTGAGGACATTCTTGATGGATGCAATAAAGGCGAATTAGAGAATGGAGAGAAGAAACGCTGTAACAGTTGAATTTTTTTCGGCAAGGTATGAGGAAAGGTCGAATTGAGAGCAGTCTGTTTAAATAGCAGAAGAGTGATGAATTGTGATACAGTAAAGAGTACCACATGTGTGAAAGAGGAAGATTAAGCATTATAAGAGATCGTTTATATATTACTATTTTTTTTGAGAGAGAGTTTTCATCAAATTAGGTAATAAATGGTTGTCGAGAAAATCGTGAGGTGAATGGTGAATTTGGATCGGTAAACACAGAGGGTGGAAAGAGATTGCGTGGTTATGGGAGTGTTCAGTCAAAAGCGGATTTATTATTTATTTATTTCAAATAAGGATTGCGTGACATTCGGAAAAGGGAAGGTTGAAGTAAAATCGTGGAGGTGTGTGGTGAATTTGGAACTGTAAACGCAGAGTGAAGCTGCTGGGTCGATGAAAAATATCAGGAAGAGGGTGAAGAGAGTCACGTGGTTACAGGAGGTGTATAGATCGAAAGGATACAAGGAGAATTATTAATTTTTGATGGATTTTTTTAGGATTAGGTAAGATTGGGGAATGGGAGGTTGTAGGAAAAAAATTGTGAAGGTAATGGAGAGAGAGGGTCAGCTCAAATAGAAGAAAGATGGGGTGCCGGCCGAAGGAGGAGGAGGAAGAAGAAGAAGAAGAAGAAGAAGGAGTAGGAAGAAGAAGAAGAAGAAGGAGTAGGAGGAGGATTGGGATCGGGACTCGTGGATATGCAGGGAGAAAGGTATTTTTTTAGTTATCTTTCCTTTAAGTTTTAGACAAGAAACAGAATGTTTTGTTGAGAGGGATGGGGGACATTAGGAAAGTGGGAAAAATAGGAATTGAAGGTAATATGGAGAGAATACAAATAAAAACGATCATACACCTAGAGGAGAAGGATGGGTAGGCCTCAAGGGACCCGGTAAGACAAGGTCGACGAAAACTCACAAAATAGCACGATTTTTGAAACAAAACCGAACTAGGAACACACAGTGACATGTCGGTGAGAAAATAAACAATTAAACGAGAAAAAAATCGACCAGAGACTTAACTTTGAGAAAGTTGGCAGAGACCCCTAAAATAACCTGCCAACGCTCCAAACCCAGAACCGGAAGTCTTTATATCTGTAACCTCAGTTTTGGTGTGCGTGTTGGTGTTTTTGTTTGTGTGTCCCCCTCTTCCTCTCCCTCTCTTCTGTCCTCACGCTCTCTCTGTTGCAATAAACCTATTGTTCATAAAATACCTGAAGGTGGTCTTTCAGGGTACGGGACTTCGCCATTAAGCGGGACTTCGCCATTAAGCACGAGTGCATTGGCTTTAAACATCTGGTAATGGGCCGATTGGGAAATGCGCATTTAAAGCACTCTTAAAAGATGAAAGTGCAATTGGGATCCATGTCTCTCATCCATGTCAGCATCAGGCACGGATATATCAAAACGAGTTGATTTTTCACATGGTCACGGACGTTTAACCCCAATATGGGGCCGTTCCAAAATTAAATAACCCATTTTTTGAGTGAGGTACGTCCGGGCTTGATTAAACCTTTCCAATAATTTTTATTTGACATATGATTATATATTTGGGGATCCCTCATCGTGAGTAACACTCAACCCAAACAAAGCCAATGGAAATCTGATGCAACAAACCTGGACAGTGTATATTGAGCAGACGCCTACAGGCCTAATGTGTTTGGCCTACCAGAAAACCAAGATGGCAGCCATATCATTTTGTCTGGGTGCCTTGGTGGATGGAGTCAAGCAACTAATGTGGATATGGTCTGACAGCTGTCCGACCAATACATCATTTCAAAAATCGACCCCAAACAAGAACCCCAACAACAGCGACAACACAACAACTGCAGCAGCAACAATCACAGTAACTCGGAACTTCTGTAGACCTGCGACTTGTCGTAGGTTCAAAAAAGGGTATGCGATTGATCAGGGTCAGGGGCCGTACATGTCCTTAAAGAGCCGCAGGATGCAGATTCCAGTTCTGGAGGTGTACAAAATCGCATTTAAGCTTCTTAACCTTGGTTTGAATGTTGACTCAGCCATAAACTGTCACCTTGGTGTTTCGCAGGCAGAGCAAGGCATCCTTGTGTATCGTCCTCCGGAAGGACATGAAGCTGGTAAACCCGTCTGCGAGCATTGTTCGTTCGTGGACATCAAATAACCCACTATATCTTTCGCAAAGAGTAGGTGAGTTATCTGTGGCACCTTGAACCAATTGCAAATTCCTGCACGCTAAATTGAGTATCCTGCATCAGAGTAGTGACCTATCGAGGATTCATTCTAGTTGAGAAACCTTTCTCAAACTATTATTTTAATTACAACTTGCACATTCCCCTAACTTTCTTTCTTTCATATTTTGGGGAAACAATAAGGAGAGTGAAAGAGAAGGAATGATAAAAACAGAACGGGGAGAAAGGAATAACTGATTGTCTACCTATATAAAACAGTGTGTGTTTGTGTATTTGTCTGTCCCCCTTCATAAGGATGATACAGTTAACTTCATAAGGATGATTGAAGAAGGCTTTTAAAGGCCAATCTTTTAACATGACTGTGTGTTCACTGCGGTCTATTTTTCAGGACAAAAAAAAACAAACTCTATAAACATTTTCTCTTGGAATTCTTTTTCTAAACACCTCTAGAAACATTTCGAAACATCTTTTCCATTGGAATTGTAGATGGTGACTCGAAATCGGGCCTTAAGGGCGGTGTACAGAAGCGTTTGAAAAAATAACAATAAATACAAGGTGCAGAGGTGAAATTCGCTGCACACGATGTGCAACATGCATCGAGTAACCCAAGTGTTCATTTACGTCTGTAGGATGTCTCACAAATAAAGAAGAAATAAGCACACCTGACGCTAGGCCGAGGCTTCAGACTGACATACTCACGAGGCTGTACTGTCGGAACGAAACGTCCCAGAAGGAAAAGAAAAAGGGTAACATTTGTACTTGTCGTGTTTTAAAATAACTATTCTTGCTACGAAACATCATATCTTCCAATCTCTGAATATTTCGAATAAAATAATTCTAACCTTTCATTTTTGACGGGTTTTAATACTAGTGTTTAATAAATTTGAATACAGTTTTCAAGGACATTTATTTTTGAATTGTTTATGGTGGAGATGAGTGAGGGGAGAGTGGTTGTGAGGGCCACAATTAGTTGCACAGGTAATTATGTATATACTCGGTATTCCCTTTTTGGAGCACATTGGTATTTGGAAAGATCGCTAATTCACATAACATGAGGTGGTGGGAAGGAAGTGTGAATGCATATGGAGTGAAGTCGAAATAGCTATTATACACAATCATTTTCTGGTATTCATCTGACCGATGATGGGTGTCCTGTTTGAACTATGAATGTGATGGGTATCCAACATGAACTATGAAGTTCTTATGAACTACAGTTAACCAAACCCCAAGTAATGGATCTCTCTGAGGTACCGACACTGGCTCAGGGCTCAATCATAATACATCTTGTTGCAAACAACATTAAGGGTTGGTGTACATTTTTATAGACACCAATCAGGCATCCACACTAAAACGTCTGCTTTTAATCAGAGCAATTTTATTTGATTGTCTTCATTTAGAACATGTGTTAGTGTAATAAATTTACTTCGACATAAATGGTAGACTGCTGGAGATTCCAAGCAAATTTCTTCCTTATTTTTGGCTTACGGGGGTTGGCCCACTGATGTTCCCAGCTGAACCTCTGGGTAATGATGTCGGGTACATAGGTTCAAATCCTATTTCTTAAATGTGTTTGTTCCTAATGGTTTACTCATGTCCTCGTAATTCATGCAAACGACAATGATGTCAACAAATTATGAGTTCCCTGATAAGGAACTTCAATGCAGGAGGAGGCCATGAGACCCATCATGTTTGTGCAATGGTTGCCAACCTGTGGTTGCTTCAATGCCGTACCTCAAGCGAGGAAGCAGCATTTACCATTTTTAGTCTTTGGTATAACTCAGCCAAGATCGGGTTTGAACCGTCGACCTCCCCAACTCAGAGGGGATGATCTAAGTCTAACCATTACACCACCGAGTCCTCTTCATATAAAGCACAAGGCTGTGGGGTAGCATCATTGGCTGAGGGTGCGGCTGTGCTGCTGATGCAATCCCTTCTGCTGGTTCGGGCAGGAATTTTAAACTTGGCAGTGTTGCCGGTGATAGCTCGCCGACTCTTCGCGAAGGACTCAATGGGATCATTAACGTTCACCAACTACAGCAATGCCGTCAGACAGGACGCCCAGTTTAACGTCCATCCTAGGGATGGCACACTAATTGATGAATCGCCCTGTTCATGCAGGATGCCATTTTATACCTGGGTTGGGATTTGAACGCAGACTAAATAGCTTTGAGGCAAGTGTGCATACCTGCAATCTATACCATATAAAAACATAAGAAACATGCGTTACATATATTGCATTTGTTTATTCAATCTATGAATTAAATTCTGAGTTTGTGTTTCATTAATGCTGCATATTGGTTTGCAGGTATGCTTTCAACATAACAAAGTCTTTCATGTTCGTTTGACGACTAGTTAGTGCATGATGCACTCAAAATATCATCCACTAACCCATGAAGAACCTTTCCAGAACCGAATTCTGTTTGAGTAAATGCAATAACAATTGTTCCTCTATTCGTCCAGGATTAAATCTCTAGATTCCAGAAATGTGGAATGGGAATCAAACACAATTGAGTGGGATATCATTTTTGCCATAACAGGTATGTAAAAGTACTTTAATCATGTACTGACTGCAATTAGAGGCAATAACAAGGCTGAAGTTGGTAAAGTGGGGATGGGTGGACCTTTGGCATGGGGTTGGTATAATTTAACCTTTATTGCTTCATTCGGCACTGACATCATTATCGAACCTGTTGTCTCATAAGATGTAGAATGTCATCAACCAACCATCAGCGTGTACAGTTATATACACACTGTGTGAGAGCCACTGGTCAGTGTGACAACAGTTATTAGAGTGCATGGTATCAAGTGTTAATTAGCACAGGTTGGAGTTAGGTAGGGCACGAGTCATTTGTCAGGAAAAGTTCGGGAAATTGTGAATGTGTGCCAAATGTGGTCAGTGACATCACATCAGCAAGCTTTATAATTGGGTCATCTGATATGCAGCATATAAAAGCTCTCTCTTCCTTTCCTGTTCATTTGTTCCCTTGCTGCTTGATCCCAATTATTGCGCATTTTGCGTTGCACCAGTGTCCGTTTAACCTCACTTTCCATGAGCCTCGCTTTCGTAGAGAAAACAATAAGGCAAGAATGTCGAGTTCTTGAAATATTTGATCTATTACAATGTATTTCATCACCGAAAAGCCAACTGCACGGTTACCGATCGATATTGTTATGTGTATGAAGTACACATAGTTGTTAAAATGGAATGCCTTAGCATAGAGCATGTGTTCACGTAGGATAGATCATTTTTGCCTGTAATAAGGACTTCATGTTGAAGTTAAGTTGCCCTACTTTTTTTTTGTTGTTGTTACGCCATTGGAAGGGGATGTGTGCAGTTATACTTATCTAGGTTAAGAGCGTTGCATTCATCTGTCCTTCCTGTCTGAACTGTTGGGGGCCAGGCAAGGTAGGGTGAAGGAGCCCTCCTCCTCCTCCTCTTCCTTCGTATGCAGCACATGGCTATGGGTAGCATCATTGGCTGAGGGCATGGCTGTGCTGCTATTACCAGAACACTGGTACTCATTTTGCCGACCTCAGATGGATGACAGTCTGAGTCAACCTCACCTGGTGTTAATTCAATGAGACAAGGGCTCAAACTCAAGACCGGACAATCCCAAGCCAGCCACCCTAACCACTAAGCCAACACCAGGCTTGGGAGCCCTCGAGAAGGTCATCAATGAGCTTACACCAGTGCATTGCACAATATTGGGGCTTCCATTTTCCTCTCCCCCCCTGGCTTCTGCATGAGCCCAAGTGTGTGACATCACTGCTGCCATCAACCTTATCACCCTGGGGCATGTCCTGTCATCCTTCTCCCCCAGGAAAGACCCTCTTACTGTTGCAGCAACGTGGCATGCTATTGCTTGGACCTACTGGCAAAGGAAAGCGCCACTATTGGCTCGAGCCACGGGGCATCACGTGATTGGGGTAGTAGTGGGAAGATGCTGTTCCAGTAGTAGCTCCTTATTGTGGAGCAAGAGAATGTGGGTTGGGGGAGCATTTGAGGACTTGAGGAGCAGCATTTGCTTTCTTTGGCCAGGGACGCTCTCATTGTTGAACCACTGTGCCGTGATCTCTGCCTGATATGGGGCTGCTCTGCTCTTTGCTGTTCATTCAAGGACATTTGAATTTTAAAAAGCTTGGCTGTGTGTGTGTGTGTGTGTGTGTGTGTGTGTGTGTGTGTGTGTGTGTGTGTGTGTGTGTGTGTGTGTGTGTGTGTGTGTGTGTGTGTGTGTGTGGCCTTTGAGGGGTTATATTTATTGTAATATAATGGTTTAGTTATTTATTATTATCATCTTCCATGGTGTGTCTATCGTCCAACTCAACTGTCTGTAAAAAGTCTTGGGCCTGAGTCTTTATTGTAAATGATTATCTTGTAAGTTGTGTATGCCTGCTTTGTCTCCTGCCTGCCATGTGTTGTTTGATTTGGTACATTGGACATCCCTGGGGAAAATCCTGATTACTCGCTGGGGATTAACCCACGTTTGGAATAGGATTGCTCGCCAAGTGCTTGGGCATGCAACTGACCAAACTGAGCTCGAAGCTCAGCCATCTCTCGAGGCAAGACCTCGGCACATGCATTTTCCCAGCAAGTACCGTTCACGGCTGCATGAAGGGGACCGTGCACGCGACAAAATATTTGAACAGTTTTGGGTAAATAAATATAAAACTGGTGCACAATTGATTTTTGTTACTTTCCAATGTAATCACAACTCCAAAATTGAATACTGACCCAACTATAAACTATCATCTCGGTACTTCACAGGTAGGGTGATTCCGCACTGTGTCTGCCATCCCTCGGATGGATGTTAAACTGGGCGTCCCGTCTGCTGGCAATTAGTTGGAAGCCGTTAAAGACCCTATGACGAGTTAAAGACGAGCTATCGCTAGCACCATGAACAAGTTACAAATTCCTACCCTAACCAGCAGAGGGCATTGCATCAGCAGAACAGACACGCCCTGCCAGCCAATGATGCTACCCCGCAACCTTGTGCTGCATACCAAAGAAAAAGAAGAAGATAAGGGAAATTAAGCTGCAACAAAGGGTATGCAAAGCCCTTTGTTGTAGCTTAATAAACTGTTGCCACTTAAAAATAATTAATAAACCGTTGCTGCTTCAAAATAATTGAAATCAGGAAGCAAAACAAAAGCAAACAAAACTGAGTATTTAACAATGCAGATTACAGTACATCTTATTAGAGTACATCTACATATTGATTAAAGTACAAGTTAGAATGAACGATTCAAATGGAAGTAGATCTGCATGCTGACACACACTCTGTAATAGACAGGCTGATTATAATAGCCTTCCCCATCCCTTCGGGAACGGGTGAGGTTAATAAGTAATCGGGATAGAAAAATTAATTACAAAAGAAGAGACAGGGTAGGAAATCAGATGAAGGGAACAAAGAAAAATGTACATTAACAACGATGATAACTTGCTGTGAATTCTGGAGAGAAATGTCATGAAGACTTGAATAAGAGTTTATTGACAAACTCGGATGCCGGAGTGGGGGGCAATTGTCCCCCCTGCCTTTTGCCAGGAGGGGCACAAGGTGTCCTATCATGCGGATGACTGAAAAAAATCTGAACGAAATTGCTGAACTAACAAGAGTGTAGGAGGCTTATAAAATGTATCGTATCCTTTGACTGCCAATAATGTTTCCTCGCAAGTCTTTTGGAGGCAGACCTCAAAATTTCCTCAAAAGGATTCGCTGATTCCAATTTTTCTTGTATCTAGTCAAGTGATCCGATTTTAAATAGTGAGATCATCATCATAGGTGACGCTGTTCATGCTTGAATAAATTAAAATTGGCGATTTTTTGTTTTGTTTTGTTTTGTCATATGTACTTCCAATAGCATTGTTATTCTAAGGAAGGCCAATTTCAGGAATTTTGGAATTAATGAGATTCTGAATATTTTTATGCCTCCGCTGATGAAGTCACTCGAGGCATTATGCTTTGGGGTTGTCCGTACGTCCCTGTTGGACCTTGTACGAAACTGAGGCTTATGGTTTTGGACTCGATTTTCATGTCCGTCTGTGCATGCACGCGCGTGTGTGTGCGTCGGCAACCATATCTCGGACATGTCGGGACCGATTTTATTCATACTTGGCACAAAGGCAACACATGATGGTTATACATATGCACGTCATTTTGTTTCATGATGCAATCAAAGATGGCCGACTGGTAGAGTAGCGGCCATTTTGGTTGTTACAAAAACCCGGTATCGAACACGTCCTCAATCATTTCTCTGACATGCATTTACCGATGTTGTTCAAACTTGGCACACAGATAACGAATGATGGCTTACATCTGCATTTCATTTTATTTTGAGATCAGATCCAATATGGCCCACTAGCGGCCATTTTGTTACTTAAATGTGTCCCCAACCATTTATCAGACATTCATGGTCCGATTTTGTTCAAACTTGGCAAAAAGCACAGTAAATGATGGTGTTCAAGTGCACCTCACTTTATTTTGTGATCTGATCAAACATTGCGGACTCGTAGACTGGCGGGCATTTTAGTTGCACATAAATATGGGACAGCCCTTTGACTCCGTGCAGCAAATTTACTAAAACAATGGGGGCTGTGACATATTATGTCTTTTTTTTATTATTGTTTTCTCTGTTTTCTCTGCAACCACTTATTCGATTAACACGAAGTTTTCACCATAGGTATGACTACTCACGTAGAACGTTTTAATGATAATCATGAGGTCATGTGGTGTGGCAGCCATGTTGCAAAAAATGATTCACTTTGGATCTCTGCATCTCTGAAACTGCATCATGGGAAAAATTGAAACTTGGCACATGTCAAGTCCTCCCCATGGGAAACAAGTGTGATTTTTTAGGCAAGCGTCTCGCGTAGCGAATGCTGCTCATAGAGAGGCTCGGCGTTGTGTTTTTCTTCTTGTTCTTGTTCTTGTTCTTCTTCTTCTTGTTCTTCTTCTTCTTCTTCTATTGTGAAGACAAAACCTTAATCTCTCGGACTCGGCTCTTGTATATACAAGATCCGGATCTCCTTAAATACTGAGCACATGTACACATCCTCACATAGACGGTGCCTTTTGAGAGCGTCTATCATGAACTTTTAAATATATTCGGACATTTGCTTTAAAGTTTCGAAAAGTTCACGTTACTATTTAAAGATTATTCCATTTATCGTATTGTAATTTCGTAAATACATTATTTATTTCGTAAATACAGATATATCGTAAATACGTAAAGACATTATGACGCGTTTCGCTATTGGCTTAATCAAGGCACGTGACGAAATATCGGAAGTTGTTGTTGTTGTTTTTTGTTTTTTTAGCCGACAAAATCTTTAGGACGCTGCTCGTGGACACATTTGTCCTTGTTTTTTAAATGATGTCATAGGTGGCTTCATTATGATGTCATAATTGCACATGTCGAATGTTTTATCCGATCAGTATGAAATTTTTGAAGGTCATCGCGGCTAAATTGTATTGAGGGTTGGGGGGGGGTGGTGGTGGAGGGAATATGAATGACGTCATCAGTCATGTGTTCGGCACACATTACTTATGTGGGCAGAGGCATATGTAATTACTTTTGCGGACGACTCGAAGAGTGCCCTTTTCATTTCTTTTTGTTTTTATTTGGTTTGGGGGTGGGGAATTATTAGATTTCAAATATAATGTGCTAAGAACAAAAGCATTAAAATTCAGTCAAGGAAGTGGGCCGCAAGAGTGATATATGCCTGGGGTTTTTTGTGTACATAGTCAAGGCTCATGGAAGAGTGAGTACATTGAACACATCAGAACATAGCAGACAAAAACAGGAAGCAAATCACTCGTGCATAGGGTGGATAAGACAGACACAGAAGGAAACACAAAGGAGGGAAAACTGGAAAATTGGAAGGAGGAGGGATTTGTATGGGGTTAACGAGAGTAGAAAAGATCATGGTTTTGGATTGGCAATGATCTGAGATGGTGGTAAACAGCTGTCTTGAAGATGTTGGAGAAAAGGACGGATTTCATATCAACTGCTATGATGGATTCCATGACCTAGATGATGATTGGAATTAAGCTGATAGGTCTGTAGTTTCAGGGATCAGTTTTTGCAACTTTTTTATGTAGTGCAGTGATATTTGTGGACTTCCAAGCAGATGGAAGATAACTAAGCACATATGATAGGGTGAAACGGACAGAGAGAGGATGCACAAGAACAGCAGAGCAGGTTTTGAGGACACATGAGCTGATGCCATCTGGTCCAGTTGCAGAATCAGTCGAGAGTTAATAAAACAAACCTCCACCTACTCAGGTACAAAAGACAGAGTCCAGGAGCAGTTGTGGATGACAGGGGAGGATGGGCACTAAGAATAAGGGGTTGGGGACCAAGATTTGGAAGCAAACACAGAGTTGAGGCATTCAGCCTTCTCACGAGCTTAGTTGGCTGTGGTGCCATTTGAAGAGAGGGAAGGGATGGAAGGGGAGCATAATCCAGAGACAGACATAACAAGGTGCCACCATGTTTTAGAAGAAGGGAGACAAGTTTGAAAGTTCATTCTTGAGGTTGGACAGATGTTGTTTTCTGGCTCTCCTGAGAGTGGACAAACACTTTTTGCAGATTTTTTGGAATGCACTGAGATTGCCTTTGGTTGCATTTGCCTTCCTGGAAGCGAAGTGAAAGTTGTATCAAAGCAACCTCCTCACCACAGGATTCATTGCACCTTGGGTGAAAAGGAGGGGAGTATAACTGAAGATGAGATAGGATGAATCTGTGCATAAGAGAGTGCGGGATTCTGTGGAATAATTATCATGGGCAGTTGATGTGGGAGACCAGTCCTGTAGAGAGGTTACTGTGTGTAGTCCCTGCCAATCTGCTTGATTGAAATCCCAGACTTAGTGGTGTTGAGGCAGATCTCTGAGAATAGAAATAGACATGTTGACTTTTACCAGCCTTTGATCAGCTGAACCAAATGGAGCAGAATAAGAGCAGGAGACATTTGTGGGAAAGTTAGTCATTACCATGTCCAGAAGGGAGCATTTGCCATTTGGAGACATCTGGGTTGGAAGTTTGCAGAACGAGTCCATCCCATGGAGTCACAGAGGTCTTGTTGAAGTGCCATGGCTTGTGAGAGAGGTACCGGCACCCAGCCAAGTTGTATGGTGACAATTGTAATCGCCACATATGAGGAAGAGAGAGTTGTGTTGAGTGGTTAAAAGTTTTTCGATGTTGGCTGAGAGAGATGTAGATGGAATCACCACTGTTAGGGGGACAGTACAACACACATATGAACAAGAGGTGGGAACGGAGGGGGAGTAGCAGGCAGAGGTACTCCTGGGGGGTTGGGAGATGTAAGGCCAGAACAAGGGCAGTAAGAAATTGAGTTATTGATGTAAAGTGCAACTCCACTACCTGGCGAGCGGTTCAGGCCTATCAAATCTGAGGAGACAATGACCGGGAGAGACACGAAGGAGTCGGGGACGTCCTGTGGAGGAAGGATTCTGTTAAACATATGATGTCTGGTTTATTGGCAGCGGCCTGTATTGAGAGTTTTTCCAGGCCAGAGCAGAGTTCTCAGTTGTTTGAAGTCCACCAGTTAGAGATAGGGATTGGAGGGTTGGGGTGGTGCAGGATGGGGGGGGGGCTTTGGGGTGGGATGAGGGGGGAGGTTTGAGTGTGTGGGGTGTGGGGAATGTTTGTGTGTGTGTGAGATGTGTGGGCGAAGGTTTGAGTGCGAAACATCCAGGGAAATGTTTGAGTGTGTTGGGTGCGTAGGTAGGTGATTGTTTTTGTGTGAGGTGCGGGAGAAGTTTTGACTGAGTGGTGCGGGGAAGGTTTTAGGAGTGAGGTGAGAGGGAAGCATTTCGGGGTGGGTGAGGGGAAGCATTGAGAGGTTGGGTGAGGAGGGAGGCAGAAAGGGGGACATAAAGTCTGAGGGGGTTGGGTTGGGGTGGATGCTTTTCCTGATTCCATCTTCCCAAATTTGACAGACGGCGATAAAGACCATGGGATGGGAGATTGGAATGGTTTTAAAATGCATGGAAAAAAAATGCTGCCTGTATGAGCATGGTGATGGGGAGGTTTGTAGAGGAGGAGCAGGGCAGACAAACACCTTAGATTAGATAAATTAGCAAGTTGCCGTGTCTGCAAGGGATTCTAAACCTG
This sequence comes from Eptatretus atami, assembly GCA_035128595.1. Lineage (NCBI taxonomy): Eukaryota > Metazoa > Chordata > Myxini > Myxiniformes > Myxinidae > Eptatretus > Eptatretus atami. Next base: position 168,360,003 of record CM068954.1, on the reverse strand, counting down.
ATAGGAATGGAGCTGGAAAAAATGCAAAGGGCATCTTCTCTCATTAAGCGGCAAATTGGGAGCAACAATTCACATTTATTGCCACATCTGATGCAATTTAAATGCTCTAATGGTGGTGAGGTGCTGAATTTAAAACTACTGTATTTGTTCGATAGAGTAGCGTTTTAATGCTGTTGGTCCGAAATAAAAATTTGTATTGGTGTCAATACCAGTGACCAATTGCAAATTAATAGTCGGAGGAGATAAAACAAAACGACTTTAAAAGGCAACACACAACACACACACACACACACACCACAACACACACACACACCACACACACACACAACACACACACACACACACACATATATACTGTATATATATATATTATATATATATATATATATATATATTATATATATATATATATATATATATATACTTTTGTATACCTTGTCGAGGCTCGTGTGAGAGCTAACACACAACACACAGCAAGGGGGCATGAGACAAGAGGGGCGGGAGTGGGAAGGACAAAACGTGTGGAACAAAGACATTAGGAGATCTGTGGAAGGAGAGGATGGGGCAGGGAACACGGGAATACAAGATGGACATTACAGGGACTTTCAGGAAGGAAAGCAGGGAATTTGAAGGAGGTGGGCTTGGGTGGATTATCGGGGTAAAAGATCGAGGATTTGGATGGGGATGATAAGAGGTGGTGGTGAACAGCTGTTTTGAAGGCCTGGAGGGAAGAATGGGATTGAATAGAGTGAGGGAGTTTATTCCAAAGGCGGGAAAAAGAGAATGGAAGAGTGAAGTGGAGCAATGATTCGTGATTTTAGTAGTTTTACCAGAAGGGGGTTGTTGGCGGACCTTGAGCGTCCTGCGGAAATGTGGTGGGGCAAATCAAAGAGAGAGCAGCGGGGCGAGGCTGGAGAGGAGACGGTAGAAGACAGAAAGACCACCGACCAGCCTGCATAGAGAGAGAGAGGCCCAAAGACTCAGCCTCATTGTGGGAGATTCCAATGATCGAAATGCCTTGGTTTCCACAGCGTGAAGCCGAGAAAGGTGGGAGGCAGGAGCACCAGCCCAGAGGGGAGAGCAGTACTCCATCAGGCTGTGGACGAAAGCTTTGTAAGTGGTCAGGAGCTCAGGTGGGCCGAGGAAGGACTTGCACGACAGAGGATTCCCAGTCGGCGACTGGCTTTGGAGGCAAGGTTTGAAATGTGGCTTTCCCAGGAAAGGTCATGGCAGATATTGAGACCCAGAAGCTTGAAAGAAAGGACTTCTTCCAGAGGATTGTTGAGAAAGAGGATGGGGGGGGGGGTTCTAAACGGTCCTTTCGGAGAGACATAGTGAGAGTGTGAGATTTGTCCGGATTGAAAGACATGTTCCACGTGTTGGACGAGTTTGTGATTTATCCAGATCTGCAGTGAGCGGAGAAGCTGCTGCTTGCCGTCTGAGGGATCACCGATGGTACGGCAGAGGGTGGAGTCATCAGCAATGAGATATAGAGGATTTTCCAGAGAGTCGGAGAGATCTTTGATGAAACCAGAAAAAGAACAGGGCCTTCTGTGAAAAAACCAGAAAAGAACAGGGCCCTTCTGTGAAAAAAACCAGAAAAGAACAGGGCCCTTCTGTGAAAAACCAGAAAAAGAACAGGGCCATTCAGTAAAAGAAAATTCATAAAAACATTCATCTTCTGTGCTATTTTCTTTTTAAAACTTTTGTATAGTATGTATGAAATGGGGTACAATTAGGTTGTAAGGGTGCTCACAGACATGAATTGCCTGATAAGGTACACCGTCCTTTGAGGGGGGGGGGTGCTACATCTGCTTTCCGATCTGCTTGCACTCTCTTATGGACGTTTTTATACATGACCTCTCAATTCCTTTTTCGAAAGAATCGGTAATTCTGTGCTGGTGCTTGGCAAGTCACAAATTACTTTTAGCATATGATACAGCTTATTATAAAGGGTTCGTTGATAGAGAAGACACATGCTTGAGACATGTAACCAAACAATTGACAGTTACAGAGACAGAAACAGAGACAAACGAGAGGAAGGATTAGAGTGCAGAGATCGAGAAAGGGGGGGGGGGGGGGAGCCATCTTTTTTATTAACGTGTTCACAAAACTGAAAACGAAGACATTACCATTCAAGTCATACCAATAAAATTAAAACAACAAACTGTAATTGGACACCGGTGTAAACATTGGGGCCATTAACTTTTTGCATCATATCTGCTTATTATTAGCAAGCAAATTAAATCATATTTTGCACACAAAGTAACTGCTCACTGGCTGTGGATAATTGTTCTTAATTATGATTATTATAGCTGTCAGTTGCAGCGTATGCGCATCTAATGTAGACTATAAAACCTTGTAATAATCCATGTATGTGCTGCTTTTTGAAAAATAAATCTCAGCTTTGAATTCGGTGTTCTATCATGTCTCGACACAGCAGCAGAGCGAATGGAAACGGTCAATATTCAACTTCGACAAATTTCATGTTTATGGCATAGGGGCCTGAGAAATTTAACATTCTCTAAACAATCCAAGTGTTTGCGTTGTTGATCTCTGATGTTCTCCATTGGTGGAAGGGAAGTTGTGCTTTGAGGGTAAAAGTTGATGAGAAAATGTATTGATGAATTCATCATCTCATCCAGTGATCATGATGAAACTCACCGCACTCGTGCTGCAGTACATCTCACATCTCAGGTCTGTGTTTACTTCACCATTCTGAATTGGTTAATTGATATCTGTCCATGCTGTCTGATTATAATAAATGTTAGTTCCTTTACAATGAACTTCAATGCAGAAGGAGGCCGTTTTTACCCTCTAAGCCTGCACAATGGTTGTTTGTCTGTGCTCTGTCTTTACTTCTGCCACCTAAGGTGAAGGAGGTTATGTTTTCACCCCTATCTGTCTGTTTGTTTGTTACTTGCAAAATCGAAGATTTTTGAAGTACATTGGTCAGTCGATTTTGTTATTCTGTCTGTCTGTCTGTCTGTCAATCACCTACAGATCGCAATTTCAAACTGATCTTCAAGAAACTTCACCAAGTTGTAGAGGTCGTCTCAACTGAAAAGCCTATTGATTTTGAGGTCAAAGGTCATCTTGAGGTTAACTTCCTAAAATTGTCATTTTTCATCCGATTGACTTTTTTTGTTTTGTATACCTTGTCGAGGCTCGTATGAGAGCTAACACACAAAACACAGCAAGGGGGGGCATGAGAAAAGAGGGGTGGGAGAGGGAAGGACAAAACAGTGGGCAACAGAGACATTAGGAGATCTGTGGAAGGGAGAGGGATGGGACGGGGAACATGGGGAATACAAGATGGACATTACAGGGACTTTCAGGAAGGAAAGCAGGGAATTTGAAGGAGGTGGGTTTGAGATGGATTAAAGGGGGAAGTAAAGTTGAAGATTTTGGATGGTGGAAGACATGAGATTATGGTGAACAGCTGTTTTGAAGACGTGGAGGGGGGAGCTGGATTGAAGAGAGTGTGGGAGTTTGTTCCAGAGGTGGGAAAAAAGAGAGGAATGAAAGAGTGAAGGTGAGCACTGATTCTCGATTTTGGCAGTTTCACCAGAAGGGGTTTTTTTGGTGGACCTTGAGCGCCCTGAGTAAATATAGGAGGGACAGATCACAGACAGAGCAAGGGGGGGGGGGGGGGGTCAAGGCCAGAGAGGAGATGGTGGATGACAGAAAGACCACCAAATTGCCTCCGGTGAGAGAGAGTGAGAGACCCAAAGACTCAGCTTCATTGTGGGAGATAGCATTCATCCAAAAAGCCTTGGTTTCCACAGTGGGAAGTCAAGTGAGGTGTGAGGTGGGAGCACCACCCCAGAGGGGGGAGAAATACTCCATCCGACTGCGGATGAAAGCTTTATATGTGGTCACGAGCTCAGGTGTGCCAAGGAAGGACTTTGCATGACATATGATGCCCAGTCAGTGACTGTCTTTGGAGGCCAGCTTGGCGATGTGGCTTTCCCAGGAAAGATCATGGCCGACAGTGAGAGATAAAGACTTGCTTTTGCTGCTATATTGCAAACAGGACACCCTAGGGGTGTATTCCTTTTCAATTAATATGTTACCAGGCCAAGTGTAATCGGAACATGCTCAACAGGAATTTTAAAAACTCCCCCCCCCAAAAACACTTCTTTATATGAGGTAGGAATTATTCGGAATCGATATCAATTCTGGCCCACTTCTCAATTCCTTTAGATTTCATTGTTGGAATTGAATACTTTGGAATTGATCTGCCCACTGTTATTAAGCAATCAAGCAAGCACTCCAACAAAACAGTTGATAAGTAATGGCTTATTGGGTCATACTAAACACTGTCCAAAGATAATTGGAGATGCACTGAAGTGGAGTGTCAAACAATGAGTGAATTGGAGAAATGAACACTTTTTTCTTTTTTTTTTTAGCAGTTGGAGTTGTTGTCGAGGTCAATTCCACAGTTTATTTTGAAATTTGGCTCAGGTTACGAGATTCTAGAGCTTATCACATTTGTGGAAATTAAATAAAGCCATGAACACTGTTGTCTCCATGCAGTTAGGCCTAAGTCACATTTGCCACGGGGCCGTGGGGTCTACAAAATCTACGGCCACTAGCAATGGGCGGCCGCATATTTCCACGGTCACACAATGTAGAGTCACATATGTTTTTTATTTTGGGGAGCCGCACGGGTATTTATAATTTGTGGAGACCGAAAACGTGGGGTGCCGTACGGTCTTTGATTTGATGTCGCACAGTGACCTTAGGGCGTTCCTGCGGTGGCCATAGAATTTTCAAGGCAGACGCAAGGTAGCCTCAAGGTGCCCGGAAGGCGACCGCAGGGGGACCACAGGGGGACTGCAGGGGGGCCCTAAGGACGAACGTGCGGCCAGACGGACGGTAACGAGTGGGTTCTTTTTTTTTTTTTTACCAGTTCTTTTGTTTCGGCTTGTCGAATTGCTACGGCGAACGTAGAAATGAAAAAAGTTAATACTCCGCATTATAATTCCACGGCGACTCCTACGGCCTGTAAAATATAGCCAAACGGCGTAGGGCCACCCTGAGGCCACCACAGAAACTCTGCGGCCGCCGCACGTTTCTGTCAATTCAGAGGCGTAGGGCCCGCCGTATCCTCGCCATAGAGCAAATGTGACTTCGGCCTTATAAGCATTGTGACGTATACAGCGATTCATCGGTATGAAGATGTGGCATTCGATATGAGTGAGGAAAGCGAAAAAACAAATTTGAGTGCTTGATTGTTAAGAAACCATTGTGGCCTGTTCCAAGTCAAGGAATTGTTGAGCAGGCCAAAAAATGGCGAAATAAGACCAGAGCGAGGGAGATGGGGCTGTCCCAAGGAGTTGACCAGAGATGAATCCAGCCTTGATAAAGGATAAGTAAATGAGGCCATAAATTATCTTCTGAAGGGGTGTTTAAGTTTAACCAAACACCCAATTTTCACTCATGCACTACCTGGAGTTCCCTTGGTATGCATGCCAAGTTTGGGGCCACTCAGTTTTTTTTGAGTTACGGAGTTATTTTGAGTTATTCATGGTTTTGGACTTATGGAGGGGAGACACTGACACACACTGACATTTATAAATATAGGTACATCATCAAGGATCCTGGAAGAGCTAGTACGAGTGCACTGAATGGATATGGACGTAACAGGAGAAAATGAATGGGAGGGAGAGGAGAGAGAGAGGAGAGAGGAGAGAGGAGAGAGAGGAGAGAGAGAGGAGAGAGAGGAGAGAGAGACCAAAAACAGGGTTGAAGGCCAATACAGAGGGAGGCAGACAAAAAATGGGTGTGGGGAGTAATGGGGGGTGGGGGTTGGAGAGGATGCATGGGGTGCACAATATGGATACAGAAGGAAAATGCTACGTGCTGTTTCCTCACCTGATTCTCAGCATTTGGAGGATAAAGCATGGAAAAAAAAACCTGTGGGATGGCATCCCATTGGGGAGGAGTGAGTGGTGGAGTATTGTCCATTTACCTGTTACCTGAGAGAAAAGCCAGGTCACAAAATGGCATCAAGATTGCCTAATAAATTACGTCACTTCCTTTATAGTCACCGGCTGTGTTTGTCTGAAGTCATATCCTGTGTTGTCTGTTGTTTCTGCATGAAATTGTTGTGGAATTTGTTGTTAACCGACTCGGTGTAAATCCTATTACTCAATTTTCCTTTACCCAAAGAATCCACTGTCCACAAGGAAAAGTACATTTCATCAAAGAACATTTATTGTGCGGTACCACGGAGTTCAAAACACTGGGATGTAAACATCCACAATGATTTGCACTAAGATTTGCAATAAAATTTGCTGGCATATTTATGCTTTTGAAGGGAGTGGAGGGGTCTGATAAGCATTAGGCAAAATAATTCAAAATGCAATACGTGTCCACTGGGTGGAAAGAGAATGACATAATCATGGCAAAAGTTGCAAATGTTATCAACCAGGTCACCTTGTTTCATGTAAGACATTCCTTTTATCAATATTTAGGTCAAAAGACTCTTGGGTAAAGGGAAACATAACTGACAGCCAACTGGACTATAGCATAAAAATTAAATTTATAAAGCACCAGCAACAATTATAATTGAGAGTACATGAATATAATTATTTTCTTCCACAAAGTTTATTGGTGAAGTTTGGGAGCACTCGTTCATGAACCTTACACCCTGTAAGAAAAAGTTTAAAATAGAAGGTACTAGAGTAGAAATGATGAAGTTGGGGTACGAAGGATGGTGGAAGATCACACTGATTTACTAAGTTGAGGAATAGGAGAAAAGGGAATGACTGCACAGACACAGATTGACAGATTGTCGGGTTGACGGTGACTAAACTGTCTCCCCCACCAAGTTTCTTGGTGAGGAGGGTGTATGATATGCACACCCAGCAGGATGAAGAACAAAACCTGTCAAAGGGCAGAGGAGCACCTTGTGAGCCAATGGCCATCCATATCTAGTGCCCAACTGTGTCTGCGGACGTCCTCCTGCAATTGAGTTGCTTTTTATTAAGAGGTTGGTGGCAGGATTTGCACTCT
>CM068954.1:168305535-168350738 GCA_035128595.1 Eptatretus atami | reverse complement strand
TTGTTACTGGAGTTTGTCAGGGGTGTGTACTGGCCTCCCCACATTTCAGCAGATGTATGTACTGGATTCTGGGGAGGATGTCAGAGAAATCAAGCTGCGGTGCATCGTTTGAGAATGTCAATATCTCTGACCTTGATTTTGCAGATGATGCAGTCATCTTTGCAGCCTGGTGTTGGCTTAGTGGTTAGGGTGGCAGCTTGGGATCCTAGGGTCCTGAGTTCAAGCCACCGTTGGGCCGCTGAATTTATACACCAGGAGGTTGACTCAGCCTGTCATCCTTCCGAGGTCGGCAAAATGAGTACCATTGCACTGGTAAGGGGGACACTGCATCAGCGGCACAGCTGCGTCCCAACCAATGATGCAACCAGCAGCCACAGGCTGCACTCGATAGAGAGAGCGAGAGGGTCATCTTTGCGGAAACTCTAGATATCCTTTTGAGGGCCCTTGAGGTGCTGAATGAGGATTCGGTGCTGCTGGGATTATGGGTTTCCTGGGTCAAAACAAGATCCAGCCTTTCAATGACATCTTGGATGCTGCTATCCTGTCTGTACCTGTTTGTGGCGAGGATGTCAGGTCATGGAGAGATTCACTTCCCTTGGCAGTGATATTCATGTCTGTACTGGCTGTGATCCAGAGGTCAACAGACATCTGGGTCGGGTCTGGGTAGTCATGGATTCACTGGATCATGTGGTGTGGCACTGCCGATACCTGTTGCGGAGGACGAAAGTCTGAGTCTTCACGTCCTTGGTACTTCCAGTCTTGGTTTATGGATGTGAGACTTGGACTCTGACCAGGTATCTGAGATGGAGACTTAATTCCTTTGTTACCAGGTCTCTTCGGAGAATGCTTGGCTATCACTGGTCGGACTTTGTGTCCAACAAGCGGTTGCTGAGAGAGACTCAAATGAGATTTGTTACCTGCATAGTCCATGAGTGTCAGCTATGGCTGCACGGACATGTGGCTCATTTTCCTGATGCAGATTCTGCTCACCAGATTCTCTCAGAGAGGGCGCCTCGTAAGTGAAGGAGGCCAATGGGCCAACCACGTGCCTCATGGCTGCAGCAGGTTGATCAGCATCTCAAGGAGATGGGGATTGGCCAGGCATCTTCTTGGGGGATGGCCAGCCGGAAGCCCCTGTAGTACCGGCGGAATGTGGACGCAACAACGTGCTGCTCCGGCGCATGCTCCCATTCCTGACCTGACCTGCCACAGATTGGATTCATTCACATTTGGAAATCTTAATTCTGCATCACAACAAATATATCGCTGCATTTCGGTTGCAATCTTGAAAGCGCAATGATTGTGGAGAAAAATCAAAACTGTTCAATGATGCTAATAATTAATAATAATAATAAAAAAAACTGAAGTACTTTTGGTTCATATTGAAGTTTATTCAGTACAACAAAGTAGCAATCCTCTTGATGTACTTCCCATCCTCTCCATGCAGTGATGTCGTGCCAAATCGGCCTCAGCTATTCCTCCAGCCCAAAAGCCAAAATTCCATTCAAAGGATAAAAAGACATCTTTCCAAGTAACTACAAGCAGATAGATCAGCAAGCGTAACACTCTCTAAAAATTGCATTTTGATGCATTACAGTTGTTTCCGTATTCCTAAGAATTGAAGCTCATTATTTGACAGCCTTAGAGTTAAGAACAACCACCTCACTTTATCTTCTGAGTTCATTTAGTGGATGGATTTTGGCAACAGTTTGGAGTCAAATGTTTTGTACCGAAGTGTTTTTGCAAGTCGTAAAGCAAATCGAAGAAGTTTCGGCAGAGATATTCAATTATGGAGTGCGTGAGTGCAGAGCTCCATTATCTTAAGTATGGATGTTCAGCTTGGATGTGCTCAGGTATTGCTGTACGTTGCCGATCACGGACTGTTCCCGGCACATGTTCTGCAGATTTAGGCAGTTGTCTGCTCTCCCAATTGCCAGTTATTCCGCTCAACTGCAAAGCATTAAGCACTGAATTCCAGTTAATTTGTAGATTAATAACTCGAGGAATAAAAAGGTGTCCCAGATATTATGATTGAAGTGCTTTGGATGTTGTTGTGTTGTCTGATATGAAACGATATTGTTACCTGTTTAGCTGTACATTATGTTTTGCTGTGAAATGTATCAAGTATTGATTTTGTGTACAGTGTTTGGAACTTATCTACCTCCCTCGGATATTTGCTTTATTGTTTTTGCCCTTCCAGAAAATGTTGAAAAGGAGCTCGTAACTGTAACAAAATGGGCTGTTACAAAAACATCAAGGAGAGAAATGAGAAATTATAACCAACTATTGAGCTTTAAATTAATAAATTTGATTACGATTGTCGTACGTTATTTTGGGTTTGATCGTTGTTCTGTTAGCAACCATGTACGGTACACACAAACAAGCATTGCGCATGCACACATACTTAGACACAAACACACGTGCACTCGGGTACATGCTCATGCATAAATGAACACATGCAAAGTACACTCACAAATATGTGCACTGACACAGACTCACCTGTACCGGGGTTAAGAGAAGGTGTTCGTTTGTGCCAATACCTCACCCCCTCCACCTTACCTTGTGCATATAATCCCAAGCAAATGGTGAGCTTGGAATTGATTCAGTCAGAGGAAAGGCTCCAAATGAATTTGCAGTCTTGTGATCAATGACTTTCTTGAGATAAAATTACTCGAGGGTGTCATCAGTGACCTTTGTCAAGCAGGGGAAAGTCCACCTGTGTGGCTGCAACAAAAAATTGTCCAACATCGAGTCCTCCTTATAATAGTGGGGACACCTCTTAACCTGGACTCTCAATAGAGAACTAAATGGACACAGATTCCTCAGAGACTTACATATAAGTTCGAATGTGTTAAGAAGAAGAATATTTTCAGATATTTGGTCAAGAAGATTTGGGCACTTTTGATTTTGTCAGGCCGAGCTCTGTGCAATGAAGCAGAAAAAACCCCTGCAGAAATGGCGCCTGTCTCAACACCACCACAAGCTCTACTTCAGTCGAATAAAGGAGGCATAGAATGCATAGCTGGAGTATAGAGGAGAAAGAGATCATCTTCTACTGCCAAGACGATGCTGCGTGTGTGGCATGTGGATTTTATGGAAAAGGAAAGCATTTGAGGAAAATTGGAGACAATATTACTCAATAGTAGGGCAACTTAGCATAACAATTGTGCATTTTGTGAGGAAAGCACCAAATTTGGCACACTAGTAGTCTATCATATTATGAACAGATTTGGATATTGGGCCATGTCAAAATTTTTGATGGCAGTGGAAAATGGCTGCCACAGCCATCAGCGGCTGAATTTGAGATGGCCCAATATCCAAATCTGTTCATAATATGATAGGCTACTAGTGTGCCAAATTTGGTGCTTTCCTCACAAAATGCACAATTGTTATGCTATATTTAGCTAAGTTGCCCCACTACAAGGGCATCACCGCAGTTACATCTCAAAAGCACAAACACATAGCAAACAGGTAAAGAGAATAGCAACACAATCCATATATGCAACAAGAGGCCAGACACGAAAAATAACTGACCCCAAAACATACAACTGAACACAAGAAGAAATACTTGTCAAAATTTGAAAATGGACATTTTATTTGGGCTGTGAAATATGCTCGGCAAAACTGCACAATAAAATATAGTATGAGCATGAAGGAGAGCTAGTTCAAAAACATTGCCCTTGTAAGCAGAGAAACCTTAAATTGTCAAGAAGCTTCCAAGAAAAAAACGTTTATAGACTAGAAGGGCACTCGAAACAGCACATTCCTGCGTCATGCAATGCCTGACCAGTGGAACATATCGGGGCCAATAACTTTTTGAGATGTCATGCTTTTTCTCGTTTTGGACCCAATCTCTCAATGGTGAAGAATCACTTTGAAGGTGAAGAAAATTCTCTTATCCGAATCCGGATTCGGATCTTCAAAAAAAATCGAATTAATTTGTCCTTGTCACACACCCAATGTCCACTAAGTTTCGTCTGAATCCGTCCAAAACTTTTTGAGATACTGTGCTATATATCGGTTAAGCACGATCTCACAATGGTGAAGAATCGTTTTTCAAATGATCGGATCTGATCCAGATCATCTGATCCAAACAAAAATAAGACGTACAGGGCACGATAATTGCACAATCCATAAAACAAATTTGATCTCAAAAATAATTTGTGGTTGAATTCATTGACCAAATATGCAACTCCTCCTCAAATTTCAAGTCAATCGGATGAAAAATGACAATTTTAGAAATTTGGCTTATGTTGACCTCAAAGAATATGCTTCTTGCTTATGATGAACTCTAGCAGGTGGTGAAGTTTCGTGAAGATCGGTTTAAAATTGTGACCTGTAGGCAATAAACAGACAGACAAATAAACACGAAGAAGACGTCGTGCAGAGCACGATACTTGCAAAATCCATGAAACAGACTTGACCTCAAAAATAATTGGTGGTTGAATTCAATGACCAAATATGCAACTTCTCTTTCTATATAGCTCTTCAAATTTCAAGTGAATCGGACGAAAACTGACAATTTTAGAAATTCGGCCTATGTTGACCTTTTGGCCCATGTGGACCTCCAAAATAACTGTTGGTTGAAGTCATTGACCTGAAATATATATCCTCTTCAAATTTCAAGTCAATCGGATAAAAATTGAGGATTTTAGAAATACCAACTTGGTTGTTGACCTTGGGACTATGTTGACCTTTTTGTGCATAGTGATCTCAAAAATAATTGACTCGTTGAATTCAGTGACCTGAAATGTATACTCCCTTCAAATTTCAACTCAATCGGATGAACATTGAGGATTTTAGAAATCTCACCTAAGTTGTTGACTTTTGGCCTTTGTTGACCTTTTGACATTTTGACCTCGAAAACAATAGTCTTCTTCCTTATAACAAACTCTACCATGTGGTAAAGTTTCATGAAGATGGGTTTAAAATTGTGACCTGTAGGCAACGGCCAGACAGACAGACAGACAGACAGAATAACAAAATCGCCTGACGAATATACTTGGAAAACAATCTTCGATTTTGCAAGTAACAAACAAACAAACAGACAGGGGTGGAAACATAACCTCCTGCCACCTTAGATGCCAGAGGTAATAAGGACAAACATAATGAGTGAGCCATGCTGATAACAATAAAAAAGCACAGGATAACACCGAATTCCAGCATTGTCACAAAGATAGCTACAATTGTCATTTGGGATGAAATCCCATGTCAAGAAGGCCTTCAGTAACCAGGTGTACTCAGCACATATAGCCGAGACAGCACAGCAGAACTGATCGAGAAACAAATGGCATGTGCAGTTTGTGATGAGGGAACTGATGTCGTGATCCCCTCGAAGAGTAAAGTTGCTCAGAGAGACTCACCCTTGACACCCCTAACACCAGAATCGAATGACAATAAGATGGAAGAGAGGATGGGCTCAGCCTAAACTCCTCACCAGGGACCTCATTACAGTATCAACGTGCGGTACAGCGAACTGGTATAAGCCCAACCCCAGACAAAGAGAAATTACTCAGCTAGTCAACTCATTAGAGCTGGCACTGGCATAAAGAATATTGACAATGGCAGTGCAGTGTGGGAGACAGTAACGAGGTAAGGATGGATGAGAGGATTTATTGAGTGATGAAAAAGAGGATGATGAGCAACATTAACTGGAAGAAGACCCAGCCAACTAAATAAGGGACCAACAAACAATGTCATTGAGGGAAAGACCACAACTCTATAAAATGCAAAACAACAAACAAACAAACTGAGGAAGAACAAACCAACCATTGAGAAAACTTTCACATAAAACACCCCTCCAAAGTGAAATCAATGTTTACTTTTCTGCAACACTCTGCCTCAATAGAAAGCAACAGACAAAAATAGAGAACAAACCACCAGATGAAGGCATGACCTTCCCACCCCACCAGTGAAACAAAGAAATTAAGAAAGGCAAAGATAGGAATTAAGAAAGCAAACAGGACAACTTCCAAAATTCAAGATGGCAAACAGAGGCCCAAGGTTAAGATAGAGCCAAAATAAATATTAATGCAAATAAAAGGGAACAATGAACTCGAGTAGCACTACAAACGGGCTTCGAAAAGAAATGATGGCAAGCATGCTAAATAAAGCATGTATGAAGCAAACAATATAAGAATATATAGCACGGTACTTGTGAAATCCATAACACAAATTTGACCTTTAAAATAATTGGTGGTTGAACTCAATGACCAAATATGCAACTCCTCTTCAAATTTCAAGTCAATTGGATGAAAATTGACAGTTTTAAGAATTTGGCCTATGTTGACCTTTTAGCCTATGTTGACCTCAAACAATATGCTTCCAACTTATGACGAACTCTAGCAGGCGGTGAAGTTTCGTGAAGACCAATTTAAAATTGTGATCTGTAGACGATTGACAAACAAACAAACAGACAGAATAACGCACAAAACCAACCAATATACTTGAAAAATCTTCGATCCTCGCAAGTAACAAACTTATTTGAACAGAACCTGCAGAAATTTTTACCAACAACTCTGCGGAGAAATGTGACGGTCGGCCCAGAAAAGCGACATGAGAAGAATTCTGGAAAATAATGTATTGGGACCCAGAGTAACCCAATGAGAATGCAGAATTGATCTAAAGCCGAAAAGTAAATTATCTCAAAGTAGAGCAAACGTGAGGTGGTAGTTCATGAAGAAAAGAAATAATCAAAATGATTAACAAACACACCTAATTTTGAAAGCCATAATCTCGATGGATTTCCTAGCTTATCTGGCCTTGTTATTTATGCCCCTCTCCTACCTCCACCCTCCCTAATCCACCCAGATCTCACACGTCCCTTTAGAAACCCTCACCTGTTCACCCTCCCAAAGTCCAGACTTGTTGCTCACCTGCACATCACTATCTCATCTCATGCACTCACCCATGATCTCTTCTATACACACTGATTGTTTCCCATTCTGTTCCTCTCTGGACTATTGTTATTTCTTTTGTGTTTTCCCGGCCTTTATTAATTGTGTATGTCCTTGTATGTCCACCCACCGCCCCCAATACCCTTCGCCAGTTTGTGAACCCGCTGCCCTTTGTCATTTAGCTACCTTTTGTCAAGAGCTTAGACCCTTGTATTAAAAAAATTCTCTGCAAGCATGAGCCCTCAACAAATATATATTCGAGGAAAAACTCTGGCTGCACAGTTCGTGGAGGCAACACCTTCTTAATCCCTAAATTTGAAGAAACACAATGAACTAAATCAAGATGGAGACTGTGGACATAACCACCAATGACATAAAACTCCAAACAGAAATCATTGTAGACGACATACAACCATCCAACGGTAAAGAACAGACAGGAAAGAAACAACTGCAAGATAGCTCCATGTGTATTTCTTTTTTAAAACTGGTCAAGGCCTTGCTCTGTGCTTGTATTGAAATAGGTGAAATTAACCCTGAGAAGGGTGACAGGCTGTCAACCCCACCTGGTGTTAATTCAGCAGCCACAGGGCTCAAACTGAGGACCCTACGATCCCAACCAGCCACCCTAACCACTGAGCCAACACCAGGCTTGAAATTCATTAAAAAAAAAAAATGCAAAGAGTCATCCTTTCGACCTTGGCTACATGTGTACTAAAGTTATACTGTTGTAAAACATGCTGGACTACACTGTGGTTAAAAGTGTAACTGTAATTAGCATACTAAAGATGTTGATCAAGATGATTATATCCATGACCCTTACATTTCACTAAAAATGCAACTCTAATGACAATGGAAGAAATAATTCAATGAGAACAAGTTAGAACTGTATTTTACTAATCAGCAGTGAACGATGATGCAACATAAACATGTGCAAATTGAACAACGACAGACTTTTAACTTTATTACTGAGCCACAGTCGTGAACTTTATTGACAGCACCATGCGGATCCTTAGCACAAGTTTTTAATTGAGTATTATGATGTTCAATAATGGAAGGGAGACCGATGTATGAGTTGTCAGGCAGGAATGTGGAACGATGAACCTCGAAAGGACTTTCTTAATTCCAGACTGCCCTGGGCTAGATGGGCTCTGCCTGTCAATGTCTTAATAATCTGCCGGTCATACCTATATAGGATTCACTAGACCCAAAATTAAATGTCATTAAATTGCGTAAAGATGTACTCTCGGACTTTTTTTTTTCTATGGCCACTAATTATTTGGAATCCATATTGCACAACGGTTCATATTTAGCCAATTCTGCTCTCGTTGACATCATAATTATCTGCAAAATATTTGAACAGATCACGGCAATTTTTGAACTGTAGTGAACTGTCAAACTATGTTCATATTATAGATTATGAACGATCATACAGACATAGAGGAAGGTGCAAAAGTACGAGTCCAGTCGGAAATTTATTAATGGAGTTGTGATAATAAAATAAATAATTGTAAGATGAAACCAAAAGCACTTTCAAGGGATTTCTATGAACTCTTAAGGACATAACAATACTTATTATAATACGAAAAATCAAATCTGTCTTTATGTATGAATTAATTAATTAATCAGTGTGACCCCCGCCTCAACTTCATTTGGGATTGATTTAATTCGTATACGAGCATAACCCGCGCTCTGCGCGACATGTTGGGGTGGGTGTGTTTGAGAAAGGAACTGATGCAGAGTATCAGTAGTAATTTTACTTTAATGCAGTAAGTGGAATACGATTTCACTGTTTCAGAACCATTTTATTTACTTTTTTTTGTACCATGCACCTCATATGGTCTTTGAGATAATGTAAGCCGAATATCACGTTACTCGAGCGCAGAACAAAGTCGAAGATAGCGCGACATGAAACCACAAACTCGGAAATAATATATAAGATGGATTATGTTTGCATCAGTCTTTTCCCAACAGTGTTGTAATGCACTCCAGAGTATAGTCGGACTGCTCACATAGATTTTATCTTTTTATGCCTCTGCTGACGAAGTCGCTGGTGGCATTATGTTTTTGGGTTGGCTGTCTGCCCGTCTGTCCATACATACATCCGTCCGTCCGTCCGTATGTACGTCCTTCCATACTAATTTTCTCTGTCTTCTCTGCAACCGCTTATCTAATTGACACAAAATTTTCACCATAGGTGTGACTGCTCATGTAGAATGTTTTTTTATGGTAGTTATGATGTCATAGGTCACGTGGTGTGGCAGTCACGTTGGAAAAAAGGAAAAAGTTTGGACCTATGTCTCTCCGAAACCGCTGCATGGATGAAAATTGAAACTTAGGACATGTGAAGCATCGAGACCCCATGGGAAACTAGTGTGATTTTTTTTGATGATGTCATAGGTGGCTTCATTATGACGTCATAATTGCATACATCAAATGCTTTATCTGATCAGTTTTTGAAAATTTTTGAGGGTCATCTCAGGATAAATTGTTTTTTGGGGGAAAAAAATTGATGACATCATCAGTTACGTGGTTCAGTAGCCATATTGTTTTTAGCATAAAAACTTTCAAAAAATCTTCTTCTCCAAAATGGCTGAACAGATCGAGGTGAAACTTGACAGGTATGATCACCTATTCATAAGGAACAAAAAGTTCTCCAACTTTGACTTCATAGGTCACATGTTTTGGCAGCCATATTGGATTTACCTTCAAGTCTTTAAAAATCATCTCCAGAACGGCTTGACAGATCGATGGGAAACTGCACCCACATATTCCCCAAACCTTGTGGATACCAGAGTGTTAACGAATAATTAATAGGTCACATGGTCTGGCAGCCATATTGGATTAAACAAAAAATTTGAAAAATTCTTTCTCTTGAACCACTTCATGAATTGACATGAAACATCACAAGTATGATCTCGTAGTAATGGGGAATATGTGTTTTAAATATGAACCAGATTGGATACATGGTCTGCATGGTTTAATGGTTTAATGCATGGTCTGGCAGCCAGAATTATTTAATATTTTGAATCTGGGTTCAGTAATTTAAATCGCACTTGGTACAAGTATGTACAGTGTATAATGATGTAATCATGTGGGCGGTCACCACTCTCTTTGGGGTTTTAAGGCGTATCCTAAAAAACCTCGCTGGGGTCTGAAGCCGCCATGTTTTTTGTCCTGCTCAACCATGCCTTGCTTTGGAACAGGCCGCAACGATTTGTTAACGATAAAGTTTTTTTTTTCACCTCCCTCATTCATATTGTCAAATGCCAGTTCATAATTTCTACGAATCGCTGTATACATCGCTTTTGAAAGTGCTATAGTTTTCAAATTTGGAGCTTGGAACGATTTCATGCATTATTTGATATGATTTTCCACGATCAACTCTCAGGGACTAATTAAAGTATATCATAGAAGTATTATTGCGGTTTTGAGGATCGGATATTGTCGAGACTAAATAAGTGTCGAAATCTGTTGTGAAATCTGATAATTTAAAGAAATAATGAGTCTTATAACGAAACCGATATACCTATTTACTTTAAGTAAGCAAGGCTATGTTCCCTCCTCCATACATACACAAGGAAATGTGAAATTTCCAAAGCATTAAACTTATCTTTTTCTACTGTTTGGAGAAATATATTGAGTGAACAAAAAATTTAGGAACATAAAAAAAAATTAACCAACTAATGCATTCACTGCTAGACCTTGTGTCCTGTGCCCAAGAGGCACTGCCAATCCATAGCATCTGCCAGTTCTATGTCTTTATTTTGGGAGGTTTTGCAAGGTGCTCGAAAGGGAAGCAAAGCAAATCTGGTGAAAAATGGGCATTTAAAAAAATAGTGATAATGTTTGCGTGGACCGTGAACAGATGTCCCATGTGACACGTGCACAGATGAGTAGGCAACATGGTGGATTTCTGCAATGCTTATTTCATAGGCGATTGAACTCTGTCTCCAGGGTATCTCTGCATTAAGCAGCAACTCTTTTGTGGATAAAGTCATTCTTTGAACCAATTCATTTTATTTGATTAACTGCTCCATGCGTGGTGAAGACTGGCTTTAAAGTTAAAGAGATCCAATATGGTATGCAGCAACAGCCTGGCGAACCGTTCCTGATCAACCATTTGATTGGAGTGATTGCATGAGTGCTTAAGCCACGAGCTGAGCACGCATCGTCGATTAGCGGTCCCACACTGTTATTCTGAGCGTATCGTTAATTCACTGCGGACACTTTTGCCATGCCATGTCATTCAGAGTGAAAGGTTCGTGCTCTGTCACCCTGAGCGAGTGGTTTGTGCTCTGTCACCCTGAGCGGGTGGTTCGTGCTCCGTCACCCTGAGCGGGTGGTTTGTGCTTCGTCACCCTGAGTGGGTGGTGTTCGTGCTCCGTCACCCTGAGTGGGTGGTTTGTGCTCCATCACCCTGAGTGGGTGGTTCGTGCTCCGTCACCCTGAGCGGGTGGTTCGTGCTCCGTCACCCTAAGCGGGTGGTTTGTGCTTCGTCACCCTGAGTGGGTGGTGTTCGTGCTCCGTCACCCTGAGCGGGTGGTTTGTGCTCTGTCACCCTGAGCGGGTGGTTCGTGCTCTATCACCCTGAGTGGGTGGTTTGTGCTTCGTCACCCTGAGTGGGTGGTGTTCATGCTCCGTCACCCTGAGCGGGTGGTTTGTGCTCCATCATCCTGAGCGAGTGGTGCGTGTTCTGTCAACCTGAGAGTGTAGTGCGTGCTCCGTCACCCTGAGCTAGTGGTGCGTGCTCCGTCACCCTGAGCGAGTGGTGTGTGCTCCGTCACCCTGAGCGAGTGGTGCGTGCTCCATCACCCTGAGCGGGTGGTTTGTGCTTCGTACCTGAGTGGGTGGTGTTCGTGCTCCGTCACCCTGAGTGGGTGGTTGTGGCTCCATCACCTGAGTGGGTGGTTCGGGCTCCGTCACCCTGAGCGGGTGGTTCGTGCTCCGTCACCCTGAGCGGGTGGTTTGTGCTTCGTCACCCTGAGTGGGTGGTGTTCGTGCTCCGTCACCCTGAGCGGGTGGTTTGTGCTCTGTCACCCTGAGCGGGTGGTTCGTGCTCTATCACCTGAGTGGGTGGTTTGTGCTTCGTCACCCTGAGTGGGTGGTGTTCGTGCTCCGTCACCCTGAGCGGGTGGTTTGTGCTCCATCATCCTGAGCGAGTGGTGCGTGTTCTGTCAACCTGAGAGTGTAGTGCGTGCTCCGTCACCCTGAGCTAGTGGTGCGTGCTCCGTCACCCTGAGCGAGTGGTGTGTGCTCCGTCACCCTGAGCGAGTGGTGCGTGCTCCATCACCCTGAGCGAGTGGTGCATGCTCCGTCACCGTGAGCGAGTGGGTGCGTGCTCCATCACACTGAGCGAGTGGGTGCGTGCTCCGTCACCCTGAGCGAGTGGTTCGTGCCTCGTCACCTGAGCTAGTGGTGCGTGCTCCGTCACCCTGAGCGAGTGGTGCGTGCTCCGTCACCCTGAGCGAGTGGTGCGGCTCCGTCACCCTGAGCGAGTGGTGCATGCTCCATCACCGTGAGCGAGTGGTGCGTGCTCCATCACCCTGAGCGAGTGGTGCGTGCTCCGTCACCTGAGCGAGTGGTGCGTGCTCCATCACCCTGAGCGAGTGGTGCGTGCTCCATAACCCTGAGCGAGTTGTGCATGCATGTCACCCTGAGCGAGTTGTGCATGCTCCGTCAGCCTGAGCGAGTGGTGTGTGCTCCGTCACACTGAGCGAGTGGTGCGTGCTCCGTCACCTGAGGGAGTGGTGTGTGCTATGTCGCCCTGAGTGAGTGGTGCGTGCTCTGTCACCCAGAGCAAGTGGTGCATGCTCCGTCACCCTGAGCGAGTGGTGCGTGCCCCGTCACCCTGCGCGAGAGGTTCGTGCCCCGTCATCCTGAGCGAGTGGGTGCGTGCTCCGTCACCCTGAGCGACGGGTTCATGCCCCATCATCCAGAGCGAGTGGTTCATGCCACATTATCCTGAGCGAGTGGTTTGTGCCCCGTCATCCTGAGCGATTGGTGCGTGCTCTGTCGTCCTGAGAGAGCGGCTCATGCTCCGTCGTCCTGAGTGGGTGGTTCTTACTCTGTCGACCCGAGAGAGCCGTTCATCTTCCATTGTTCTGAGCGAGCGATTCATGCTCTGTTGTCCGAGGCGAGCAGTTCGTGCTCGGTCGTCCTTCACGACCGGTCCGTGCTCCGTCATCCTGAGTGATTTGTTGTGATATCACACCCAATTTCCAAGTCATTTGCTGCATTAACGTGTTTTCTTAACTTCCAATTTTTTCCCCACTTGTCACACGCACTGTTTAGAAAGATTAATTTTTTTGAACATATCCCTGAAAAGTCTCTATAAATGCAACATTGTTTTTCGGTGAAAGCTACTCAAGGACGGAAGTTTGCTTCTGGACATGTCCGGATGGGAGTTTGTCTTTGGATGTGTCTGAGCAGTGTTAATGCTGGACGGCTTGGTTCCGAAAGTGTCTGGCTTGTTTTGTCTCCGGGCTGTGTTTATCATACGACCAGTAGAAAATGGATTTCAGACATTATTTTGTTTCCACCTTCATTGTTATTCTATGCAGAATCATTTTGAAGAAAGAGTATGAATCGTAATTGATGCTTCACCACACTTCTGCCTTCCCTTACCCCACCCCTCCTTGCTCCCCCACCCCTCCTCGCTCCCCCACCCCTCCTTGCTCCCCCTCCCTCCTCTCCCCTTTTCCTTCCACCTCTTCACTCTCCCCGCTCTCTCTCCCCCACTATAATACTATAATAAATTATAGAATATAGATACATATGTTCAATATTATGACATTTGTGTTTGAAATCATGACTTTAGAATGCTTGGCATTGTTTCAAGTGGACTCATTCTTTTGCACTCCACTGTACCTGAACACAGCATTATTTTACAAGTTCAGTTTCCATTTACTCCATTTAATTAGCCCCGTTGGACGTAGTCCGAAACAGGGGCTTATGGATTTGGTCTTGATTTTCGTGTCCGTGCAGGCGTACATGTGTGCGTGTGTCCACAACCATATCCCGGACATGAATTGACCGATTTTACTCGTACTTGGCAAAGAGACAACAGAGGATGGTATACATTTTCCCATCATTTTGTTTTGTGATGTGATCCAAGATGGCTGACTATCAGCCATTTTGTTCCTTAAACATGTCCCCAACCATTTCTCATACATCAGATCAGGTCAGGTTTGGGAGCATCCAACGGAGCAGCACGTCGCTGCATCCACTTTAAGCCGGTACTCCAAGGGCCTCTGTCTGGCCATCCCCAAGGCAGATGCCTGGCCCATCCCCATCTCCTTGAGATGCTGATCAATCTGTTGCAACAAAGAGGCACGTGGTCGGCCCATTGGCCTCCTCCACTCATGAGGCTCCCTTGCTGAGAGAATGTGGTGAGCAGGATCAGCATCAGGAAAATGAGCCACATGTCCATACAGGCGCAGCTGACACTCATGAACTAAGCAGGTAACAAATCTCATTTGAGTCACTCAGCAACCGCTCGTTGGATACAACATACGACCAGTGATAGCCAAGGATTCTACGAAGAGACCTGGTACCAATGGGATTAAGTCTCCATCTCAGATCGCTGGTCAGAGTCCAAGTCTCACATCCATAAAGCAAGACTGGAAGCACCAAGGACCTGAAGACTCAGACTTTCGTCCTTCTGCAGAGGTACTGGCAGTGCCACACCCCACGATCCAGTGAGTCCATGACTCCCTATGCCTGACCCAGACATCTGTTGACGTCTGGCTCACAGCCAGCAGAGACATGAATATCACTGCCAAGGAAAGTGAATCTCTCCGTGACCTCAACATCCTCGCCACAAACAGGTACAGACAGGATAGCAGCATCCAAAATGTTATTGAAAGGCTGGATCATAGTTTTGCCACAGGAAACCATAATCCCAGCGATTCCAACTCCTCGTTCAGCACCTCGAGGGCCCCCAAAAGGATATCCAGAGTCTCCGCAAAGATGACTGCATCATCTGCGACATCAATGTCAGAGATCTTGACATTCCCAAATGATGTACTGCAACTTGATCTCTCCGACATCCTCCCCAGAATCCAGCCCATACAAGTGCAGAAAAGTGTGGGGCCAGTACACACCCATGACAAACTCTAGTAACAACTGGAAATAAGTCAGAAATGGTTTCGCCACATCTCACAGCACTCTCAGTACCAGAGTACAGTTCAGTCATCAGATTGATCAGTTTTGGTGGCACCCCATGAAGACCAAGAATCCTCCAGAGGGCTTTCCGATTCACTGAATCAAATGCTTTCCAGAGATCAACATAGGCTGCAAGCAGCCCCTGCTGAAACTGTCATCTTCGTTCCATGAGGACCCGAAGGTCAAGGATACTGTCAATCATTAACCTCTTTGGTGTAAAGGCTGACTGCTCTGGATGCTGCTGCTCAAGTAGATGGTGGCAAATCCTATCAACAATGATCTGAGCAAAGACGTTGCCCAGCACCGAGAGCAGTGTCACGCCTCGGTAATTGTTGCATTTTTGGCGATCAAACCTCATTTGAGTCTGGATCTTAGAAGCGATCCACCCTTCCCTTTCCAGAGAGGGACAACAAGGCCCCTCTTCCAGTCAGATGGAATGATGCCTGTCTTCCAGGCAGAGCATAGAACTGCATGCAACAACATGAGTACAGTATTTCCACCAGCCTTGAGAAGTTCAGCATGGATGCCACAGATCCCAGGAGCTTTACCCCATTTCAACCAGTTCACCGCAGTCTGTGTTTCCCCAAATGATGGTGGACCACAGTCGATGGAGGGTCAGCAATATGGATAGTAACACATCTGACATCCAACTCGACAACTGGTGGATCAGCCTGGTACAGCCGCTCAAAGTAACTGTCCTAGCGGGCCTTCACTTCGGACTCCTCTGTCAAGAGCCCACCACCCTCTGCTCTAACTGCAGTACACTGAGGGATGGGCTTGGAGGAACGCAATGTGTGAATTCCCCTGTAAGCAGGACGAGAATCACTTGACCACAGGTGATGCTCTACCACTTCACAGATTCCTCCCACATCGGCCTCCTTGTCCACCCTTAGTGCAGGCACAGTTTTACGCCTCAGCTTCCTGAACAGCTCAGCTCTGCCATTCAGCCTGGCCTGAAACTCTGTTCAATGGTAATCCAGTGTCCCTTGAGAGACAAAATTCTTCTTCGCCCAATGGTGAGTTCCAAGACATCCACCGGCAAGCTCAAGGATGGTGGTCTTGAAGGCACTCTGCAACTCTTCAGTCTTCAGGATCCCCCAAAGCACACAGACCCCCCCAAATCTCTGAACTCAGCTGGTCGAAAGCTCCTCAGCTCGCTCTCATCCTTGAGCTTGCCAACATCCAGCCTAGGCTGGGATGGTACCATTCTCCTGGATTTAATCTGCAACTTCACAGTTGCGACAATAAGCCGGTGGTCAGTATTGTGGAACTGAGCACTCCATTAGACCCTGCAGTTCTGGATTATCCTCCAGTGACCATCAACAAGCACATGGTCAATCTCTTTTGACACACCACCAGCATTGGAATACCAAGTCCAGCGATGAGCTTGTGGGCGCTGAAATCATGGACCAGACACCCGAAGTCCATGACTTCTTGCAAAGTCAAGGAACTTGTTGCTATTCTAGTTCACAGTTCCAGATCCATGGGGACAAAAACACGTCTCATAACCATCCCTATCAGTTCCAATCGATGCATTGAAATCCCCCAAGACTTGAGGTGTATCTCTTCTGGGGCAATGATCAACCACAGACTCAAGCATATCAAAGAATGCGTATTTCACGGTGAGATCACTCACTTCAGTCGGAGCATATACAGAGAGCAGGGAAATAACACCCAAGGAGTGATAAATCCTTAGTCTCATAATACGCTCGTTGACCGCTGTTACCTCAATTATCATTGGCGTCAGCTTATTGAACACAGCTACAGCAACTCCTTGGGCATGGAAACCATAAGCATGGTAACCATTCAGGATTCTTTACTCTACTGTGTTTGTCTTCATCTTCCCTATCGATGCTGATAAAATTCTGACTTTCCATTTGTAAGAATATCATATAAACCGTGACTTGTATTGAGGATTCCGGACTCTACTGTCCATTCACAAGAATATTTCCGTGACTTGTATTGAGGATTCTGGACTTTATTGTCCATTTATAAGAATATAAACCATGACTTGTATTCAGGATTCTGGATTCTACTGTGTTTGTCTTCATCTTCCCTATTAATGCTGATACAATTCTGACAAGACACACATTGGCCAGACTTAGATTAAATTAAAAACGTTTTTAGTTAAGGTAATGTGGGTTGCAATTCTGCTTATCACAGACATATTATTTGGTATCATTCTAGATGTCATCTCAAGTTGCCCTAGTGGCATTTGAGTTAACTACAAAGTGAAAACTGGCACCACAGATAGGCCACCACAAGTATAAAACATACTGAGGCCCTGATCTGAATATATGTTCTTTGCATTCTGCCCATCCTCATCATTCAAGCAATGAAGATAATGATGGGGATCCTACAATGCTCATCATTAAAGCAACGAAGATAAATTTGCCCATGTACGCTTGCTCTTTGTTTAATATAATGTGTGTAATGAGTTATTCCATTAGCCTGGGGAAGCATAATGATACCAACACATTCACGTTCGCGGGGGCTACAGGCCGAGCAATGCCTCTTGCAACATGATATCGGTGCGCAAAGGAATCATAAAACGAGCATTCTTCAATCCACCCGATCACTCCAGCAAGGGGTCGAAGAATGTTGTCGTTAAAAGTCCTTTAAAAAGTCGAAAGTCGTGTTTTCTTTTATTCTCTCGGAATCACTCACTCCACATTACCATTCTGCTAATTGCACAGTCTTGAATAGCTCTTTAAAATGAATCGTAAAATGTAATTGATCACCGACGGAGTTTCTGATTTTATTTTCCAATGCGCCGACACTTGCTAACAATTTAATTTTTGTAACAATAAATAAATTAATTAATTAATGTGGTTCATGAAAACAAATGCAGACATATCGTTATGTGTGAGGTTGTGAACCGAATTGTTCAAACAGATTCTCAATCCAATTCTCACATGCTATACCCGAGGCTCGAAAGCTGGAAAAGCGAAGTGGCGTGCAGTAGCCTTTACCTTACAATTAGGACAAAAATAGCAAGGTCGGTCGGTTAATTAGCTCTGTTAATGAAGGGTAATGATGTTACAAACTGCAGAAGTGTAGAGAACAAGGTTATTTTTAGATTAAAAAAAAAAAAGGCAATGATATCACACAATTATTTTGTTCATTTGTATATAATGGAACAAATGTTTGTAGGTATGTTTCATCGACTTCTCCAAGAGGATTTGACCAAGGAAGCTGAAACTTTCAGGGATTATTTGAGGACACTCTGAAGTTGTGTCTATCAATCCTCGTCCCATACCTCCAGCATCACTTTCCTCCATGCCTTCAGCAAAAACTATCCCCCTTCCTCCCTCCCATGATGTCTCTCTCCATATGTCCAGATTGAGAATCTTGAGAAGTTGAGTTTGCAGAGGTTGTCTGCTCATGACAATCAATTCCCCATCACATCATTTAACCGTGCAAAACTGCTCCGCATTAGTATCCTCCCACACATCCTCGACCGTGTACTTCCAACCCCATCCCTTCCATCACTTCAGCATCCTCCCTCACCCCACTTCCTAAAAGTTCCCCTTCCTTCCCACTCATCTGCCCCCTCCAATCTTCCCCCACAACCTGCTCCCTTTCAGCCACATCCTCAACCATCCCCCTCCCACCTTCCTCCTCATCCCACATTCCATTCCCACACCCTCTCAGTTTCATCCTCATCCCGGCCCCTCTCAGCTTCAACTTCACCAGGCCAACTCCCTGCTTTGCCCTTGCCCCACCTCCTCTCAACTTCCCCCACCCTCCCAGCTTCCCCCCTTGTCCCACACAAGTGTTTGTCCACTCTCAGGATAGAGAGAGTGGTGGCGCCTCCCTCCTCTAAAACCTGGTGCCGCCTTGTTAAGTCTGTCTCCGGAGTAGGGTCCTCCTCCACCCATTCTCTCACTTCAAACACCATCACAGCCGACTCTGATCATGAGAAGGCCGAATGCCTCACTTATGTGTTTGCTTCTAAATCTTGTGTCCCCAATCCCTCACCTCACTCTCACTCAATGAACGAGTGTTGGTGTGCACCAAGCCTGGATTTTGGGAGTTTAATGAGGAGAGAGTCAGTGGAAGAACAAATAAATGGATGCTTACACTAGAAGGGCACTCGGTAGAGCGTAAACCTTCTCCACGTAATGCCTGATCCACAAGAACATATCGGGCCCATTACTTTTATGAAATATCATGCTATACAGTACTGTGTCGTTTTTGGTCCTGTCTTTCAATGGTGAGGAATCACTTTAAAAATTAAATAATTCTCGTATCCAGATCCAGATTCTCATCTTCACCAAAATCAAATCAATTCGTCCTTGCCACACACTCAAACTGTCCACCAAGTTTTATCCGAATCTGTCCCCAACTTTTTGAGATAACCTGTGCACAAACAGACAAACAGACAGAAAGGGGTGAAAACATAACCTCCTTCACCTTCGGTGGCGGATGTAATAACTGGGGAGGGTCAGAGAGTTGAAAGATTCACAGAGCTTTAAGTCTGTGCAGTACTTGTATGATTATTATCATTAGTCAATTGAAGAAAGAAAACAAAGGGCAACCAATTATCTGAGAACAACAAATCTGGCCCCCCCCCCCCCCCCGCTGCAAATGCAGTTTTTATAGGAAGCCCACTGACATCTCTCACCCATAATTGGAGGAACAACCAATAACTCTCACCTCATCAATCATACAAGACTAGAATTAACATGATTAAATCACCCCTCGGCCCTTCTAGTCAGAGACAACAACACGGAAAGTTAACCCTGTAAATAATATAACACATTAACCTGCAATTCTGTTAGTCAGGGTCAATGGCCACACACACACACCACACACACACACACACACACACACACACCACACACACACACACACACACACCCTTTCCTTTTCCTCCTCATTCTCTTCCCTCCCCATCCCACTACCCAACCCCTGCTCACTACTCTCACTCATGAAATGGGCCATTTGTCTTAGCAAACAATCATCACAATGGGATTGTGCTTTTTTTTTTTAAACTGAAAGTAATTGAGTGTGATCCACAATACTCATTGAAATACCCCTTCGTTCAACAGATGTGAAGGAATGTGCTTTTACATGGGTTCGATGCAGCTTGGCAAAGGCTTGGAAATTGCAATTTTGCAAAACCTTATTTATTTCTCTCAAAGAATGTCAAACATTGGGTGAGAAACCCAACTTTTGATATTTATTAACTAATCCTGTTAGTTGATCGCAATGCAGAAGCTTGATATAATCAGCCACTTCATGGTGCAACAACAACACACACACACACACACACACCCACACACACACACACACACGGATTTCACTCTGTGATCTATTATTTAATCAAATAACCACAGACATATTGATATACTCAGGACTATATACAACATGAACAAAAATCATTCATTGCTGTTAAAATTTCCCAAAAGTTACCAAATCATTAAATAAAGTTCAATGTAGAGCCCCCATTACCATCAATGTGAAGCATGACTCTGACTCAGTCTGGCTGTGCCCCTCAGTTTGATGGGATCTGTTTCCATGTTCCACTTGTAAAATATGCACAAACTCCTCAATGAGCCTTCAACTTCAATTAAAACTTTTTGTCCCCCGCCCCTCCGCCAAGGTCATAGACAGGGAACATTAAAACGAGCTCCGTTCGACTGACCGAATGATCATCTGTCCACGTACTTTTGTTGACGCGATATTTCAAAACTGTTGAACATTCAGCTTTCGTCTTACAGATATCTATTCATCATGACATTATATCAACCTGATTGGATCACAGTTGTGATTGGCTGAATTATGTTTCCACGTCGACCATCTCAGTAACTTTGCTTGTGTTCGTGATATTTAAAAAAAAACATTCAAGATTTAGTTTTCATATTGTAGATATCTATTTCTCATGCCACCAGGAAGGTGGGGGGCCTGGAGTATCAGCTCTTTATTGCATTCGTCTTAAAAAAAAATCCCATCAATGAAAATGTTGCGTAATGGGACCATTCATCTGATTGTTTGTGAAATTTATCGATACCGCTCACAAAGGGTTAAGCATATTTGATTTTCACAGATAATGCAATAATCTTATATAAATATTTTCAAGTGTTTGTGTGTTTGTTGTCCACCGCTCCTTCCCAATTCAATATCCTGGCGATGCACAACATCATCGCCGGGTGCCGGAGGAAGGGCTCCTCCCTTTGTTTGTTTGCTTTTTTGTTTGTGCACGTGATATCTCAGCCATCTTTTGAGCTTGGAAGCTGAAATTTGGGGACAAAAGTGAAGGTGTGCTTTGGAAAATATAGTTATTTTCTTTTTCTTTTTCAATCAATCAATTAATTGATTAATTATTTAATTATTATCAACATATTAGTTATTTATTTATTTTCTTTCTCCTCTGGGCAATATCTCAGGCACCTTTTGAGCTCGGAAGCTGATATTTGGACACAACAGTGACCAAGTGATTTAGCTATAAATGGATATTTTTGATTTATTGATTAATCAAGTAATTATTTGATTTTTCTATTAATTACTTAATTTTCAAAAAGTTACAGATTTGGATGAAAAAGTAGTGGTTTGGGTATGCTATTAGCCAATTGATTAATAAATTAATTATTTTACGATTGTTGTTTATTAATTTTAATTATGCAATTGATCAATTATTTGCACTGCTCACTCCAAATATCATCTCCATGTGCTGCACAGTGAGTAAGTATCTTTGTACACATTCATTTCAGAAGTTCACCGCTCACTCTCAATTCCGTCTCCATGTGCTGGAAGGCGACATCGCCAGGTGCCGAAGGCACCCAGGCAATGTCGTGCACTGGAGGATTTATTATATTTATTTATTTGGCATAGGAGCAGTGTACTTTGAATGTATCTGTACTTGTTTGTGTGTTTGTACGTTACTCTTTCATGGCCAAGCCGTAGCACTGAGAGGCCCCACATTTTGGGTGTAGGTACTTCAGAATCTGGGCAAGGTTTTAAACTCCCACTCATTGGCCTTGAAGGCTGTTTTGAGGCAATCAAATGCTATAAAGTGTATATTGGGATGCGGGCTTAGCAGCATTGCCGCCGGCCCACATGGAATAGATAATCGCCATGAGGCCAATAACTCCATAGCTTTTGAATACCCAACACATCCTGAAACCCCCACCTTCATATAAATATAATCTTGGAAATAACTTCAAGTAGCTGGGTACTTTTTCCCATGCAGTGCTGGGTATCCCAGCTCGTACCGTATAAAATCTTCAATTGATTGTATTTTAATTACCATTCGTAGTCTTTTCTCCAAGTTCATTGTCTTCCGAATCACGATCCATGATCAATGCATGGTCATCTTCACCACAGTCACCTGAATGCACCTGAAGCAGA
Organism: Eptatretus atami; assembly: GCA_035128595.1. Classification (NCBI taxonomy): domain Eukaryota; kingdom Metazoa; phylum Chordata; class Myxini; order Myxiniformes; family Myxinidae; genus Eptatretus; species Eptatretus atami. The sequence goes on along the minus strand of CM068954.1, from coordinate 168,328,326 downwards.
AACACTGTTTCCCTCCAGAAAGTAGTCCTTATTCAGATCATTAAACATATATTTCAAATGTTCCAAGGAGCTTTCAGGTGACATTTTTCATCTGTTCAAAAATCCGTGAATGCAAACAACCTCATTTTTCCTTCCCGTCCCATGTCACACCACGACCACACACCTTATTCCCCCAAGCTATTTTAGGTGTGTTATGTGCGAATTGAGGTTCGCAGTCTCTCCATGCAAATCACGCCATATTTTAGGAGGATAACACAGGGCTTTTATTGGGGGGGCGAGGGGAGGGGGGGGGGAGATTAATGAGCATTTCGAGACATTTTTAATTTTTGCCTTGTGGTTTAACTTTACTTTTGGGAAACGACTTCAAAGTATGATTCAGAGTGAAGACTTATGGTGGAGGAGGAGGGACGGTGGATGGTGGATTGGAGGAAGGGGCGAGGCAGGGGGGGTGGGCGGCAAGGGAGGCGTTGGAGACGTTAGTGTGAGGTTTGTACGTGTACCTTTATTTGACTCATTACATTCTTTGTGTTTATTGCAAGGTTACACAATTTCAACATTTTTGGAATATGTAGGCAAGGTTTTTCAAGTTTTGCATTTATCATAAATTGCAACCCCCACCCCCAATAATTAATTTTATTATTCAGTATTTGGGAGCGAAAACGTCATTGTGAGCAAAAACAAAGTTTATATTTAACCCAAACTTTAACAATATGGCAGAGGATACTCTGCATGGAAGTATTTTATAAAATAATGCATACGATATCACAATGTTGTATTATTCTCACTGAACACTTCATGCAGGGAAGTCAAAAGGCTGGGGGTGGGAGGGGATGGAGATCAGACTATATTTTCAATGACTACAACATGTTGGCCTTTAGGAAAGTCCTTTCTGCATAGCACAACACATCAGTTATCCTTGTCAGTTCATTAATTACTTTTTTCATTCTTTCAATATCTTTTTTTTTTCTTTTTTTTTAATCATGGAAGTCGCCCCAAACAAAGCATAAAGCCACTCTAGGTAAGGGGCTAAGAAAGAAAATGAAGAGGAAAAACTGGCAAAACCTTCACCAGTCCTGAAACAAGGAAACCTCTTCACAGAACCACTGTGCAGGAGAGGGTAACTAGGCCAGGCAGAAAAATTAATTTTCCTACCTCCATTGGGTGCTTTTTAGGAGGCACCATCTCCATGCTGGATGGCTGTTAGCTCTCGAAGGGAGCTCATCTGCCCTTTGTCAGGTGTTGTTTTTCGTTCTGGTAGGGTGTCACAGCCACCCTCCCCACTAGTAAAGCCAATGAGGGTTGTCAGTTTAGTTGCTGACAACCCGACCATGTGGCAGGTAGCACTCACTGCGTTACATGTTACCAGTGCTTAGTACACATCCTTTTTCAAATATCATGTAGTGTTACACTGGTTACATATCCAACAAACATATTCTATACTTACTGTTTAAGACGGACTCCAACAAACACATTGAAAAAAGAAACTTCCATTATTACACTTAGAAGCCTAGTGATCATAAATAATAAGAACCAGGTACTCCTAATTGTGAAAACAAAAGGGTTAGAGGATGCAAAATTAGGAGGGGGGAAATGCTGGAGGTGGTATCCAAATGAAGCTTCTTCATTAGTGCATCATGCAAGGTGATTACATTTAATGAACATTTCAAAATGTAATCATCGTCACAATCGTTATTGTCATCAAATTAAGGGATCACAGCTGTCACCATCCTCCTCCTTCATATGCAGCACAAGACTGCGGGTAGCATCATTGGCTGAGGGCGCGGCTGTGCAGCTGATGCAATGCCCCTATTACCAGTACACTGGAACTCATTTTACCGACCGAGGAAGGATGACAGGCTGAGTTAACCCCACCTGGTGTTTAATTCAACTCAAACTACGGACCCTAAGATCCCAAGCCAGTCGCCCTCACCATGAAAAGATAGGTGCACATATTGTCATCACTGCCATCACAATCATCTCTCTATTGCTTTACATTCAGAATCAACAATAATGATTATAGTCAGCTTTTAAACATACTTTGCTTTCCCAAGCAAAATAGGCAAAAACACACAAAAAGAAACCGACATGCTTGAAGAAAGGTGCATCCCGATCGGAACCCACATCAAGCTTTCAAAGAGTTTGCAGCTATTAGAAGCAACATCCAATTAAGTTAGTAATGATAACTAAGGTCCAGATGTGATCAAGAGGAAAAAGAGATGTGCTAGACGATATCATCATTCGTCACATTCCCAAATGTTAGCTGAAACACCTGGAGGATTGAGGGTGTTGATAACTCTGGACCTCAGAAGAACAAAACACTCAATTATGAAACTAGCGAATTGGCTGAACAGGATAAACAAATAAACTTTAATTGCTGACCAGTGACCACCAGTATCATCATCGTCGTCTTAGTCATTGTTGTCATTGTCGTCGTCATCATTATTGTTCCATTATTTTACTTTTTTTAAACTTCACCTGGATATTAAAATCTTGAATTTTAAAAGGTACTCTACATTGTGTCCACAAATTGGAGATCAGTATATTATTTCTTCAATTACTCAAGTCTTGTTTATTTCAGGTGACCAAAGTTCTTAAAAGTACAGAGGATAGATTTTTAGGTTCCATGTGGATACTCTAATAAATGATGAATGGCTACACATTCCATGATACAAGACGCATTTCAACAATCTTCCAGAAAGAAAGTGCCAACCACCACAAGTTAACCAGGAATCGGTTAAGAAAGTGTTCAGAACAGGAAGTATTCTCGATGCACTGAGATTTAGCCTCGTCAAAACAGGTGTTTCACATGTAGCAGCTATGAAGGAGTCTTTTGGCATGATCGGCAAGAAAGTCCACAACATGCATGTGTTCCTCTCAACTGCAGACATGCAAAGCACCATGCAGAAAATGATAAAGATAGATCTGCAACTGAACCTGTGTAGATGTCACTGGACCATGATGGTGATCATCTGGCCAAATATAAACAATGATACAACTGACACCTCATAAACTTGCATCCACTCTGGACATAAAATGTTGATTTTAAAGGATATCTTGTACTCCAAATGCACGACTCGCAAGAGTGATTCACATTAATCGTTGAGGTAGAATTTTCCAGATGCCTTCATCAAACTGTGATTTATGACTATCCCACAATAGTTGATGACATGACCTTTTGGATTTTCTTCACTTTCAAAATAAAGGCCACATAATATCTTGCAGAAAATTGAAGACCACTGATGTTTACAAAATCAGGTTAAGAGGAGGCTGAACTAAAACAGTGGAATCACCTGAATTACATAAATAATCTCACTGTTTTCAATTTCCTATTAGATTGTCCTGTCATATTTCACAACCTATATGTATTTTTGGCACAGTCAACACACCTGGTGTGATTTTGTTATAGCTAAGGCTTAAACTCAGGAATGTTGAGATCCTAAGCCAACCAACCACCTTAACCATTAAGTCATCATCAAGCATCAGTAATATTAGTTGCAATCATTTGGAAATACTGTTGATACTTTTTGGTGAGGACACACAAATCTCATTATGAAGCTCATTGAGGCATGAGATAATCAAGGAGGGATGAACATAAAAAAAATGAAATTAGGTAAATGAAACCAAACGATTCAGAGAGAGAGAGAGAGAGAGGAGGGAGGCGAGAGACAAAACACAGGAGAGAATCCTTGATGAAAACTTGCTCGAATCAGCCATTAATCTAAAACTGAGTAGGAGATTCACATTTCAGCAGGACAATGATCCGAAGCACAAAGCTAAAGCCACACTGGAGTGGCTGAATAACAAGAAAATATATGTTCTTGAGTGGCCCAGTCAAAGTCTTGACTTGAACCCAATTGATTATTTCTGGTGAGACGTGAAGATTGCAGTCCATTGACGATCCCCATCAAACTTGGCAGAACTAGAGCAATTTTCATGTGAAGAATGGGCAAATATTTCACAATCTCACTGTACAAAGCTGGTAGAGACCTTCCCAAAACGACTCATAGCAGTCATTACTGCAAAACGTTCTTCCACCAATTGCTGACCTAAGTGGCTGAATACTTTTACAACCAGTGAATTTTGACTTGTACATGTTTTTTGCAGGTATTCGTGACATGTAACCTCCTTCAACTATAACAGTGTTTAGTTTGATCTCTTCAGTTATGACTAAAAAAAGTTCATCTGGAAAAATAGTTTCTGCATAATTCGTAATTCATCTAAATGTGGCATTATTGGTAGTGAGTAAATACTTTTGTTGCAGGCCACTGTATATTATCACCATTTTGTACATCTTAACTTGAAGCTCAATTGTTATTCTTAATGTTGAAAAGTAACTGCCACATCCCTCCACTTCTTCTACCATGCCCCTTACACCTGCCTCACATCCCCCTTTCTCATCAATTGTCGATCGTCATTACTTAAACTTCTCTACCTGCTTCAGTTGTTCATGGTTTACATCCTTAACAACAATCACTTTTGCCTCTCCTCTATAACTCATCACCTCTGTTTTCTTGTTATTTACTGTTAGGCCATTCCTGACCAACTGTCTTTGCCAGCTCAGCCACATTCTCCTTAACATTTCAACTGACTCTGATATCAATCCTAACTCTTCCGAGTAACTCCCAAGGTAGCCCGTTTCTTATCTCCTCGCTTAGCATGTCCATCACGATGATGAAATGCAGACAGCCGAGTACCGATCCCTAATGTAAACCTACCTTGATTTCAAACTCGTATGCCAATCCAGCTGTTGTTCTTATGTTCGTTTTTGTGATGACTCATTCGTTTTACTGATACCCCTTTCTTCCTCAAGCACCAATAAATAACCTCCCTTGATACTCTGTCATATACCTTTTTGAGGTCAATAGAGGTGTAAATAGTGCTTTTTGTTGCCCTCATGAAACTTCTCCTATATCTGTTAAATACCTGTACCGAGACTTAGATTTTTTTTAAAAATTTAACCCTTTGAACCCTGAGCTCAGGTCTTTCTGTACCATAATGGATGAACTCAACAGGACGTTGATTGAGATACACTGACCGCCGTGGATAGCAGGGAGAAGCTGACATATTGGGTGTTAACTCTTTGTTGGAGCAAAAAAGGTTACCACTCAAAACACTATTGTACCTCAATCAGCATCCTGTTAAATGCATCCAGTGATGTTCCTCCTGTCTGCCAATGCAAATGGACACGAGCCTTCACCAGCAAGGCTAGTTCATTCTACTTTGTATACCATACCCTGGGCATTATCCGAATCTATTCTTCCTGCTTTGCAGCATTCTTTTTTCTGCTAATGAAAGTTATTCTCCTTCAGAATATGGCAAATAATTTCTCTCTGGTTTATTTCAGCTCCTTCATGCCATAATTAATACAACTTCCCTTACAAGAAACTTCGATGCAGGTGGAGGCCATTGGGCCCTTCAAAGCCAAGTATCCCATGCTCTATCCTTTTAAATGTGAAGCGTAAAGCAGGGAAACAGCACGTACCATTTTAAAAGTCAAAGGTATGATGGGATTTTAACCACCAACCTCCCAGACTCAAAGCGGACACTGTAAGCATTATGTCTTAGTTAAATTCCTTCATGGCAAGGTGCTTTCCTCTTTTGGATTACCAACAATGATAAGGCTGAAAACAAATGGTCTCATAAAAAAAAATACAATCTGCAAAGCAAAATATTAAACTTTAAAACTCTTATTGATTGTTCATGGGGACACCAATGTTCATGGAATTGTTGTTCCAAAGACGTGCCTTTGGAGAAAGCAGAGCTCACGTGAACCTGAGGACATCAGAGGAAGTTCCATCAATCTATTAAACCATCGTGGATAAATAAATGCAGGAAAAGTAACTTTCACAGTTCAAAGGAATTTCTTCCTTCAATAATTCAGACAGCAGAGAACTTCTTTATCTTTGAGGCAGCAAAAAGAACCGCAACACAAGGAAACCCAGACACAGGAGACCACCTGGCCCATCAAGCGTGTGTCATCTCCACATTCTTGACAACCCAGGGACACAACTTGAATACTGTACCCCCTTTTATTTATTTAGATATTTACCTTTCATAAATATGCATTCCTATTTAACATGGTGCAGATGCAAAACAATTGGATATCTTCAACTGAGACATTACAGCTCAATCACACCTGGCGAATCTCTCTGTATACTCATCTATGCTCATTGATTCTTAGGTACTTATCCAAATTAATTTTAAACCTTTCAACTGTCAATGCTGCTCCCACCTTCCCCGGATATTCCACATCACTTATGTATCTCAGATAAATTTATTCCTCCATTAATTAGTCGAGGTGCGATTCTTCTTAGTCCTTTAAGGAGGTGGAAAAAAAATATTAAATGAGGGGGTACTGCAGATCTGGCATTCTGGTAAAACATTCCATCATCAAGAGCTAATTTACTATTATACGACAAGCATATTTAAATACCAAGAAGGATCTTCATAGCAATAAGTACATACCATTGGTTGCAGTGGATTCAAGTATAAATAATTACAATAAATAAAGTTATTATATGAGATATCAGCACTGAAACGGGTATGAGGTCACTTTCCATCCGTAATTATCGGAAGTTCTGTGAAGAGGAAAAAACTGCATGTTTTTACTGTCTGGATAAAAAGGTTTTTTTTTTTCATCAAAATGTCAAGTGACGAATGTTATTTTGAGAAGCATGTGATGACGAAGGAATGTTTTAGACAGCAGTGGAAATCTGAAGTGCAGTACAGCACTCTGGTGCAATTTTGGATAGCTAATTAATGGTGATGTGAAGGCGTATCGTTTGGTGAGCATTAAATTTGGTGTCTACAATCGTTGGGGTTTGGGTAAAGGTTTAGTAAACCATCTGTTGAAAGGCTTGTAGTTTATTGTCTACATAATATGACATCATGTTCTTCTTTTTCCAATTTCCTTTTTCATGATCCTTGCTGAATGTTTCACCGAGAAGTTCCGCATAACAATATTGTGTGAAACCAAGTTGCCTGACTTGTTATGTGTGGCATTCTGTGATACCCTCTTCTGGCTTCCATACACATTTCACACAATCCCCATTTCTATTCGCTGTATCTTAAAGGGTTTTAAGGTAAAAATTTGATTTGAGCGTTGAAGAAAATTCAGAAATATAACTTGCTTTAAATCGACCATGATCTGTACATATGCCAAGCTGTCTCATCATTCCTTCGCCGCCCACACACACATCCTGTACACTTGGAACATAACCTTCTACTCCATGTATATGTATTAAACAAATGAACCCCAATTCAATAGTTTCAATGCATCACAGTAAAGAATGTATCATACAGTCGCCTGTCAAATCAGGACTATTACAGAGCAAGCTTGGCAGCCACTGGAAGAACTCGGAACACAATTTGCAGACATATCGGCTACCATTCATTGAATGCTCTGCCTTTGTTCTGGTGGGAAGGTGCAGTCCACGGACGTTGAGCGAGGAAGCAGCATGTACTATTTTAAAGTCTTTCTTATGACTCGGCCAGTGTTGGAATCGGACCACCGACCTGTAGGATTCACATCGTAAGTTCGAACCACAATACTACTGAGTCTGGTTTCAATCAAAATAAATCATTTAAAAAGAAACTTTTAAGGAAACAAGTGAGCGAGGGAAAAGTAAAATACACGAGCATGAAATACATAAGATATCATAATGAATAAGTAAGATATACGAGAACATAAACAAAGGTTGTGCAGCAAAAGCATTATTTCCTCCACGACCGAAGGTGGACGGAGGTTATGTTTTTACCCATGTTTGTTTGTTTTGTCTTTGTGCAGGATATCTCAAAACGTTATGGACGAATACAGACGAAATTTGGTGGAGAGGTTGGGTGTGTAACGAGAATGAATTGGTTCGATTTTGGTGAATATCTGGATCTGGATACTAGAATTTTAAAAAGTGATTCTTCACCATTGAGAGATTAGGGCCAAAAACTATATATGGCATGATATCACAAAAAAAGTTATAGACAGATTATGACAAAACTTGGTGGACCGGTTGGGTGTGTGATGAGGACGAATTGATTCGATTTCGGCGAACATTCAAATCTTGATCCAGGTACGTGAAGTTTTCAAAATTTTTGAAGTGATTCTTCACCACGGAGAGATGGGGCCAAAAACTATGTATAGCATGATATCTCAAAAAGTTGTGGACAAGCTATGACAAAATGTGGTGGATGAGTTGGGTAGGTGACAGGAACACGCCAATTAGATTTTGGTTCAGGTCTGAATCCAGATCAGTCATATCAGTGGGATACAAAACGTAACCTGTTCAGCCTGGCGAAGGTATGTGCTCTACCAAGTGTCGTTCTAGTTTTTTTTTAATGAATAACCACCTCTCATATGGTGTTGCACAGGTCACACATTATGTTCAACTCAACTAACCCACTTCTCTGCCGTCTTAAAGTCCAAGCTTGAGACTTCAGTTTTATTGTCACGCTTCAGGATTTTTGTTTTTGCTTTGAAGGAAACACAGAAAATGTACTCAGATTTGTTTTCCCATTTAATATAAAAAGTAAATGTAATTTCAAACTTTAATACTGATAGAACATGTTCCGTCTTGCAGCAGATATCATCTTTAAATCATTTACATGAAGTTAACAGAGTAGGCAGTATATGAGTCAGTCAATTGGTAGCTTTCTCACATCTGTGCTGACTGGGTCTATTTTTATATTTTATATTTTCTGAAGGCAATGTAAGTGATTTAAACTTCCATCTTATGCAGTACCAGCAGGGAACTACATCACAGAGCATATTACGCTTACTTGTGAGCATTAAAGATCACAGCGAGCTGAAAGCCAGTGCCTTTGCATTGGGACTACGACCAATTTCCTCCTTTCTTGCATCATTCAAATGCAGGGTTGACCGCCTTTTTAAATTAATAATCATTATAGCTCTTTTTAACTGCTATAGTGTCTGTAAAGGTCATCATTAATGATGAGCATCCAAAGTGAGATTATATCTTATTAAAACAACTTTTAGGAAATGCATCATATATGATGAGGTTTTGTGATGTCAAAAAGGAATACATACAAAAACATTGCTCATTATCTATTTCAATGTGTGTAATAGGAGAGAAAGAGAGAGAAAGAGAGAGGGGAAATTATGGGATGGTGTTATAGCCTAGAGGTATACACACTTGCTTCTGAGCTTTGTGGTCTGGGTTTGAATCTCACCCAGTTTTAAACTGTCATCCTGGTATTTTTTTAGGAGGGGCGAGTGTGTGTGTGTGTGTGTGTGTGTGCTGTCCCTTGGATATATGTTAAACTTGGCTTCTCATCTGCTAGCATTAGCTGATAGATGTTAAAATATCCAACGGTGTCGTTCACAAAGAGGACACGAGTTATCGTCGGCACCCTGAACAAATTACAAATTGCTGCAATCAGCATCGTTGTACCACTGCAACAATTGAATTGAACTCAAATGTATTATTTGTCTTCAAAAAAATGGAAAATTGCCCCGTCAAATGAAGCTCACAATCTTAGGATAAAATATTATACAATTAATTCCAAGTACAAATAAAATAATAAATTCTGACAAAAACAATAACAACAGTGAGATGTAAACCCACTATTAAACTATTAAACATGTCAAAATTGCATCGAGGGAATAATTCATCAGACAATGACAGTATCAATAAAAAGGCATCAATAATTTTTTGAAAATCTGATAAAAACAGGCATTTAAACTTCAATTTAAAAGTTGGTCGAATTCATGATAACTCTTATAAAGAAACATAAGATGATTGTCCTGGAGCCTTCGACTCATCACCGCAACCTAACCCACAATAATTGAGTAAAGTATGGTAAATAACTAGAGAGTTCATAGAACACCTTACCCCATGCATTTATTGAAGTAGATGATTCAATTGAAATAAAATAAGGATTTTGAAGATCATATAGGAAAAAATAATTTTGGAAGTTTGCCACCATTGATGCAGTGTTTATCACATCACATTATTTAACATGTTACATTAGTTCTTCATACCTATTGTTTGTGTCCTTCATGACATCCTTAAAAAAAACAGTAAGTGTCCTGTTTTGAATGGTTTTCAATTTTGTTTCACTGCTAGACAGGCAGACAGAGTAAAAAAAAAAATCTCACTCCGCTCAGCAAAGTACTATCGGGAAAATTCAGAACCAAAGTACGACTAAACTACAGGTTTGTTTTCCGATTTGTGTTCAAAATATAACAATCAATTGAAATTAAGTTGTTCCTCGATCCGAAACTGACGTTTGTAGATGGATGGATGGACAGACGAAGTAAGCTTTTTGCTTTACCGTGCTTTTCGCTTCGCATCCGGGATAATGTACAGTATAAAAATAAGTGGTGTGTGTGTGTGTGTGTGTGCGCGCGCGCGCGCGTCAATGTGTCTTCTTCAAACTCCAAAACCATGAAACCTCGAGGCCTGAATCTTTCCATAAACCTGGTATTTGGGTAAATTGAAGCACCGTTTTTGAAAATAATTAAGGGGATGGACATCTGTAACAATAAATGTCAGTGTTTGTGTCAGTCAGTCAGTCAGTTTGTCCATCCGTCGAGTCCACAATTCCAAAACCATGAAACCGAGTGGCCCCAAACTTTGCATGCATACGAAGGGAACTTGAATGGAGTGCATGATTGAAAACTGGGTGTTTGGGTAATTTTAAGTACCCTTTTGAAAAGAACTAAGGGGGTGTTCATCATTTTTTTAAAAAGCCTGAGCAAGTTGGTGGCACACCATCTTACTCAGCCCACTGTCACCTGGCAGGTGTCTTAAGCCACCATTTTTGTTTCAGCCTGCTCAAAAATGTCTCGACTTGGAGCAATCAAAAGTTATTTTTTCACTTTTATTGACTACCAGCTAATACCACTCATCGCTTCGCTGAAGGAAATACTGAGAGTGGGGGAGAAAGGGGGGGCAGAGACAGGGGGAAGAGTGAGGATGTGGAGGAGGGATGGGTAGCAAGGAGTGAGGGAGAGCAAGGAGGGAGGGAGAGTGAGAAGGGGAGGAATAGTGAGGAGGTAGGGGAGCAAGGACAGGAGAAGAAGTGAGGAGGGGTGGGGAGTGAGGCAGGAGGGAGAGTGAGGAGGGGAGGAGGAGTGAGGAAGGAGGAGAGTGAGGAGGGAGGGAGAGTGAGGAGGGGTGGGGGAGCATGGAGGGAAGGGAGTGAGGCGCAATGGGGAGCGAGGAGGGAGGGAGAGTGAAGTGGGGGAGCGATGAGGGAGGGAGAGTGAGAAGTGGGTGGGGGAAGGGAAAGCAGCGAGAGGTGAGAGGAAGGGAAGGCAGACGTGTGGTGGAGCATTAATTATGATTCATACTCTGTCATCAAAATGGTTCTGCATGGAATAACAGTGAATATAGAAACAAAATAATGTCTGAAATCCATTTTCTACCGGTCATACTATAAATACCGCCCAGAGACAAACACCGCCCAGACATGTCGGGAGATAAACACAGTCCGGAGACAAATACTGCCCAGACGCGTCCAGAGCCAAGCCGTCTGGAGACGAACACTGCCCGGAGATAAACACCACCTGGACATGTCCAGACATGAGCTCATGTCTGGACATAAACACCACCTGGACACATGAAGAGACAAACACTGTCCAGACGCATCTTGAGACAAACACCGCCTGGACGCGTCTTGAGACAAACACCGCCCGGACGCGTCTTGAGCAAACACTGCCCAGACGCGTCTTGAGACAAACACTGCCTGGGCATGTCTTGAGACAAACACCGCCCGGATGTGTCTGAGCAAACACCGCTGGATGCGTGCATGTGAGACAAACACTCTGGGCATGTCTGTGACAAACACACCGCCCGGATGTGTCTTGAGACAAACACCGCCTGACGTTCTTTGAGCAAACACTGCCCAGACGCGTCTTGAGACAAACACTGCCTGGGCATGTCTTGAGACAAATACCGCCCGGATGTGTCTTGAGACAAACACCGCCTGGATGCGTCTTGAGACAAACACCACCCAGTCGCATCTTGAGACAAATACCCCTCGATCGCATCTTGAGACAAACACCACCCAGATGTCTTGATACAAACACCACCTAGACACGTCTTGAGACAAACACCACCCAGACACATCTTGAGCCAAACACCGCCCAGACGTGTCTTGAGACAAACACTGCCCGGACGCGTCTTGAGACAAACACCGCCCAGACGCGTCTTGAGCCAAACACCACCCAGACGTGTCTTGAGACAAACACCGCCCGGATGCATCTTGAGACAAACACCACCCGGATGCATTCAGAGATGAACATCACCCACACACATACAGAGACAAACACCGCCCGGACGTATGTCGCAACAAGCACCACCAGAACGCATCTCACGACGACCACCATTCGGACATGTCTCACTACGAGCTGCACCTGGATGTTTCCAGAGACGAAAACTGCCCAGACGCATCTGGAGACGAGCACCACCCAGACCCGCCTCGTGCCGAGTACCATCTGGACGCATCCATAGACAAACTCCCGTCCGGATATAAACACCGCCTGGACATGTTCGGAGACAAACACTGCCTGGACGTGGCCAGAGCTTAGCTGTCCTGAGACAAACCGTTTGTACACGTCTGGAGACAAACTCCGTCTGGACTCATCCGGAGACAAACTTAATCCAGAGAGAGAAGAGAGAGAGAGAAAAAGAAGGAGAAGGAGAAAGAGAAAAGAGAAGAGAAAGAGAAAAGAGAAAGAGAGAGAGAGAGAAGAGAGAGAGAAGAGAAGAGAGAGAGAAGAGAGAGAGAGGAAAAGAAAGAGAGAGAGAGAGAGAGAGAGAGAGAGAGAGAGAGAGAGGAGAGAGAGAGAGAGAGAGAGAGGAGAGGAGAGAGAGAGAGACTTTGACTTTGAATCTTTTTATTACAAAACAATATAAAAAAAATATATACATATATACATATATGTGTGTCCAGTCGGTGAAAAAATACTTTAGTGGCAGTACATTAATACTTACAACAATTCAATGCAAACAAAAAATACTCAAAACTCAATAATACATTCCAAAACAATGAAAAAAACTACAGGGATATCAAAAAATATTCTCATGAACTTTGCAAATCCCCTCATGACACAAGACTTCTTAAAGTCATCAACACTCTTTTCACTTTTAGAAAAACAAATTCAAGTTTCAGTCTTGCTGTTATTAAGGCATTGAAAAAAAACATAACATTGCACATCACAATCGACTTTCCTTTCAATTTCTCTTTCCTCGATAAATAAATCGCCATTTTGCTGTGGCAACTAAGAACAAAAATAATGAGTTTACTTGTTCTTTCCACCCGAAAATAAACAATCTTAATGAGAAGGTAATTTGCATCTTTTTGCCATGTGGTTCAGCCATTGAAATAATGGCGCAAGCCTTGCGCAGTCAAACTATGCATGGAACAAATCCTCTGTACAAATGCAGAAAGGCAGCACCCGGATATGGGAGAAAAATTACTTAACCACTTATTCGAAGGAACCCAATGTGCTAGTCTCCACTGTAAATCTCCAGTCCTTTTAGCAACCAGCTTACTGTAGAAAGAGTTCCATACAGGCTCAGATGGAGTCCTTCCGGCATTAGTCTTTTCCACTGGCCACTCCCTTCAAGGAGAGTCCTCGAGTAGGACTTGGTAGACAGTCTATATTGTCTTTACTGTTATATTTCTGAAAAATATTTTTCCTGAGCTAATGGGGTAAATCTCTATGACTTGGTTGTACAATTAACCCAGGAAACCCTCGGTCATTTGTTGTCAACAAGCTTTCTTGAGTCCATTTTAGTTCAAGTTGAGAACTTTTTTCACAATTCCTCTTAGGATTTTACCAATCGTCCTATTTGACCATATCCTTGTCATATCTGCTATCTCCGGCACTGATTTCCACCCCAACCCGGAAACATGGCGAGGTGTAGTATTTTGATTATGCCTGCTGCAATAAAATGTTGATAAAGGTCACGGCTTCTCGGAATTGCAGGAAACAATGGGTTGTAAAATAGGGGTTCTTCCATAAACATATTTGTAGCATAAGTTTCCTGCTGGCGACTAACCGAAAGGCTCTGCCAAGCGTTCAAAAGACTCTGATAAAATGTTGAAAGATGAGATATATCAACATGCTGGAGTTTGATCAAGAAAAGTTCAAGGCTGTAACCGAGCCCACTTGCTTGTTGCAAGATATGACGGGCCAGAAGCGGCTAGCAGCTGTTTCTCGTTCATCAACATTGAGTGGAGCACAGCCGAAAGGCCATTATGCGGCTTTTTATGTCGACAAGTCCTTGGCCACCTTCAGCCAACGGGCGGCATATAACATTTGGCTGTAACCAGTGAAAACCACTCCAGAAAAAATCAACCAGTAGTCTTTGAACAGCCTTCAGCAGCACTTCTGGTGGTTGGAGGCAGATAAACTTATGCCACAAAGATGAGGCAACCAAATTGTTTACAATTAGAACTCTAGCTCTGTAGGAAAGGTGGGGTAGGGCCTCTTCCATAGTCCTAATCTTTTTTAAACTGTTCAACCATCCCTTCCCAATTTTTGAGGACATAGAATGGGGATCCCAGGAACACGCCTAGATATTTGACTCCCTCTTCCACCCATTTTAACTTTGAAGGCAAATGCATCGTGGTACTATCCGTGTCCCCAGCAGATTGTTTTTAAGACTGGGAACCCATAAGGCTTTACTCTTGTTCCAATTACAGTTCATTGAAGATGCCAAGCAAAAGAGATTTAAACACTTAACAAATGCAGAGATATCATTGTCATTCTTTATGACCACAGCGACATCATCTGCATAAGCTGATACAACTATCGAAGGAATCCCTGTGGATACAGTTACTCCTGAAAGATTTTTCCTGAATAGAATCAGAAGTGGTTCTATAACCAAGGAGAATAATAGTCCAGAAACGGGGCACCCTTGCCTCACCCCTCTCTGTACTAGTATAGGAGAGACGAGCTCATTATTAATTTTGAAAATACTAAATATATTGCTATACAGTAAGGATACATAGGCCCTAAAAATTGGTACCAAGACCACATGCTTCCAACACATGATGCAAAAACATGTGATCAACACTATCAAATGCCTTTTCTAAGTCAAGGAATATTATCCCAAATTCTTTTTCCATGGAATCACACTCCAGCAAATCTCTGATCAAAAAAATATTATCATAAATTGATCTGTTCGGATACAGTAGTTCTGATCAGAGTTAACAAGATCACCAATTACCATCTTCAACCGACTGGCCAACACTTTTGACAATATTTTGTAGTCCGTACATAATACCGAGACCGGTCGCCAGTTCTTATCTGCCGTAAGTCTCCAGTCTTTGGTAGAAGAGACACCACCGCCTTCTAAAACTTAGAGGCAGTTCTCCATTTATCAAAGATGATTCCAGGACATTCAGTAACTCAGGGCCCAAAAGGTCCCAAAACGCCAAGAAAAACTCTGCCGTAAGCCGTCAATTCCAGGCGCTTTCCCCGAGTTCAATCCAGCAAGGGCCTGCGTTAGCTCAGGCAATGTGATCGGTGAGTCCAAGCTCAGACGCTGGGGCTCAGTGATGGAAGGAAAGTGAGAAGTTAAAAGTTCCATAGTTTGCTCACAAACAGTATGTTTTGCATAAATTTTGAAAAGAAATCTCTAATGCACAAACGTACATCACTGGAGTTGACAACAATGTTTCCTCTTGAGTCAAGCAAAGAAAAAACGGTCTTTTGTGATTTATTGACAAAATCCATTTGGAAAAAGGATTGCTGGGAGTATCTAAAACCTTGATGTTGTTTATCCTTAATCTGATTAACATCCCTGCTACTTTTTCTTGCGTCAGTTCTCTCAATTGGGTCCTTTTTTCAACTAATATGATTTGGTCCCTCCTGTTTCCATATCTGGCCACTTTACTCTCTAACTGTATGATATCAGCTTCTAACAGAGCCATTGTTGTATTATTAACATTGGTGACATTTGAAGCAAACTGCTGACAAAAACACTCTGATCTGTGCTTTTGTGTTGTCCCACCATAACTCTTAGAAGAAAAAGAGGCTTTTTTGAGAGTTGATAGCCCAAAAGGTATAGAAGCCTTTTTTAAACAAAGTATCTTCAAGAAGATTGGTGTTGAATTTCCAGTACGTACTTTTATGTGAGGGTTGAGGGAAAAAGAGGCCCATGGTAACTAAATGATGATCGGAAAATAAGGATGGAAAGTGAACCGGAGAGAAAACTGCAGTCCTGAAATGCGAGTTTATGTACCACCGGTCAGTCTAGCAAATGATGCTCTCCCGTAGCCCAACGTCCCCACGTATATTGAGATTCGTTGGGTGACATAGCCTCCATGCATCTAACAAACCTATTGCTGAAAAAAAATTCGACAAATCGGCATAGGATTCAGGGTGAGGTTCTGCTGTATTTCTGTCTAAAAGAGTTCTAAGGTACAATTAAAATCACCCCCCATGCAAATACAATCATTGAGATCAATTGAGCGAAAGTGTCTGATTAAAGACAAAAAGAAAGCTCTCCGTTCTACACTCTCACTGGGAGCAACACATTGAATAGTGTAAAATGGAAATTATTAATGACCAGTTCCAGAGAGATGAATCGGCCTTTGATAACCTCTTGGAAGTGGCATGATTCAGGTACTAGCCCAGGTCTGAATAAAAAGGCCACACCAGCAGAAGAAGAAGACAAATTACTAAAGAAGCACTGTCCCTTAAAGAGGCACACCAATCATACTCCACATCTTCAGTTATGTGCGTTTCCTGGAGTAAAAGTACATCGATTTGTTTACGATCAAACAAACTTTTCACTTGGACCTGGCGGTTGTGACTTGCTCCACCGCCATTCATATTTAAGGTTCCAAAAATGATCTTTTTCATGGTTTATCCAAAGGCTTGAGCGGTTGCTGAGAAATTTCAGTCCCCGCTTTTGTAACAACCTTTCGAAGACGATGAAACTGTGACTTTTCAACTTGAATTCAGCAGGCTTCCTGATGAGTCTTTTGCGGCTTGAACAAATGAAAATAAATCAGGAAAGTGATCTTTAATGATCACATTTCGATGTCGATAAGTTTCATTCAGAAAGGCAAGAATAAGTTGTGGGGCTATGTATGACTGATACGATGAAGATTGAGACAACTCAGTTACCTCAGCTTCATCATTTGATTCTGAAAAATCAGACCCGGCACCACCTGGGTCATATAAATCAGTCTTAACAGTCATTATTCAGGTCCTGGCAACTCTAAAGATTTGCCAGAAGTTCCTCAACTTTACTCTGGTACTCAGTACGTTCAACCGGAACAGTAACCTCGGTTTCTTGCTCTTGAGGGCTGATATTCACTGGCTCAGTTGAATAACCAGGTAATGAATGGGATTTGTATTAATGAAGGAAAGTAAGGACTGAAGCATCTCCATTCTGCTCGTTCTCAGCAGGAAGTGCTGGTGACGACTTGCTAATGAGCTTTCCATCAACATCAGCCTCACCTGATGCTTTACTCGTCAAATTCCCAGTGTTGCACTAATCCTTGAAAATCCTTTTCTTCATTACTCAATCCAAAAACATTCTCCCGAGTATCAATGCAGCTTGGAGAATCCTGAGTAACACATTGAGGTGCATCCTCAACTTCACAATCTTCGTCCAAAACTACCTTTTTTACGGAAGTGTTGGAACTACTAATATCGGATGCTCTTCGTTTCTTTGTCACAGCAACGAGATCCTCCTCCATCTCCACACTACATGCAGCAACAGCCAAACCTTTGGGTTGTCAGGGGGGATTTCATTATCTCCTAATGCTGAGATGTTGACTTCTTTAGGATGAGGAACTGGAGTAAAACCTGAGTCTTCTTGTGCGAGGAAACAACAGGAAGCGTCTGGGTATTAGAGAGTTGCTCTATTCTCTACACCTGAAACCGGGGTAATGTCCTTTCACAGTCAGTGTCGTTATGACCTGCTTCACCACACTTTACACAAGATACTTTGGACAAAACCTTTTCACATGTCCAAATGCTCCACAGTTAAAACATGTTAACGAAGCTGAAGTTGCACATACATTTGGTACTCATACTTGTTCAAGGTCACTTTAAACGAAATGTTTAGACCGGTGTCATCACCTCGATCGGGAAGAACCATATAAACCTGGCGTCGGAAACTCATCACATGTTTAATCCGTTCATCTCGAGCTCTTAGAGGAATCATCGAGATTTTTGACACAACTGTTCCGTATCGTGACAGAATACACATCAGTTTGTCATTGGTTATAAACGGGGGTACATTTGATATAACAATTCTCATTGATGGGGTATCCATTGGTGAAGCCAACATAAAGAGACCAGTCTCTGTAGTTAATCCCGAACTTACAACATCGTGAACAAATTTTTCATCAGACACAAAGACAACAATTTTCTTATTCATTTTCGATGCTGCTCTTACATTTTGATTCCCTATTATTTTCCCAACTGATAAAACAATGTCTTCGGTGGCAATTCCTTCAGGTGGAACGCACACCAATGCATGCTTCCTCGTTAAATTATCAAATGCCTCAAACCGAGTGCGTGTATCCACCATATCAGTGTTTCTCTCCCCTTTTGCTCGAGCTTTACAAAGCAAAAAGGGGGGGGGGGGGGGGAACTAAAAGACACAAAAAAACAATCACTAAAAACTAAGGAAAGTGCATTATAAGCAAAGAAAAAAGGAAAAGAAAGACCAAGTTTACAAGGCCTCATCAAACAGGTAGGCCACACCCAAATAGGCCGGCTCTCGCTCTCTCTCTCTTAAGGATACAAGGGATAGAGAAGACACAGACAACCCCCAAAATCACGTTGGGGAGAAAAAGGGGAAGAGGGAGATAGAAGGGGGGAGGAAAAAAGCACAAAGATCTCACCACAGCACAAAGTAGGAGCAACGGCGGCCATGACACCACGCCCAGAAACCAAACCACCAGCAGGGAGAGAGGAGAGGAGAGAGAGAGAGAGAGAGAGAGAGAGAGAAGAGAGAGAGGAGAGAGAGAGAGAGAGAGAGAGAGAGAGAGAGAGAGATTAGTTTGGTTGAGGGAGGTGAGTGAGCAGAGATAAAATATTACACACACACACACACACACACACACTGTATTAGTGCTTGGTCATTGGTCGATACATGCAATTCTTCAGGAATCGTCAGATTGGAGTCGGTGTGATTACTGACAACAGTACGTACTCTATGCAACCCAAAAACCTTGAGTATTTTTCACCCTTGTTTTGGGGGAATATCACTAAACAAATTATATAAACAATGTTGCATTATAGACGTTTCAGGGAGATGTGTGGAAACATTAATCTTCATAAACAACTGCCAATCGTCATGTGACATGGGGAAAAAAACATTTGGCTCTGTAATTTCGAAAACACGTTGATACCATACGGCAAAAGTTCAGAAATCGGGTGTTATCAAATATATTTTGCTTTGAAACTCACAAAGAGAAACCATACAACCTTTGTAAATCATGAACCTCTACCTTGTAACAACTGTCGACTGTACATCCCAATCGGGAAATAAACTACCGCAATTGACTGTAGGGTGCTGGGCAAGTGGTTTCAGCATCCAAGCAAGCGTTCCAATTAAATGGTTGATAAGGAACGGCTGGTCAGGCTGTGGCTGCATACCATATAGCATCCTTTTACTTTTAAAGCCGATCTTCACCACGCCCGCAGCAGGTAAAGAAATGAAATGAATTTGTGTCCCATTAACAATCAGCTTGCTATCGCTTGCCAAGCCAGCCGATGCTTATCATCTGCTTCATTTGAGTGCTTGCTTGAGTGTTTAAGCCTCTCCTCTGGCGAGGGTAACTCACCCTCACCGTTTTTTAAAGTTTCTTCAACCGTTTTGTTGTCAAGCTCTGCACAAGCTGCTTGGTTGTTAATTTGAAAGCCATGGCTATACATGAAAAACTATCCACACTGTCACTCTGCACTGTCCCTCTGCTAAACACAACTCAAAATACATCAATTGACATGCAACGTTCAGGCTCCACCCACCTGCCTTAGGCTCCGCGGTGTTGGGCAGTGCCTTCTGAAAATGTTGCGCATTTTTATTTTTACATGACGTTTCCTCTTTTTGTGTGATCTGCTTTCATTATATGACCCGTCACTTACACATGGATAGATATATATTAAAAAAAAAATTCAAAGTTTCGTTTTTTAAGTTTCTTCAATCATTTTGTTAGCGTGCAAGCTTCAATCTCTACAAGCTTCCATGGTGATACCACGACTCAGTTCTCTGTGGGACATCCCCGGAGTTAGGAAGCCAAAATAAATTAGAGGATTAGAATGAGTAAAGTAATGGAATAAGTGAACTGCGTGTTCAAGAGAGAATTGAAAAATGTTTCAGTGGCTCCAAACCAATGAATCTCGACACCACGGCAGGATAGCCGAGAGGTACGCACACTCGCTCTAAGCTGTCTCGCCTGGTTTTGAATCTCAACTGGTGTTTCACAGGAAGTGTGATTCATCAATCTGTGTGCCGTTTCTCAGGTGGATGTTAAACTGGGCATCACATCTGCTGGAATTTCTGCCCTCTCTCTCCCCCTCCCGTCCTCACTCTCCCATTCCCTCTCTCCACTCCTTTCTCGTCCCCCTCCTTTCTTTTCCCCTCCCTCTCTTTCTCCTCCCCTGCCTTCATATTAATCCCATTAGTAAAGCGACGGATTGTATTCGCTGGCAAGCCAATAAGCTTTTTGGTTCAAGTCAATACACAAAGTAAAAATTAAACATTAGTGGGGCAACTTAGCATAACAATTGTGCATTTTGTGAGGAAAGCACCAAATTTGGCACACTAGTAGCCTATCATATTATGAACAGATTTGGATATTGGGCCATCTCAAAATTTTTGATGGCAGTGGAAAATGGCTGCCACAGCCATCAGTGGCTGAATTTGAGATGGCCCAATATCCAAATCTGTTCATAATATGATAGGCTACTAGTGTGCCAAATTTGGTGCTTTCCTCACAAAATGCACAATTGTTATGCTATATTTAGCTAAGTTGCCCCACTAATATTATAAATTATACATAAAAACTGACAACAATGTGGACTTCATAACACTCACGAGCACTTGCTGCATATAAACAAACAAATGAAACTGGTAGAAAAGGTTAAACAAGGAAACTTAGTCGGCTCTTGAAAAGATAAATAGCCTTTGTGACAAAGTGGTCGAAAAAATTGTGTTTTAAAGGTATAAATTTTTTTATTGTCATTGGTTCTTTTGTTCATTATGCTGGATATTATTTTCATTTGACGTTGCTCACTGGAATTTCCTGAGAGCCCTCTGGTACAGAAGTTTCGTATACTGAACATACTAACCAATCCAGACCGAGGAGGATGGCTTCTCGTCCCAGCCACAGTATACGTTCATTATCCTGAACAGAGGATGCCTTATTCATGGTGATTCAAAAGTGAGCTTGCCGACATAAAGGGAAACTGATTACTTCAATACAAGTTGGAGCCCATGATTAAAAGGGAGACTGATATTGAAGAAGACATACTGTGACAGACAATACAGCTGTGCAAGTGCAATTTACATAATAATACAAAATCACAACAGGCTCTGTCTCTCAAGTAATCTGATTGGTGGATGGAGAGTATTTTTCACGTGCATATAAACAGACATTGAACTTGAGAAACAGAAAAATATTTTCATAACCATTTTCTACACAAAGCCAGAAAAATCACATCTTTGGTACCAATGTCTTCCTCCTGCCTCCACCCCCACTTCCTCCGAAGAAATATCCATCTCTCTTACCTCTCACTTCCTTTTTGCTCAACTTTACTCAATTTTTCTGCAAGAACTTCTCAGGCTTGACATGGACTTTTTATTTGTAGAACAAGAAAAAAAAACGCTCAATGTTGAAATTTGATGAAGGGATGTTATTTAATCTGAGTAAGTTATATACAGTGACATTTTCTTTTTATTATTCTTTTGTATACAGCACAAGGCTGTGGGGTAGCATCATTATCTGATGGCACCATTATCTACTGTAGGGTAGCATCACCGTCTACCGTGGCATCTTTACGGTCCACCAACTAATGCCGGCTGGCAGGCGTCTCCCATTTTAACATTCCTCCGAGGGACGGCACAGGCGTTAAACTGGGCGTCCCATCTGCTGGCAGTAGTTGTGGGATGTTAAAGATCACATGGTGTCCTTCACAAACAGTAGGCTAGCTATCACCAGCACCCTGAACAAATTACAAGTTCATGCCCTAACCTAGAGAGAGTGTTGCTTCAGCGGCACAGCTGTGCCTTCAGCCAAGGATGCTATTCGTAGTGTGCTGCATTCAAAAGAAGAAGAAAAATAAGAAGAAGATAGCTGAAAAATAACAAAATAAGGCAAAGGACTTTGCATAGTTTCACTGACAATTTGAAACACAAAAAAAGTTAAAATTTCAGTCAATAATTTTCCAGAAACTAGGAAGTCAATCATCGGGAGTCGGAGCAAATATGCAAGTAGCAACAGTTCATCTCCTCGGTATTCTGTAGGCCATTTCACTTTTCTGCCATTCTGAGATTTATACAGGATATAAAACGGACTTAACTCAGCGTTTCCTACAAAACTTAAAAAAAAAAAAGTGCCTTTTTGGAGGTACCACGGTGTGCATTTGCAAATCCTCACTCAATTGATGCAATATTGTGTGATTATATGGACTGGATTGTCTGCTCTCGAGGAGCAAAAGCAGGTTCGCAATGGCCATGTGCAAATAAGGAAAAGTTTACAAAGAAACACATTGTTGCCATTTAATTAAGTACACAAGATGGCAAAGCTACATCGCCAAAAATGGAGGCATATTTATCTCGAGATCACATGTGC
>CM068954.1:168282306-168305525 GCA_035128595.1 Eptatretus atami | reverse complement strand
CTCCCTCATTCCTATTTCCTTCCAATCGTCTAACCTTCCATTTTATATCTTCTCCATCTTGGTTTCTTTCCTTCCTTTTCTCACTTGTCTTTCTCAATTGATGCTACTCCTCATACGTAAAATCGCTCTCCCACTTCGTTATCCGTAGGATCTGGATGCCAGCATAAGCCGCTGCACTCAAAGCATTTTCTCTCACTTTTTTTGCAGCAGCTGAGTCGTGTTATTGTGTTCCATTACACATGTACAAACTAATTGTCTATGTCCTTTATTCTTTGTCATTGGATGTGTCTTTGTTCGGAGTGGTGACCTATCTGCGATTGTAACCCTTACCAAGAGACTGTTTCGGCAGAAACGATGCCCCGCAAAGAGCATGGTGTATTGATTATGAGTGTGTCATCCCGGTGAGAGGTACAATCGTTCTTCCTATATCTTGCCATGGCCTTGACAATGAAAGAAGTCATCCTGGAGACTTGCATGTCCACATTTAATACAGCTCTGAACGAAATGTGCCTTCAAGTATATTTTAGATCTGACAGAATGGCCTAAATCGACGCGCACCTGTCTCTAAGCTGTCTTGCCTTGGTTTGAATCCCGACCCAGCTATACACTGATATCCTGGTGTTTCACAAGCAGGGTGATTCATCAATGTGTGTCCGTCCATCATATGGATGTTGAACTGGGCATCCCATTTGCTGGCATTAGTTAGTGGACGTTAATGATCCCATGGCGTCCTTCACGCAGAGTGGGCGATCTATCGCCAACACCCTAACCAAATTACAAATTCCTGTCCTAACCTACAGATAACATTACATCAGCAACATAGTTGCGCCATCAACCAATAATGCTACCCCACAGCCTTGTGCTGCGTACGAACGAAGAAGAACCAGAAGCATGACTGTTTTGATGGACAGCTGAAACAATACAATTCCAGAATAATAATTTGTATTGTCTGTTTCATATGAGTCGCACAGTGGTTGGGGTTGCAGAAATCGCTTTATTTTAATATCTTCACATTCTCATTCAAATACCTGTGCATCCCTGAAATATAATATTCCTGTGACACAGGAGCTCGTGCTTCATTGACAGTCTATGTAACCCTTCCTCGCTGCACTGCTTATCCTCTATCTGTTTCTACAGTTGTCTTTCTTAGCGATAGGTTTCTTTTAAATGCGCCACTGCTTATTCACACTGAATACTGATTACTGATTGCATTTGCCATGTTTGCTCAAGCCATCACAGTTGTATTGTTACCTCTCCTTCAAATGCTTTGGTCTATTGCAATTGTGTTTCTCCGAAGATTTGTGTTGCTAAGGCGATTGCTTCAGGACACAAACATTTCTAACTTCCCTACCCATGAATATGGCCCAATCCTAATGAAGATACAGTACAAGTCCATTTCTCAAATGGGGACATTTTCAGAATAGTAAAATAGTAATTATTTTAAGCTAGGCTTAATGAAAGTTATGCAACCTTGCTCCTTTACATGCTATTTTACAACCTACAGTTTTGTGTGTCATATAGCAAAAGTCTCCCTGTACATCGTGCTCTCGGATGAACGATGGTTCTGTCAAAGCAGTTTTTGGTTACGGTTAAATTCCCCGACGGGTCGACACTCAGACGCAGGAAACGTGGATGTGGGTGCAGGAATTTGGAATTTGCTCAAGATGATAACTCACGTCCTCTTCAGAAAGGACATCGTGGGATCTTTAACATCCAATAAATAATTATGTAAGATGGACGCCCAGTTAAACGTCCATTTGAGGGATGGCACACACATTGATGCCTTGCATAACCGACAAAACAAATAGGACGACAGTTTATATCTCGGCGAACATTCAAACCCAAACTAGACAGCTCGAGGGTGAATGTGCGCACCTCTAAGCCATCCTAACAATCCTTTGTATTTGTCCTATTACATAAATTGCAAAGTGTTTTGCTTTCAACACCACCTGTTGATTACACTGTGATTAATTATTGCACATTTACGAATCTCCCAATAAGAGCCACTCTTTGCTTTCAGTTGATAAGACAGTTATTAATCCCAAACTACCAGATTACCACTTATTCAAAAACATTTCACTTGCTTTCACAAAACCACTGTGCAGAGAGATCTTCTGAACTTTGTACAGAAAAAAAGTCAGTGTAAAATTAAAACCGTGAAACTTTTCACACACATCGCCATTAAACTTCACACTGCACTTATGCTTTACAGCTATCATTTTTCAAAAGAGGGAAACAAAACTGGTAATGAAACAGTTCCAAGGTGAATTTTCTAATATATATAAATATACGTATATATATAGATATATATTTTTTTATGTTGAAGGCAACAGGCACGGACTGAATAGTCCTCATCGAAGCCAAGCCTTAATAAAAGAACTGCATGAATAGAAAAATATAAAAGAGAGAAGTCTAAGAGTTTTGAAGAAGGAAAAATCTGCTTTTTGAAAAGGGAAGGTCATAAGTGTTTGGAAGACATGAGAAGGTAAAGAGTTCCAGAGTTTGGCAGTGGAGAGAAGAAACAAACATCGTACCGGCCCACCTTGAATTGCAATGGCCACACATAATCATGTGATGTAGTGCTTGTCGAGTATTCCTTGGTCTCGTAATGGTGGAGGTACACAAGCAGCAAGTTCTTGTGAGCAGAAACCGAAGTAATATCTGTAGAAAAGAGAAAGAGAGGCCACTATGCGGCTAATTTGAGCGGGTCGAGTTTTGAGGTCACATTGGTAGAGTTGACAAGTCTAATAACTTTGGATTCAATTCTGTCCAGTAAGTAGGTGAGCTGGAACCTCCTCAGATGTGAGAGCAGTCCTCGTATACAAGGACGAATCAATCCGTTGTATATAGTTGGAGCAACTGTTCAGAGGAGAAGAATCTTCGACATCTGAACAGGACTCCTAATTTCTTCGAAGCAGACTTAGCTATTTGAGTGATGTGTGGATTCCAGGATAAATTTGATGTTAAAGTGATGCATATTAGGTTTATTGTATCACATGGTGTAATTGTAGAGCTTTCAAAGGAGATTGGAGAGTTGAGAGGAGTTAGAGAGAGATGGGAAGAAATTGAGTTTTTGAAGTTTAAACTTAACTTGGTTACATTTGCCCCACTGGGAGATCTTGTCCGAATCCGGATTTAAAGAGGTGGCTGTGATGAAATGAGATGTAGATCGAGTGAGGGAAGACGGGGCAGATAAAGGACATGGAGGAATGTAATGTTGAGTCATCAGCGTACGAGTGCATTTGGTATTTGTGGAAGAAAGAAGGTCATTGATAAAAAGAAGGAAGAATGTTGGGACAGAACTGGAACCCTGAGGTACACCGCTGTTGATAGGGAAGGGTCGATGTTGAACCATCAACAATTACGGAGATAGAGCGTCGGAGAGAAAGCTCGAAATGAGAGAGCAGAGTGAAGAGGAAAGCCGAAAGAGGGAAGCTTGGATATCAGACCCCGATGCCAAACTCTGTCAAAGGCTTTTGAGATATAGAGCCTACAACAAAGGATTCCCAAAATCTCTCAAAGAAGAGGCCCAGACATTCTAATGTAAGATAGGATATCACCTGTAGATCTTGCCTTGTGAAAGCCGTATTGGTGGTCAGATGGAAGACTGTGAGATTCAAGATGCTGAGAAAATGGGAATTGAGAAGACGTTCAAAGACTTTGGAAACAGTAGAAGTCAGAGCACTAGGACAGTAGTTAGAAGGGTTTGAATGATCACCCTTCTTTAAAATAGGCTGTACTAAGGTGTGTTTCCAGTTAAGAGGAAAAGTTTGGATTTTTAAACAAAAACGAAACAAACGAGCAAGCACGGGTACAAGTTCTGAAGCACATTCCTTCAAGACATGGGGAGGAATGCCATCTTGCCCGTAGTCCTTGTTTATGTCCAGAGAGAGGAGTATTTTTTTGACTGATGAAAAGAATTATAGGGAGGGACATAGGATTGGTGAGGGAGCATCAGAGGGAGATGGAATGTTAGAGTCATCCAGTGTGGAGTTAGAGGAGAAAAGAGAAACAAAAAGAGTTGCTTTATCGGTCGGAGAGACAGCGATAGCATCATCGGAATGGAAAAGCTAAGGAAAGGTAGAGAGACATTAGTTGTTGGAGATACTTTTAGCTAAGGACCAGAAAGATCTATTCATAGACCAGAAAGATGGAAGAAGATGAGAGTTGTCACATTTCTTTTGATAAAGGAAGCTTCGCTTCACGAAAACATGTTTGCAATGATTTCTGGCAGGTATGAAAGCTGAATGCGAGTTGGAGGAAGAAGAGTTTTTCCATGTCCGATATGTGGCATCCCTTGGATGAATGGCTGCAGAGCAGGAATTATTGAAACAAGAATTGGTAGAAGAGATAGATTGAAAGAGAAGGGGATATTAGCCTCCATTCCTGCAACAATAACCTCAGATATGTGTTCAGCAGAGATAGAGGCATCGCCCGAGAGAGGCAGTAGTCTTCCAGGGAAAGTCAGAAAAGAAGTTTTGTAAACCAGTCCAGTCAGCATTATTGAAATGCCAATACTGGCGTTTCGTCGGAGCAGTCAGATGAGAGGAAGTGGTTGTAAGTAAAATGATATTCACAAGATTTTGGTCAGAAGAACCAATTGGAGGTGAAATTGTGTAGTTGGAATGCAACGGATTGGAAGTGAAGAATAAATCCAAAGTATTGGTAGTGTGATCATGACGATCCGGGATATGGGTAGGTGGGTGACACATTTTCCATTCTTAATAATTTGGAAAAAAATTAAGAGCTTCAAACCCCCAGCATCCGTGTGGGAATATTTCAGCCACTCCCTGTGGTGTACATTGAAGTTTCCTCGATAGAGAAATTCTGCTTGAGGGTGGTTGGATGTCGTGGCCTCATGGCAAGAGTTAAGATAGTTAAGAAAGCTATAAAGATTGTCGAATTGGGAGACAGTTAGCGAAAGAAAAGATGACATCAACGCTTGGAGATTCGAGGTCCACAAGGCGTACAGCAGGCGTGTTGATGTTGGAGTAGACACAGACTCCTCCTTTGAAGTGGAATCGTGAGTGAAGGTTATAATTTGAAATGCTATTAGAATTATCAACGCCATGTGATAATTGGGTCTCTGAGAGAAGCAAGATATTAGGAGAGGAGCTTGCTCGATGATGTTCAATATAGGAAAAATTTGAAGAAAGACCACGGATGTTGGTGAAATGAACTGAAAAAGAGTCACATTGGTTCAAAATGCAAGGGTCTTGGATGGGCGATACTACTACTACTACCTGTGCACCCCCTCTCGTTGCAGCAGAGACAGGCAGATCACCAGAGATTCTTCGCATCCCATAATGCCGGGAACTAGAGGCTATTAACTTTTCGGACTTTATCATATTAATATTTCATTGCAGGCTGTCTGAGGGAAATGAAAGGAAAAAATATATTAAGAGAGAGATATAAAGTGAGGAGGGTAAATGAGTAAGAAAAACGTATGATGTTTGTTTGAAAAGTGTTATGATGTTTGTTTGAAAAGTGTATTGATGTTTGTTTGAAAAGTGTATGATGTTTGTTTGCAAGAAAGAGATATGAAAGCCAGCCCGACAGCTGTTGTTTGAGTGAGACTCAAAGTAACACCAGCAAACCTGACACGGAGAGTGTAGACGGTTCCGGGCACCACTTTAACGCTCCTAAGTCAGAAGGGTAGTACCACCCTGAGCAGTTGCTGTCTACAACCTACGACTTAAAGATATGTATATATTTATATATATATATATAATATATATATATATTATATATATATATATATAATATGAGGCCCGTGAGGAGGATGATGTAAGCGACATTTTTAATGATATGATGATGATAGGCTCGGATGATAGGGTAAGGGTTAAAATAGTGCTATATGGCATTAACTCCAAAATGGCCGATGTGGCCCTTACATCACTCCTCCTCGCGGCACCTCATATGTATGTGTATTATATTATTATATATAATATATATATATATATATATATATATATATATATATATATGTTGACCATATAATCTTCGTCTGTTTGACAGTCACCAGGCTGAGGCCTCTGTTTTTGAGGTGATGCTTTGGTGTAGGACTGTGTCCAATGGGGATCGGCGGAGTGCTCGGCACACTCCACATGTTTCAACTTTCCGGCCTATCACATCACGTGCCTTCTGGTTTAATGGTTTGCCTTAGCAGGAACAATTTTTGGGTGGCAGACGGATGGTTTGTCTGTGCGGATTATGTGATTTTACCGTGTGAGACACAATCCGCTGTGATGCTCACTATTACTGTCAGAGGTGCGTCTGATACACACACACACACACCCACACACACACACACACACACACATACACACACACACACACACCACACACACACACACACACACACACACACACACACACAACACACACACCAGGTAGGTGTATGTATATATGTATGTATGTTTGTATATATGTATATATGTATGTATGTTTGTATATATGTATATGTAATGTATATAATGTATATATATATATATATATAATATATCATATATATATATAGTATGTTTTATATATTGTTGTGGGCCGGGGTTGGTGGTGAGAACGACCACTAGGTGGGGGAGTTACGTCGTCTCCCACCAGACTCCCCGGAATTGTGGGCCGTCGCTCCGGATAATTCCGTGAGCCGGCGGGTTCGCTGAACCGACCGTGGAACGCCATTACCTCCACCGCATAGCATAAGGTCTCTTTGTCTTGAACCAATTTACCTAATTAACTACGCGATGTCGTCTACCGGGGAACCACGCCTCGCACGTCTTTCTCGAACCGGGTCACCCTTCCGACTGCGGTAGTGTTCCAACTACCGACTACCCTCCGGTTCGGGTGCAGTCGAGCGGAACTGCCAAAGCCGTGCCGGCTCGGATGAACCGATTATCGGGTATAAATACCCGGCTAAAACTCAGATGCGAACCATGCTGGACCAATGCAAGAAAGGACGGAAACGAACTGGGAACATTTCTACAATTGTTTTATTCACAAGTAAAAAAAGACACAGGGCAAGACTTATCAGGATATGCAAGCAAGAATTTACAATGATGGAAAACACTTTACAGTTCTACTTATAAGACGGGGCCCACACACTCAGACACACACTCAGACGATTTATGAAAGATCCCCGCAGCCAGAGAGGAGAGACGAGCTGGGGGTCGCAGTTCACGTGGGGTACCTACACATTGAAGGGAGGGAGTGCTCCGCGGTGCGGCACCTGCTATGGCCTGTGGCTCGGCCCACAGTCACACGCGTGGGGCTCGTGCCCGTGGAGGAAACGAGCGGGCAGTCGGTGTCCAGGGGGAGATCAGGGTCGCGGATGGAACCCAGGAAAACTCACGAACGCCAGCAAAATGTAGAGCGCACACAACCAACTTGCTCCTCCAAAAGAACTCTCGGTCTTCCTCCAAGAGACTTACTCAGAACCAACGACCGAACCCCCTCAGAACTCTCGCCTGAGGATGGCTCGTAACTTTTGTGGACCTCCCTGAACGGGCGGAGGCTCAGTGGAACAGACGTCAATGTCTGCCCTGATTGGACGGGCTCCCATGGGTCTGCCCTTTCTGGTCGGGCTAATATATACATATTAATAATATATATATATATATACATATTAATTAAATTAATTATTTAAAAATCATAGCAATGATTTCAGGATTTTTTTTAGATTCCGTCTTTCACAGTTGAAGTGTTACCTATGATTAAAATTACAGACCTTTCACGTGCTTTGTAAGTGGAAAACCTGCAAAATCGGCAGTGTATCAAATTACTTGTTCTCCCACTGATATATATATTAATATATACACACACCACACACACACACACACACACACAACAACACACACACACACACACACACACACACACATGGTGTTGGTTTAATGGTTAGGGTGGTGGGCTACTGAGTTCAAATCCTGCTCGGGCATTGAATTAATACCAGGTGGTTGACTCTGCCTGTCATCCTTCCGAGGTCAGAAAAAGGAGTGCCAGCTGCTGGGATGATTGAACCATTTGAGTATCCTGCATCAGAGTGGTGACCTGCCCAGGACTGTGCCAAGAGCTTGGGAGACTGCTTTGGCAGCACTGATGCTCTTCATAGAGTATGGTCCCAATGGATGTGTGTAGATATTATATATATATACATATATATATATTATATATATATATATTTATATATATATATATACATATATATTCTGGGTGGCAGACGGATGGTTGTTCTGTGCGGATTATGCGATTTTACCGTGTGAGACAATCCGCTGTGATGCTCACTATAACTTGGAAGTTGCTGTTATATCCTAGTACAGTCTGTACTTTCCCCACTGTTCCAATCCTCATGCCTCACCCTCTCATTAATTTTAAGTCAATAAACTGTAACGTTAAATTAATGTGGCATTGATTAAGTGCAAGTTTGATTGGCTAAATGACCTCCTCCTGTGTCAGAGTTCCTTGTGTATCACTGTGTACATTTTTTTTTTAATGGTGCAGCTTTGCCTTTGTTGATTCCAACAACCCCTACCAACCAAAAGAAACTATATACACAAAACATTTTTTTTTCAATCCTGCCTACAATGCAGTTGCTGTTATAAACAAACCACCTGTTTGTTTATAAGCTAAACGGTTACAAAGAGTTTCATTTTTGTGACAATCCAGATGGCTCTGGGGATTGAGGAAGTCACACTTCATTTGGAGATTGTTCTTTCCAAAACCATCACCCTGATAGATTATTAAAAGGTGTGAAAAACGTTTGCTTTCTCCCACAGCATATGGTATATAGCGACAGATAAGTTGGCATCTCTTGCTTGGAACAAAAATGAAGTAGAATAAAAAAATAGCAGCTCGCATGAATTTTTCACACTGAAATTGTATTTTCTCTGCAGAATTTACATTATACAAGAACACGTACTCTCGTGATTATCTCCGAACAAGAATCTCATTGTTTTTTTTGTTTTGTCTACAAGGTCAACAAGGCTCATGGTCGAGCTGGAATACTAAACGGATTAGGATGCAACAGAACAAAATCAACAGCAGAGAGAGGGGTAAAATACCAACAGCAGGGTTGAAGGACAAATGATAGGGAGATTTGGAAAAATAATGGGTGTGGGGAGGAATGAGGGGCAGGGGAGGATGCACAGAGTGGACAATATGGATACGGAAGCAAACTCTCAGGAAGGAAAACTTGGAAGGAGGTTGGCTTGGGGCTAGGATTAACGGGGGAAGAAAAGATCATGGTTTTGGATGGGGAATGATCTGAGATTGTGATGAGCAACTGTCCTGAAGGCTTGGAGGGAATAATCAGAATTAAGAGAACTAGCAGATACCCGTGTACGATGGGTATGGGGGACAGGACGGATCACAATACTCGGTTACGGTAGTTTCTTTGGATGTTTTGCACGGCATTCAACAGCTCAGTTCATATTGATGGCGTGTCTGGGTGCCCATGGTAGCGTTTGAGACCGGTCGCTTTAGATTGTTTGCCTTGACACACAGTGCCGGATGAGTAACACGAACGATTTGATATATTCATCGTTTCTATATTACCTCCATCAACAGATTAACAACATGGCAGGATAAAAGTCGTAAATGCTGAGTTGAACAAACGTCCTGAACTCATGGACTTAGTTCAGTAAAGCACGTCGTCTGGGACCCGGCCATCGGTTTGCTGCCGAACACTGCTGATTGTGACGTCATCGATTCCCTCTGAAAATTATATCTATATTCGATTTTTTCAATCTGCTATCACCTGCGTAAATACATGGAACACATAATGTGAAGATTTTGGAAGTATGAACAGAATATGTTTGGAGAAAAGTGTGTTAGAAGTTCCAGGCTTATGCCCATTATATTATGATGTGTAAGTTGATTCCACAGGTGGGAAAAAAGAGGAACAAATGAGTAGAGGTGATGATGGACCATGTGTAATTTGCAGAAACCTGGGGGTGGGGGATATAGCATGGAAAGAGCAGAGGGTGCAAGACCAGAAAGGAGGCGGTAGAAGACAGAGAGACCACCGACCTGTCTGTGATTTTCGGGGCGGTAGATAGAGGACACTAGTTCTGAAGTGTGATGGCTGCTTGGAGTCCCTGCCAGTTTGCCTGAGTGAACTGCCAGACTTGCCGGCGCTGAGGCTGTTCTCTGAGAATGGCCAGAGAGATGTTAACCTTCACAAGCACATGATCAGATGAGCCAATTGGGGCAGAGGACGAGCAAGATACATTGGCAGGGAAGTTGGTCATCACTAAATCCAGAAGAGAAGATTTGTTGTTGGGAGAAATATGGGTGGGAAAATTGATGGATTGAGTCAGTCTCATGGAGTCACAGAAGTCCTTTGCTGAAGTGCCATGGTTGGTGATGGAGGTACCAACACTCAGCCAATTAGCATGTGGTGACAATTGAAATCACCGCATTTGAGGAAGAAAGGGTGGAATGAGTGATTAAAAGTTGGTTCTTGTCATCTGAGAGAGATATAGATGGACTTCTTACTGGTGGGAGGATGGTAGAAGACATAGACAAACATGAGGTGGGAGCAGAGGGGAAGTTGCAGCCAGAGGCACTCCAGGGGTTTGGGTGGTGTAAGAGGAGGACATGGAAAGTGAGAAATAGAGTCTTTGATGCGCAGTGCAACAGATGGCCCAACTTAACGCAGGGGAAGAATTAAAGGATTCAACTCACCAGGATACGGTTTGCGGTGGAAAAATTGACGAAAAACATGAACAGCAAAACAGAAACAGTAAAACACAACATAAATGGGGGAACCTCGCTTAGGCGAGCTGGTAGGAGAGGATGCCGATCAGTCATTCACATGCACCAATCCACCAATTTTTGATTTATGTACGTTTTAAAGCCAACTTTTGTTGTTACTGGTTGGCAAGCACCACCATGGTTTTACACCGTGCATGCTGGGTGGTGGAAATATATATATTTTCTCACATCATATGTAGAATAATTCCCAAAAATGTTTTTCTATCACTCGAGTATAAATTTATGTTTGTAGGTTTGCGAAGCTACACTCAAAGCTCATCAGATTACTTAATATTTAGATCCAAAATGCATGACTGTGAGATGTTCCACACATATCCTACAAGTATTTTTTGAGAATACACCAGTGTTTAAGCCTACCTGGTGCAAAACTAAAGCGGATTATCTGTACATTTATAATTCAATAAGTACAATGTCATTTTCCTTTCCTTCATGTGTTCCAGCTAGTAAATACAGTATATTAATACTACGACAACATGCACTAAAAAATTTTGTGCCCATACGATTTATTTGCATTCGTCTGGATAGATCCCCACATGCGTGCAATTCATAAATAAAGCAGTAATGGGATAATTGATTTTTCCTTGTGCATGCGTTAGCAATATATATTTTTTAAAGTCCTCCATGAATCTCATTCCCTTGTTGAAAAATGATACAATTTAAGTTTAAGTTTGTAAGCTGTTAAAGAAAAGTAATGAATTTAATTACAATATGATTTTAGTTCATCTTATATATTATTTCCGAGTTTGTAGTTCGTGTCGCGCTATCTTCGACTTTGTTCTGCGCTCGAGTAACGTGATATTCGGCTTACATTATCTCAAAGACCATATGAGGTGCATGGTACAAAAAAAAGTAAATAAATTGGTTCTGAAACAGTGAAATCGTATTCCACTTCTTATTATATATTTCCGAGTTTGTGGTTTCGTGTCGCGCTATCTTCGACTTTTTTCTGCGCTCGAGTAACGTGATATTCGGCTTACATTATCTCAAAGACCATATGAGGTGCATGGTACAAAAAAAAGTAAATAAAATGGTCTGAAACAGTGAAATCGTAATCCACTTACTGCATTAAAGTAAAATACTACTGATACTCTGCATCAGTTCCTTTCTCAAACACACCACCCCAACATGTCGCGCAGAGCGCGGGTTATGCTAGTTGGTGTTATTGCAAAGTGACAGTAAATTATATTTCTCACCACGACTGCCTTGCTAAGATGTGCAGTTATCATTAAAAAATTAATTTGGACACAAACCAACAGTTCAAGCCTTTCAAAGAATGATTGTGGTAAAAGCAGTGAGGCAAGAAATAATGTTGGTTGGTTGAATTAGGTTGAGTATGTCGTCGTTTACCGGAACTTTAAACGATAGAAAGTATATATTAAAGAAATCTATTAAGGTGGTGCATGTGGGAAATGGACTTCAAGTTATTGTATTTGTATATAACAATCGTAGTGCAGAAATAAATTTGACTTTAATTGAAGCTGTACAAAAATAATGAACGACGGCTTAAATATGCACATCATTATTTTTTGAGATCACAGCCAAGATGGCCGACTGGTGGCCATTTTGTTCCTTAAACATGTCCCCAACCTTTTCTCGGACATGCATAGTCCGGTTGTTCAAACCTGGCAAATGTCACATGTCACAAATGTTCTTGTATTTCACATGACCACTCAAGTCAGTTGCGCATGCACATCAATCTGGTAAATATGGGCTCGTACTTCAACTCCTCACAGCAAAATTACTAAAACCACAGGGGCTATGACATTTTTTGTCTTTTTATCATAGTTTTTATGAGCACGAATCTTCCCCCTCCACCCCTTCCCTTCTACCCCCTCACCCCCACTCAGACAGCGCGCATTTATCCTTGCGTTTGATGAGTGATCTTGCATCTCAACCCGTGATCTTTATCTCTGTTTGTCAAATTTGGGAATTTGGGATCAGAAAACGCATCTACCCGCACCCCTCAAAGCTTCCTGTCCCTCTTTTCTGCATCCCTCCTCACCCCACCCTCTCACCCCAGCCCCAAACTGCTTCCCCTCACCTCCCCTCTAAAAACCTCCCCCCATCACCCAACACACTCAAACCTTCCCCTCTCACCCACCCCTCCCCAGTCAAAGCCTCACCTTGCCCCTGAAAAGCCCACAACCTCCCCCTACTCTGCACTATCCCAACACCCTCTCCCCCCCTATCTCTCACTGTGTGGACCTCAAACAAATGAGTTATCTGCTCTAACCTGACAGATCACTCAATCCAGTCCACTGCTGATAAATAAGACATCATCTGGATAACATGATTTTTCCACCTGTCGGACGTCTCCAACTCCTTAGTGTCTCTCTCCGGTTATTGTCGTCTCCTATTTGGCAGGCCTGAACCACACACCTGAGGCGGAGTTGCACTTTACGTGAAGAACTAAATTTCTCACTGCCCTTGTACTGATCTTACACCTTTCAATCCCCAGGAGTACCTCTGGCTGTGACTTCTCCTCCGCTCCCACCTCTTGTTCATCTTTGTGTTGTACCATCCTCCTTCCATCACTCACACATCCAACACCTCATCATGCCCAACCTGGACACAAAACCAGCTGTGTTCGTGCCCCAGAAACACAAAAACAACAAGCGCGCACACGTACTCACCCACACACACACAGACACGCAACATCCGATCACGTGCAAGTAAAAACAAAAAAAGAGCAGAGCACCCTATCAATGATGTGATTTGACATTTGTTTTTGCTTTTACAAAATAAAAAAAATCACTCCTCCATTTGACCTTGAGCGCCAGCACGTGATCGGAAATGAGCAGTCATATCAAAATTAAAACCAGACACGTGCTGAAGCTCAGGATCCATTGTGCCTGATGAAGCCGGCTGCAGAGCCGGCAAAATGTTGCCTGAGACCGGGTCTGCTCTCGCTTTTTTCCTCAAATTCAACGAGTCATCTAGTTTTTACTTTTGGTTGGAAGCGCCTTCTTTTTCGTTTTTTTTTGGTAAACATTGTCGAGGCTCGTATGAGAGCAAACACACAAATGCGCAACAAGGGGGGGGGGGGGGGGGGCAGGAGACAAGAGGGCAGGAGAGGGAAGGACAAAACATTGTTGAGGAACAGAGACATTAGATCTGTGGAAGGGAGGGATGGGGCAGGGTGTTATGACTCTCACCCGGCCGAGTGTACAAGAGTCGAATGAGGGTTCTCGAATGATGATTTATTCAGAAGATGGCACTACGCATGCGGAATGCGGCCCAAAGGCCCTTCAGTCAGGTGCCCCCGGACCACATTGAGAATCTTACTTCAAAACAGTTGTATATATAACAACAAAAGCAGAACTGGGTGTGGATAAAAGGTGTGCTAAGGGATAAAGAAATAAAGAAATAATGTGGCAGTGGGCTTCTTCCCCTCCCTAGGGGCCCTAGGGGAAGTTGAATCGGTCAATCCTCAGATTCGCAACCCAACAGTTCATCTTGCAAACTAATAACTTTCTAAGCTCCTACACTGACACATGTGATAGCAAAGGCGAAACTCTTGTGATGAATAAGAACAGGAATGTGTGGGATATCAGCATACACAGGTCTCCCAAGGACATGCTGTTGTGCAGCTGCAGACCATAAAGGGTTATCAAGGACATAGTGAAACAGCATGATACATTTAAAGCAACATTTTAAAGCAAGGTTCGAATCCCGACAATGATTAATACAACTATTGGCTATTGATTATTCAACTATGGCTCAAATATGACCACCTTGCATATCATCAATCATAACACAGGGAACACGGATATACAAGATGGACACCACAGGTACTTTCAGGACCTTACACGACAGGGAACTTTCAGGAAGGAGGCAGGGAATTTGAAAGAGGTGGGTTTGGGGTGGATTAACGGAAGTAGAAAAGATAGTGGTTTTGGATGGGGAAGATAAACTTGGAGGTGAACTGCTGTTTTGAAGACGTGGAGGAAGAATAGGATTGAAGAGAGTGTGGGAGTTTATTCAAAGGCAGGAAAAAAGAGGAATGAAAGAGTGAAGGTGAGCAGTGATTCGTGATTTTGGTAGTTTTACCAGAAGGGGGTTGCTGGAGAACCTGGAGTGCCCTGCGGAAATATGGTGGAGGGGGGGGGGGGGACATATCGCAGACATAGCAAGGGTGGGGGGGGGAGGGACGAAGAGGAGATGGGAGAAGACAGAAATACCACTGACCTGCCTGCAGTGAGTGAGTGAGGGCCAAAGACTCCAGGCTCATACGGGAATGCCAATGATCCTAAATGCCTTGGTTTCCACAGCGTAAAGCCGAGAAAGGTGAGAGGCAGTAGCACCAGCCCAGAGGGGAGAGCATACTCCATCAGGCTGCGGACGAAAGCTTTGAATGTGGTCAGGAGCTCAGGTGGGCTGAGGAAGGACTTTGCACGACGGAGGATTCCAGTCGGCGACTGGCTTTGCAGGCCAGGTTGGAAATCTAAACACTGAGTTGTAAATGGACTTAGCCAGGTTATAAATGGACTCGGCATAACAACACTGATGTGTGGCAAAGGAGATTGACCATGTGCTCATTGATGTTGCTGGAGGAGATCCAAGAACTGCAGGGTCTAACAGAGTGCTCAGTTCCACAATACTGACCAAAGGCTTGTAGTAGCCACTATGAAGTTGCAGCTTAAATCTGGGAGAATGATACCATCCCAGCCTCGGCTGGATCCTAATTATTAAAAAGCAATGATTTACACTTTTATCTTCACAAATACTGAGGTCAGGACACTGTCATAGGTTATTGAGAGTTACCATCTCAGAAGTTTGTTGCTGGGTTTTTGTTGCATGCTCAAGGAGGAGAGGGCAGCTGAGGAATTTGTGAACAAGCTGAGTGG
This sequence comes from Eptatretus atami, assembly GCA_035128595.1. Classification (NCBI taxonomy): domain Eukaryota; kingdom Metazoa; phylum Chordata; class Myxini; order Myxiniformes; family Myxinidae; genus Eptatretus; species Eptatretus atami. Next base: position 168,289,911 of record CM068954.1, on the reverse strand, counting down.
GAATTTGGGGGGTCTCGGTGCTTTCAGAAATCCTGAAGAGTTGTGGAGTTCCTTCAAGACCACCGTCCTTGATGTTGCCGGTGGATGTCTTGGAACTCACCGCAGGGCAAAGAAGAATTTTGTCTCTCAAGCGCCACTGGATACCATTGACCAGAGTCACAGGGCCAGACTTAATGGCAGAGCTGAGCTGTTCAGTGAGCTGAAACGTAAAACGGTACATGTTCTGAGGGTGGACAAGAGGTCTATGTGTGAGGAATCTGTAATGGGGTGGAGCATCACCTTTGGTCAAGTGATTCTCATCCTGCTTACAGGGGAATTCGCATATTGCTTTCCTCCAAGCCCATCCCTCGGTGTACTGCAGTGAGAGCGGAGGGTGGTGGGCTCTTGACAGAGAAGTCCGAAGTGAAGGCCCACTGGGCCAGTTACTTTGAGTGGCTGTACCAGGCTGATGCATCAGCTGTTGAGTTAAATTTTCTCTTGAACTTTTTTGAGTTTGGATGAGGGATTGCCTTTTGATGTTGGATTCTAGAGAAAAAGCCTTTTCTTTATTTGTCAAGGGCATAATTTCCTATCGGACTTCCGCTAGCATTATCTGAAAAAGCCTGCTTAAGGTTTAAGGTGGCTGGCTTAAGATCTTTGGGTCTTGAGTTCAAGCACCCATTTTTTCATTAACACCAGGTGGGTTGACTCAGCCTGTCCATCTCATTTTAGCCTGGTGCTAAAATGAGTACCAGCTTTCTGGTAACAGGGGCATTGCATCAGCGGCACAGCCGTGCCCCCAGAAAAAGATGCAACCCAGCAGCCACAGGCTGCATACAAATAAATAAATAAAGATTATCTGAATTAAGACAAAAAAAAACATGAAAAGCAAATTAATAGTGATTACAACAAAGGGTTTTTTTTTTCTTCTTGGAACACCCGGGTACTAGACTATAATTCCGGTTGGGTCACCCCTCCGACTCAGGAAGTCAGGGTAGGAATTTGTAATTTGTTCATGGTGCCAACGATGGCTCGCCTACACTTCGTGAACGACACCATGGGTTCTATAACGTCCACCAACTAATGCCGGAAGATGACACATCCAGTTTAATGTACATCCAAGGGACGTTGCACACATTGATGAATTGCCCCTGCCTGTGAAATATGGGGATGACAGTTTATAGCTGGGTCGGGATTCAAACACAGGCTCGGTGGCTTAGAGGTGAGTGTACATTACCTCTAGGGTCCCAGGTCATCCTGGCAGCCTCTATCATGTATTGGCATGATAAATAATTTTAATTCGAATCTGTCTCACCAAGACCCAGCAACAAACCTCTGAGATGGTAACTCCTCAATAACCTGTGACAGTGTCCTGACCTCAGTATTTGTTTAGATTAAAGTGTAAATCATTGCTTTATCGTTAGAAATATACTCTTGCTGAAGTCATAATTTAGTTTAATGATGGTGTGAATATGAAAGCGTTACTCTTTTTAATAATTAATTTATAATTAATTGATTTTTCTTCAAGTCCATCTTTTACGATGCATTTTGAATGAGAATATTTCTCCCAAATCGCTGATTTCCTCCCATTACAAGAACCATAACTTTTGAATCGACGATTCATTCTTTCAAATATTTATTTTCCAAAATTGACTGAACTATTTATAATATGCAACTCATAATTTGTTGGATTTCTAATATATATTTATATTATATAACGGATGTTCCGATATGCCATAAAATTGTATTTTGTAGCCTTTTGAATAAAGAAACCGAGATGAAGCATAGCAGCTTACACAACTCGATGATGAATTCTTCGTCATGTATTTCAGAACCGCATGAATTGTATTTCCAAATGGTAATTGTCCAAAGTAGCTGTCATCCAACAAAAATGGGAATGCTAAGATGGTCACGATGCTTGCATGTGAGTAAAATATTGCTCTCTTGCTCTCACAAGGATAAATAAGTCATTGTATTTTGGAATGCTGATCAAATTTTAATGCTCAATACAGGTTTGGTTTTACCTATTACCCAGTTTGGAACTCCGTTCCGAAATCATCCTTTGATTGCTCGGTGGGCTGCCTGCTTAATCCATCACTTCCTCCATTACTTGCCATTATGACTTGCTAATGAGATTAACTTAATAAATTATTTACACACTCAATATAATTGCCTTGGTGCAAATCTTTGGCTGATCAGCCACAGTTCTAATTCTTGATCTCTATCTCTTGTCCCTTTGCCCTCCACACACAAGTGACTGTCTCTCGTAAAAAGGTTCCACAAGTGGTAATTTGGAGAAACTGAGCTCTGTATGAAAATTAAAATTGTTTTATGTTGGGAAGTGGGCAAAACAAGAAGAGCAATATTAAGATGTTCACTTTAATTTGTTGCTCTTTCTTTTTTGGGTTTGACATGTTCAACATATCATGGAAATTTATGTTGAACATGTCATAATTTTTTTTTTACCTGCGATGTGTTGCAGGTCTACAAGGGTTCCGTGTGGTTGTTCTTGTGTGTGTGTGTGTGTGTGTGTGTGTGTGTGTGTGTATGTTGGTTAATGCACATGTGACAAATGATGACTATCATCGGAGACAATCAATGGGTTAGTATTGATGAGGTTATGCAAAATGAGAAAACATGACAGAGCCTTTACTGGAGTATATGGATCACATTAGATCTTAGAACCAGTGTGGATTCACTCACTGATTGATGCAGAATGCTTTGTGAATATGTGTAGTTCAGGGAGAATGAACGGACAATTGATCATTGTCTTGCAGCAGCCTGAACAGTTGGTTGTTGACTGCAAATGTAATTTTTCCACTTGAAGATGGGAATAATCACTTTGCATTGGCAAATTGTTGATATCATGAGTGCTACACCTTTTGTCAGGTTACACATAGCATGACCCTTTTGCCTTGCATTTCAAGTCTGAGGGCATTGAGATTGAAACGCAGGGTGTACTCATCCAGCCAGTTGCACTTTCGAGGTACATCGAGAACGTTCTACCCTTGTGGACATGGGGTTGTGCTAGGAACAGGAGACACCAGGAACATGGTGTCTCCTTGCTGTCTAATGAGAGCGAGAATCACATTATTCTGCTTTCGCATCAATAAGCCTCCAGCAATGTGGAGCACAACATCTTAAGAATGAAAGAATGAGGTGGAGAAAAAGACAGAAGGGTGGAAAGAGGTGGTGTTGTGGGGAAGGGTGTCCAACCAAATTTCTCGCATGCAGTTTCTCTGGTTGACATATTTTCCATGGAATTATTGAGGAAATATGCTGTGTATGCTTAAAATGTTAAACTTTTGATATGGAGAATGAGTGAGGTAGATTAAACTCTATATTTTTGCAATTTTCGCTTTTATTTATTTATTTCGTCTCTGCTTATGTCCAAGGATCAGGAAGGAGCATCGAAATATCGGAGATATATGAAAAAAAACATCAATGTACTTTAACATAAATTGCACTCACCAGGGGAGAAGGCATTCCATTTGAGTCCGTATGTTTGTTTGTCTGTACGTCTGTCTGTCAGCACAGAATATATGTCTATTAATTACTTACTATTGAAATGATAATGGTACATGATAATCATAATGATTATGATAATGGTTGACAACGATGGTTGGTGATAGTGATAATGATAAGCTTACAATAATGGAGCAAACGTTGATGTCACCGAAACTCCAAAATTGACGTGGTGGAAATAGCGCCACCTTTGGTGCTAGCCAAAATAACAAATCAACTTTCTTTTTCTTATAATATGGAGAAGGTATATGTTGTGATCAATAAAATTTCATTCAAAAATGGCAAAAATTATAAGGTGCATTTCCAAAACTGTGCCGCAGCACATTGCCCACCGAAGGTGGGCCGCTAGTAATAAGAATGACTAGACGATCCGTGAACCCGTTGGGTTCCCGTTGTGACAGCGGTTGATAAAAAAATATCATTTCAAGAAAAAAAAACAAAGATAGCTCCAACGAACTATACCGCTGAGGTTGATTCCATTGATCAAATTCTCCCGAAGAGTACTTGACTGAATCGGGAATTGATTTTTTAATAATTTTTTCGTTGCCCGATTTTAACGAAACTTGATACTGCACACCGCGGGAGAATGGTGAGTGAGGTGGGCCGAAAATTTTTGCGCTATCCTCTAACGTTTTGGCTGTATTTTGGGAACATACATACATACATACAAGATGAGAGTTTTAGTAATATATAGATAATTAGAATGGAACTCGATAGAGCACATACCTCTGCCAGGCTGAAGAGTTAAAGTTTTGTATCCCAGTGATAGGTCGGATGTGAATCCAGACCCTCACCAAAACTGAATCGTCTTGTCCTTGTCACCAAAACAACTCATTCACCCAGTTTTGTCATAACTTGTCCACAACTTTTTGAAATATGCTTTTCGTAGTTTTTGGCCCCTTCTCTCAATGGTGAGAATCATTAAAAAATTTAATAACTCTCGTATCCAGATCTAGATTCGGATCTTCACCAAAATTGAATCAATTAGTCCCATCACACACCCAACCTGTCCACCAGTTTTCATCCGAATTCGTCCACAACTTTTTGAGATATCATGAAACATCTTTTTAGCTTGATCTCTCAATAGTGAAGGAGCACATACAAATTAAATAACTTTAGTATCCGGGTCTGGATTCCGGAGTTCACCAAAATTGAATCAATTCTTCCTAGTGGCATTCCAACCTGCCCAACAAGGTCCATCAGAATCCATACATAACCTCTTGAGATATTGTGCTACATCTCATTTTTGGCCCGATTTCTCAATGGTGAAGAATCACTTAAATTCTCAGATCCAGATCCTGATTTGGATCTTCACCAACATCGAATCAATTAGTCTTTGTTACACACCCAACGTGTCCACCAAGTTTCGTCGGAATCCATCCATAACCTTTTGAGATATTGTGCTATATATCGTGTTTGGCCCGATCTCTCAATGGTGCTCACTTTAAAAAAATTCTCAGATCTGGATCCGGATTCGAATCTTCACCAAAATTAAGCGTTGCTGTCCTTGGCCGGTCACCTACACATACCAAAAAAATTCAGAACGATTGCTTGAAAACTGTGGTCAAAAATTGTGTGACAGACAAACAGACAAACGCAACAGACCAACATACTTGGTGAAATTTCTTTTTTCGCCAAGTCGCAAACAAAGAAACAGACAGACAGTGCTGAAAACATCTCCTCCTTCCACCTTCGGTGGCAGAGGTGACAAGGAAACTCGACGCAGAAGGAGGCCATTTGGCCCATTGGCCCATCATGTCTGCACCATACCAACACCAGACCAAATATATCCGTCACAACGACGTAATTTCATTGGGGGAATGAGGGAATGAGTGGGGATGAGAACAATTTGGCACGCTCGGGGATATCCCAATCACCCAATCTGGTGATTAAAAAGGAGAAAATTTTTATTTTATTTTAATTATTTAAGTAAATAAGCAATGATAAGAAAAAGTTATGTGCATGTGGTTTGTTTTCCCAGGGGAGGGGGAAGGAGGGTGTTGGCTAATGCGGTTCTGTGATGACAAATATACAACACCAACCACATGCTATCCCTTGAAAAGACCCTCTCACGGACGTGACACTCCGCACAGAATCATGCATCCATACTCGACATACAAGTCCTGCCAACTTTCCTAATACTCTTCTCTCTGCAATACTTCCAGGTACCTCTCCAATTGTAATTTAAACTTATCTACTATTTCTGCTGCCGATACCTTTCCAGGGAGGACATTCCTTGCATTAACTACTTTCTGAGTAAAAGACCTCTGCCAAACTACCATCTTAACTCTCCTCTTCTTTACTCTCAGGCTAACCTTATGCATTTCATATGAAGCTTCCTATCCTGGTTCCTGGTCCTATAAAGATACCCTGCTCCTATCACTGTCTACTCTGCTGAATCATTAGTCTGCACTTATTTTGTCGAAACCTTTCATTATCCTTAACATCTCCATCATATCCCCTCGTAACCACCTCCTTTCTCGTGAAATAAGCCCTGTCTCCCTCAGCCGCTCCTCATAGCTGAGTCTAGCTTGGCCTGGAATCAATCGATTCGCCCTGCGCTGAACCCTCTCGATGGCAGCTACATCCTCCCTGAGCTGTGGTGACCAAAACTGCACACAATATTCTAAATGTGGCCTCACTAAATTCCTAAACAATGTTAACACCACCTCTTTTGATTTATAAATGATCCCCTTCCGAATAAAACCTAAAACCCTGTTTGCTTTACCTCTAGCTTCCTAGCATTGTGCTGCCTGCTTACCTCCCATATCTATTGGATTTAGTTGCTTTTCAAGAGCGAAGTCATCACATGTAAGTTCCTTCTCCTGTTGCTGGACGGTTATATCATTGTGCATTTGGACTTGCTTGAGTGTCTTCCTTGTTTTCCATGCTGACATTATTGCCAGCAAGAAGAAGCCGCATCAATTGGAGCCAGAAGAGGCCCCACAGGAAGATATTTCCTCAGTGTTAGCAGTCATGAAGGATACGATGGCCTTGCAGGTCAAGCAATAGAAGGCCTACAGGAAGGAAGAACATGCTCTTCATAAGGCTGTAATAGAACAACGTCCATGACCACTCCCAAATTCTGCAGGGGCGAAAGCAGGGACAGCCTTCTAATGAGGTGGGTCATCGTGTTGCCATGGGTATGCTGAGAGTTTCGGTGTCATGACCACTCCCACTTGCAGAGTCCATCAGCTTGAGAGAGTTCAAGGCATGGAAGGAACAGTGGGTGGACTATGTTACTGTCACACATCTTGCACAAATGCCATTGGTGGAGCAGCTTGCCATTCTATGCACAGGTCATATACTTGGCATGCGATCGGTGATGAAGAATGCCATCAGTATTGACTTTTCATTGCCATCGGTCACTGTTGATGATGTTCTGGGTAGGGTTGAACAGTATCTGAGGAAACAGCAAAACATCATTCATGATTTGGTCGATTTTCATGAGCATCAACAACAGCCAGGCGAGAGCTTCAATTCTTTTTTCCTGTTCACTTAAAGAGATCGCTAGGAACTGTGACTTGGATAAGATGTCGGTTGACCAGCAATCTGTTATCTGAGTAATCACTGGGATTACCGATTCTGCGCACAGACGGCAACTCATGACTGAGCGCAACTTGATGCTACAGAGGACACTGGACATTGGCCAAAGTGCTGAGGCCAGCAAGAGGGCAGATGCCATAATATCAGGCATGCACAGTTGACCTGTTGTGGCCAAGACCACCAAGCAGCCAGCTCGTCAGAGCAGCCAGCTATCTCAAAAAGATCAAAAAGCAGGAAATCTCAAAAAGTTGAGGAACGGATTTGGATGAAACTTGGTGGACAGGTTGGGTGTGTGACCGTGACGAATTGATTCGATTTTGGTGAAAATCCGAATCCGGATCTGGATACGAGATTAATTTAATTTTTAAAGTGATTCTTCACCATTGAGAGATAGAACCAAAAACTATATATAGCATGATATTTCAAAAATGTATTGGGCCCGATATGTTCTCGTGGATCAGGCATTACATGGCGGAGGTATGCGCTCTACCGAGTGCCCTTCTCGTTTTGAATGTCGTTGTTGGCCACTTGGATTTTTAATGGCAATAGCGATTG
>CM068954.1:168274806-168277306 GCA_035128595.1 Eptatretus atami | reverse complement strand
GTGTACAATTTCGAGGAGGTTTTTTTTGGATTACTTCAATAGCAAATTTAAATCACGCATTGTCCACCATAACTACACTCGTATAACTACACGGAAAAGCTATGTGCAACTATGTATCAAATTGATTGACTAAATAAGAGTGTTTAGTTTATATACAGTTTTATAATTGTGAATTTTCAATGCAAAGATGAAGCCAAATGATCTGTTTGACCGTTGATTGGTGGCATGAAGAATCCCATCATGAACACACTACATGAGTAATAACATGAAAAATTAATAACAACATTTATAATGTGCTGACGATGTCATTCATAGTTCCTAATGTGGAAGGAACCTGACCTCCTCAACCTTGCCATCAGATGTAACGTATACATTGCAGACCATCAAAATACATATGCTCATTTGCATGCACACCACCTGACTTTATATTCCCTCTGCACATTTCAAATCCTGATACGATTGGCATCCACTGTAACACGGAATTGTTCTCCATTATGAGCCTGTATTTAATTCTACATCCTGTCCTGCTAATCTGAATATAGTCATCGCTAGAATGCTAGAACTAAGTAAAAAATACACATTATCCAATTGGAGGCTAAGATGTGTGCAGATTCTCTCCCAGCCTATTTATGTTGTTGGTCTAGCAGTCTTCTTCTTTATTCTCATTTTAGTGTGTGTGTAACTAACTCTGGTACCCTGCCAAAAGGCAGAAAATGCAGCCTCAGTGTTGACAACAGCCTGGTGTTGGCTTGGTGGTTAGGGTGGCGGCTTGGGATCCTTGGGTCCTGAGGTCAAGCCCGTTGGCCGCTGAATTAATACACCAGGGGGTTGACTCAGCCTGTCATCCTTCCAAGGTCGGCGAAATGAGTACCAGTGTACTGGTATGGGGGACACTGCATCAGTGACACAGTCGCGCCTCCAAGAAATGATAGCTACCCTGGCAGCTAAACTGCCATACGCAAGAAGAAGAAGAAGAAGAAGAAGAAGAAGAAGAAGAAGAAGAAGAAGAAGAAGACGTTTTGACAACGTAACCTTGCAGGAAGGATTACGCATTACGCTGCGTGGTTTGCCAGTTCCTTCATATATATACACAGTATATATATACACGAGGTGTGTTCAAAAAGTATCCAACCTTAATTTTTCGTGCGTAAACAAATGAAGCTAGGAGGCGTGGTTTTGGTGCACGTATGTAGGCGATCCTATTCGTATGTGTGATTTTCCCCCTGCAGAAGCTTGTCAGTCGCCGACAGACCGCCGATGAGTGAGGAAGTGTAAGTGAGCGCCGTCGGATTTTCGTTTTTGACAAAATGACGGAAAAAACTCAACAAAACGCTCCTGCCCATCAAATTTTGTGTAAAGCTTGGCGATTCCCAAGTGGAAACGATCCGCAAGATTCAACAGGCCTTTGGGATTGAAGCAGTGGGCACCACACAGATAAAAGAGTGGTACAACCACTTCAAAGATGGTCGCACATCAGTGGAAAGTGAAGCACGATTCTCGGTAGGCCCTCAACACTCCCGAAATGAAGATCGTCATTGACCAAGTGAGGACCCTACTGATGCAGGATCGTCGAATCACGATCAGAGAACTGCAGACGAGGCGGGCGTCAGCTATGGATCCGTTCATTCCATTGTGACTGAAGATTTGGCTTAAGGAGAATTCTAGCGAAGTTCTGCCAAAGCTGCTAACGATCGAGCAGAAGCAACTCCGTTTGGAGATCGCACAGGACATGCTGGAGACTGTGAACAGCGATCCCACTTCTTCAACACAGTGATCAATGGCGATGAGACCACAGTGATCCGTCATTTTGTCAAAAACGAAAATCCGACGGCGCTCACTTACACTTCCTCACTCATCGGAGGTCTGTTGGCGACTGACAGCTTCTGCAGGCAGGAAAATATTCACGCATACGGATTAGGATTGCCTACATACGTGCACCAAACCACGCCTCCCTAGCTTCATTTTGTTTCGCACGAAAAATTAAGGTTGGATATTTTTGAACACACCTCGTATATACAGTATATGTATATGGATATATACATATGTATATGATATGGATATGGAATATATACATATGTACATATATATATATATATATATATATAATATATATATATACTGTTGGACCCACTGTTCATGGGGTAAGTCCTGAAAAAATGGCACGAATATTGGCGCATTGATTTTTTATTTTTTTATTACGTGTATTAATTTTTTATTTTGTTTTTGGTTTACATGGCTTGACTTATGGAAGAGTGATTACACACAACATAACAAAGGGAACAGCAGGAGAAAGGGGAAACACCAACAGCAGGGTGGAGGGAGAAAGTAGTCGGAGATGGACAAACAAGGGAGGCAGGTAACGATGAGGGGTAAGGGAGAATGCAAACTGTGGACAATGTGGATAAAGGCCCGAAATTGTTTTTGACCAGTTTGTGATTTTCTAAAGATCTGAGGACAGGGAAGAGGCTGCTGCCTGTCTGTCAGAAGTATGAGGGATGTC
>CM068954.1:168251252-168273696 GCA_035128595.1 Eptatretus atami | reverse complement strand
CGAGAGAGATCAGTATACAATACCAATTTTTTTTGAAATGTACCGTACTCTTTAAGAGCGTTGTGCCTGCTGAAAACGGTTTTCTTGGCAAGGGTATACTGGGTAGTTTTCCATTGCCTTCCGAGCATTGTTTGTCCATGCTCTAGATCCTATTAAAATGCTGAGCATCCAGCAAGGAAGCAGCATGTATCTTTTTTTTTCTTAAATTTGAATTCACTTGGACGAGGTTCGAACGCGACCGACCAACCAGACCGCAGAGCGGATGCTCGAAACATTACACCAACCGAATCTGCTTATAATCAACAGAAAAGATTGGATTATGGAAATAGTGAAGAATTGGAATTCTTGGAACTTAAGATCACGTCAGAATATTAACAATCGGCTATTGCCCAATTAAAAATCCAAGTGGCCAACAACGAATTCAAAACTAGAAGGGCAACTCGGTAGAGCGCATACCTCCGCAGTATGCCTGATCCACGAGAACATAATCGGGCCAAATACATTTTTGAATTATCATGCTATATAAGTTTTTGGCTATAATCGGGCGTAGTGGCGTGCGCGTCGTAATCCGGCTACTTGGAAGGCTTGGGTTGGAAGGACTCGCTTGAGGACGAGCTCTGCAACTGGGCCGCGCTATGAGAGGTGTAGGGCAGCTCCAGAATCATGGCGAAACCCCCAATCCTTACCTGTGTCGTAAAGAGGCGACCAGGAGTTGATCAGGAAGGGCATCCGGCGTAAAACCTATGCAAAATCAGTATGCGGTATATAAAGGGATGATCCGCTGTGGCGACCCCTATACGGAGCAGCCGAAAAAACGAACATATAGTTTTTGGCTCTTATCTCTCAATGGTGAGAAATCACTTTAAAATTAAATTAATCCTCATATCCAGTCCAGGATTCGGATGCTTCATTCGAAATCGAATCAATTCGTCCTTGCACACACATACTTGTCCCCGTGTTTTATCGCGAATCTGTCCACAATTTTTTGAAGATATCTTGTTGTATATCCATTAAGGCCCGATCTCTCATGGTGAAGAATCGCTTTAAAAAAATCTAGTAGTCAGATCCGGATCCAGATCTTCACCAAAACATAAATCAGTTCGTACACATACCGAACCGCGTCTTCAAAAATTTCATCCGGATCCGTCCACAACTTTTTTTGAGATATCCTGCACACAACACAACCAGACAGACAAAGCAGACAAGAAGGGGTGAAAACATAACCCTTCACCTCAGTGGTGGAGGTAAACAAGGGGGTCATCTACCGTGCTAAGCCAAGTGTGGACTAACATAGCAATGGGCTACGCCATACTTTTGTTGACATCTTATGCTTCTTCAGGGCTACTTCAATTTGCATTCAAAAGAAGATACCTCACACAATCCACAAAGGAAATTAAGATTAATAACTTCTTTTTGTCGTCAACCAATATTCCTTAAAGTTGACGTCTGCGCCATGCTTGTAAATTTCCAACGTTGCAAAAATAAGTTTTCAAACTTAGATAAAGCACAATGACATGAATAGTCGAACGAGCAAACACAGTTAAGGAAACTCTAACAAGTCACTGGTTGCAGATGAAATATTCTTCTCAAAGCCAGCTGGTTTACAAAGGTAGAGGGACATAAAGAGGTTTGAACAAGCAGAGAAAAACTACGGTTCAGTGAACAAGCAGAAAAGGCCTCCGAGAGCAAGAGTGCGTGATCAAGAAGAGTCTGTAGCGTCAGCAACAAAGGGCTATTTTTTCAAGCATCTATACGAGACCTTCGTAAGATCGCTTTTCAAGATTATAAATTTTAATTATTTAGTTTCTCCTTCTATGCTTGTTCAACGGACTTCCAGATCAACTGTAGAATAACAGATCGATGACGGGCCATCCACAAAACATGGTCGATTTGTTGAATCCTGTTTGGATTTCCCTGAATGAATATTATATTTATATGCGATTAAATGTAATAATTGTATTCATGAATGTAATAATATTGTAGCGAGTGGAAAGGTACTGTCTTCAAAAAAGCCAAGAAGGTGCTGCTTGTGTATTTTTGAGGCCAAGAAATACCACTGTGTGGTTTGGCAATTGCCTCCCAAAATGAAGTACATTTGGAGGTTCATCATTCCAAATTAGTATCAATAGATTGTCCAAATCGATCAGCTGTCTTCGTCCAATACAGGGTGATGCCGGGATTCGGGGGTGGTGGTGTAGTGGGTGAGTTTGGGGTTGGTGCATTTCAGAGCACAACTAATATTTCTATGAACCATGTTTCCTTCCAGGAAATAATTGCTTTCTTGTTTTTATTCTTAACAGGACATACAAATTTTTCCTTCATAGACATCATAAGTAAATCAATACAAATACACCACTGCATTCACTTCTCATTTTCAGCCAATGTATAAATTTTTTTGCTTCACAAAAAGCTTTCTAATTCTATAATAAAACGTGTCGGTTCAAATTGAGTTTTGTAAGATCAAATAATAAATCCATTCAATTCAGGATAATTCCCATTGCATTATATCACAATGCTGAACCTTTGATTCACTATTCAATTATTATTCCCTATTTACTTCTGGGCGCAGAGGTGGATAGGAAGGTTGTGTTTCACCAGTAATTGTGTGTTCGCTGTCTATCTGTTGAGCAGGATATCTCAAAAAGTTATGGATGGATTCGGAATGAAACATGGTGGGCAGGATGGGTGTATGACAGGACAAATTGATTCCATTTTGCTGAAGTTATGGATCCAGATACAATAACTTTTTCGAATGATTTTTTCCCACAGTTGAGAGTGGCGCCAAAACTATATAAAGCATGATATTCAAAAGTTATGGACCAATCATACAATCGTTCTGGTGATTACATCACACAGATGATGCAATGACATGGAAGGTTTTTGGATTTTTTAGGGGCATGAACCAGCCAGGTGGAATTTTTTTTTTTTTTTACTTTAAACACCGTCAAAAAATATTTACAATTTAAAGTCAACTCAGTTCTTTGTTTATTTTTCTTACAAATCAATATTATCACATCAAAAAAAAATGTTGTATTTCTGATTCTGTTGGGATCTTAAGAAAATACAAAGAACCCTCCACTTTGGAATAGCAAGGTGGATCAAAAGGACGCAGGCTGGTCCGACATATGCAGAACACAATGCCTCTTCCTCCATGTTGACGCAAACATCTCGCCTCAACGGGATCGGAAGGACCTTCCTCAATTAATTCAAGACGAGCAGACACTTCCGTGAACAAAGCCAAAGGTGTTTGATCGCAGTCAGCTTCTACGATGATGTTTTAGCTGCAGATAGAAATCTTGGTGATCATCTACAATGGCAAACCCAGCGAAAGCTATGCCTCTGTGGCACAATAAAAGCGTTTGTGGGAACACAGAGGATGTGGTTGTACAAACACCAACACAGCTGGCAATTTGGTGAAGATGAAGATGATGACATTGTTGGGTTCTTTTATGCATCTTGGCACATTGACACAGGTTTACCCATTGTGGGGAGATGCTGGCAATATGGCAACTACTCATCTTTCTATGCGATCTATGCTTCCTTGCATAATATAACATGTTACATGTTCAACGTCAAGTTCTCCGCAAGACTCTTTATTGTATTCTGAAAGCTCAATATTGGAAGGTTTCTTAGTATTATGCTTCAATTGTATTATGTTTAACCATTACTAGTCCTGCTAAGATCGATGTATCAATATTTATAATTTATTTTTTTAAATTAGTTTTGTGAATGGCAATCTGCAATTATTGTAAATGGCTTAGTGTTTAATTTCAATAATTTATAACATATTAGGCAAGCATCATTCCTAACTTTGGCCTGGTGTTGGTAATGGTTTAAGGTGGCTGGCTTAATATCCTAGGGTACTTAATTTCTTGAGTTTCATATATAATTACACCAAGGTGGGTTGACTCGCTGTCATGACTTTTGAAAGTAACAAAAATGAGTACCAGAAGCGGGTATTGGGCATTGCATCAGTGACAGCTGTGCCCCCAAAAAAATGATGCAAGCCAAGAGCCAAGGCTGCATCAAATAAATAAATTTCCTAAAGTTGTTGACTTTTGTTTATGAGGTTCAAGAATAGTGTGTACTCCAGTAATCTTCAGTATTGCTTTTTATTTCATTATTTTAGTGTTTAATTGTTTGCTATCGGCTGGAACTGCCCTCTTCGTCCTTCAAACTCCGAACTGCTCGACAACTCATAGGTCCGGTGATTTTCCACAGGTTGTCCCCTTACGAGGATCCCTTTGGACTTTTATAATGTGGTTGACGGAATATTCAGGAGTGAGAACAGCAGACATACTTTTTGTTTGAAAATTTTTCATGTTTGAGCAAAGATTTTTTTCATAAAATGCCTGTAGAAATCGTTAATATAATTGTTTCTGTTCTAAATGCAAATCAGACTCAACGGAAATGAGTAAACAAGTTGTCACCATGAAGTAAGGGCTTATTTGGACTTTAGTGAACCAGCATGAAGATGACGTTCAACGCTGTGTAGGAAAAATTAACCCGGGAGTGCACACAGCAATGTGGGCCAAATAACCTCATTTCCTTTTACATCAGTTTTCTCTCCTCAATCTCAGTGTTTGTTGGCAAGTCCTTCCAATAGTTGTCCGTCTTTTATTCCACATGATTTTCAGAACACGCGAACACCACACACACACACACACCAAACACACACAACACACACACACCAACATACAACAATCCTGGTAAGGAAGTGGGTGGGGGGGGGGGGTTATGCCATTATCAGAAGCATAATGTTAAAATCTGGTGGAGATTGGCCCAGCTGTTTTTTTTCGATGATTCTCAGACATACAAAGATCTAAGTATAATTTCTTTGTGGTGGGGCGAGTTTGGGGGTATTTGTGCCTTCACATGAACGCCTCCAGGCCGTATGCAAAATTTGGTTGGAGATTGACAAAAATTTTTTTACAGCGGCGTGCGCTTATACAATTGCACCGAGTTTGAAATTCCGCCGGCGTCTAGCCAACGTTCCGTGTCCCCCGTGTCCCCCCCACGTGCCTCAAGACAGCAATACGGCCGTCCGGTAAGTATGCAGTGGGTAACCTCGACGGAATGGCGCACATTAAGAGAAATACCCGAGTATTTCAATGGAAATTTGTGAAACTAACGTGTTATAATATGGTGAAAACTCATTTAATTTATTGCTTGACGGAAAAAAAACGAAGAAACGCGCCCTCATCGTACGAACGAACGAAAGACGTCATTTCCGCCACACATGGCATTATTCGCGACCGATCGGCCAAATGCTGAAAGCTAAGTTCTTCTTATTTTACATCATTCTTTTTGCCGGTCCCCTGCCATGCTGTATCGAACGAATTTCATTCCTCTGTTTATATATAAAGGTGCTTATCACAATAATAAACAAGATTTTAATTTAAATTTAGTACCGCTTTTTAAAATTGTTTTTTTCAACTGAAAAAGCATATAATTGCCATATTTGTAACATTAGTGGTACTCATTTGCTTCACCACACGCGCTGTATTGAAGGATTTCACTTGTTTTTTTTTCTACGATTCTTAAGATCGTCACATGCTGAACATACATGCAGATAATTTCTATTGGAGAGTCAATATCCAATTTTTGGCTAACCTCCACTTATCTCTGCTGTGTCTCTGATTGAATTTCATGCTGGGGGGGGGCTACCTTCAGCACGTATGCAAAATTCTCGTGGAGATTGGGCGAGCCACTTTTTTTTCTGACTTTTACAACGACACACACATATACAATACGTATATACATACAGAAAATTTCCTTGTGGGGGGGGGGTGGGGTGGATGTCCAAGACTGACCTGAGACCCCAGCACTGAAGGAGATTTTGGTGGAAATTGGGCCAGCTTTTTTTCATGAATTTCAGAAGTACACAGTATAATAATAACTAGAAGGGCATTCGGCAGAGCACATACTCCACCACGTAATGCCTGATCCACGAAATATCGGCTTCATACAATTTTTGAATGACTATAATGCTATAACATTCCTACATCGATTTGCCTATCTCTCAAATGGTGAGAATCACTGAAAAAAATTTGAGTAGTCAGATCCGGATTAAGAATTTCATTAAATATATCATTCGGCCTAACAGCCATTTTGGATAATAATATGTGTGTTTAACACCTTGAATATTTATGGCTGTAAATTAGGAAATGTTACGGTTTTAAGGTTTGTTTTGTTTTTTACATCTAGTATTCTGTTGTAGGAGTCCAACTGCATGTAACAATCGAATTGGAAATGTTTAATCAAGAAGTACCGTTACTAAATTTATACTGTCAAGAACATTGGTATAGGGCAGGGAGGTGGAGATCTTTAAATTGGAGATGATTATCCTGACTTGGAAGAATCCCATACACACTTTGAGTACAGCCACAATGTTTCAATTTACTTTATCCAGTGGTTAGGACTTAGAGTGCATAATATGGAGAATGTGTGTAAATTAGTCAAATATTTTCGATTCTGGAAGATTTTCAAAACAAGAGATACGATTATAATATTACTGCAAACTGCAGAGAATTGTCATACTCTCTCCTCCACAATCCGACACATGCATGTTAAGAATTTCAATCCCCATCCTTGCTGAGACACCCACGATTATGATTTTTTTTTTTTATTCATACATAAAACCCTCCAGGGCACACCCCAAGTAAAACCACAAAATTTCAACTCATTCTGTCCAGCGGTTTCGGATTGCATACAAGTCAAACCACACATACCAAATTATATGATACTACACAAGTATGATGACTGTTTTTAAGAAAAGGGATTACAAAATGATGATAATTGAACAGGATTAGAAACACTGCTCCCTCAGAGAACTGATTGTAAATTTAAGGTCTATGCAGTAGCCAGCATACCTTTGGGTGCAGTAGCTGTTGTTCCACCAAGTGTTCATTTTCACTTGCGGTTACAGTTGCGGCCTTTTTCCCTTGGGAAAAAGTTTCGGCTAACTCATTTGTCGAGCACGCCTCATTTTATTTTTTAATGTAAGATGAGCCGGCAACAAATTTGATGCAAACACGGAAAAAACCCCCAAAACAACAAAGCGATTATTAATAATAAATGCATCCTCCATCTCGCGCAGCGCTCAGGGCTAATAAGACCCATTTATAGTTACTATGACTGATCATCTTACTATAATTCACCATCTGTCCGTCTGTCTATTCCCAGGTACCGCAAAAACGGCTGAACCGATCGCAACCATTTTTGGGGTGTGTAATCCTGGGACCCCTTGGAGTAAATAGGCATAAATATAATAACTTGACCCCCTGACGGCTCCCGTAGGGAGCAGTGCTTCTAGTATTATTAATTAGTGTTCTCATATTCTCATAATAGCTGAACATTTGATGTCAAAAACTCAAATACAGTATTAACTAGAAGGGCACCAGTAGAGCACATCCTCCACCACACAATGCCTGATCCACAAAAACATAACCGGCCCAATACATTTTTCAACTGGAAGGCAACTTGGTAGAGCGCATTCCTCTGCCCATAATGCCTGATCCATGAGAACATATCTGGCTCATTACGTTTTTGAAATATCATGCTAATATTGTTTTGAGCCATCTCTCTCATGATATACCATCTCTCAATGGTGAAGAATCACTTTAAAATTATGTGAGAGAGAGAGAGGAGAGAGTGATCGCAAGCAAGTATATATAGAATACACATTTGGATGGACGCTTCTACTTTTACTAATAGATGCAAAAAATATCATATAATTTCACTTGTGGCTCCAAACCTAGACGTTTTTACAAGGTCACTCGCAGTCAATAGAGCCACCATCCCACTCCCCACTCTCATCAAACATGATTCAGAATAAATATCATTTTAAACTAAACCTGTGCATTGAGAAGCCCATATATGACCTTCATCACTTACAGGGATGATCAGAGAGGTCGGGTAGAACATGCTGTCACAAGCCCATACAGGCCTTGCACCGGTCCCACATCCTCAGCGTTTTGCAGTACGGGCATCTGCAAGCTGTCAAGCTTTTGGTTGAGTTCAGAAAGTTCTCCAACTCTTTCATTATGCAGAGGCAACCGCTTTCTCCCAGGTATGTTTCAAAGTGTTTTTGGCTTTTTTTTTGGAAAGCCTTGTGAGCCATTTTACGTCCAAAATCCTTCTCTCGGACGCACTTTTACCTTTATGTTGCCCGAACACGGCCGTTTCCAGGGTTTTGGCGCATGTTCACCCGAGCATTCTGGGAAGGATTACGATATTTTGCAAGTCTCACGAAACACCCTCACGAAACAGCCTACTTGCACGAAACACCCCTCAAGAAGGTGGGAATAATAGAGGCCTTTAAACAAGTAGTTGAGAATCTCGAATGAGAATGGGAAATCTCGAAATCGTCAACCTCTTCAATTAGCGAAGAAATAAGTGATTATAATTTTATGCTATTGTACGATATTCCAACGACTGAAAGTCTCAGGTTAAAGTACGCAGTTTTTTCTCCAATATAATTCAACGACGATAAAGCAGGAGGGTAGTGCAATTTTTCACAGGCTTTCGTTTGAATGAGTCAAAAATAATTCATTCATTATTCTTTACGGGCGAAGTCACAATTAAATGTAATTAATGAATTGACAAATACAATTTGCTGCACATTCTCGACATTTCATGGACACAGTCATGGAAAGCCAAAATTTCACAATGATCTTCAGAGCAAAGAGAAGGAAACAACCAATTATTCCTTACACCACTCATAAATGATGTCATCGATGAAGTTGAAAAAAACCGAGAAAACTTTTGTTCTACATCTTCGGAGTACAAAGTCAGACACGACACATGTTTCGTTGGATCTTCACAGCAAACATGTTGGCTAACAAACGAAACATCAAACTACTTTGTTATATAATCTCAGGAACGTTAAGGCAAAGAAAGTTTGAAAGTTTCCCATGTCTCATAAATACATTGATAATAATAGGCTTTTGAGTATCATTTTAATTCATCATTGTACAATGACTTGTAAGAGCCCAAGCAAACAAGCTGTGCTGGGCTTCAACTTCAATCAATATATCTGCATAACCCTAAATCCAATTATGGTGAAATCTGATAAAGCTTAATAATGAGGAGTTAAATTAAATCTTGTACAGTAAAGTAATTAAATGATGGTGCCTACAAAGAACCTTGGGTTGGCCAAGTCTTTCAACCAGAGTTAACAGGTATGCTCAGTGCTTGAACAAATAAACTACGTATACCAATGTAGATGAGAAGGTAGCTTGGAAAACATTTTTTTCCGGAGAATAAATAGGGTAGTGTAAATGAACATGTTAGGTGCAACCATCCATGGAAACTATGTCCACCGATGAGTTTTGGGAGCAACGTTTTTGTTACCGAGTGACTATCACAAGGACTTGGTGCCACATGTGCTTGGGTTCGAATATAACCTCCAGGAGAGAGGGTCAAAGTGAGTACGAGTTGCTGATGTGGAAGGTATATGCAGAAAATGGAGGGGTGATAGTAGAATGGGAAGCAGGGGGGAAGGTGGTGGTCTGGGATCAGGAAAGTGGGTACAAAGGGTGGGAACGTGCTTCTTCCGTTTTGATATGCAGCACGTGCTTGTGGGTAGCATTATTTGCTGGGGGCACGGATGTGCAGCCAATGTTGTGCCCAATGGAAGTTAGAAGAGGAATTTGGAATTTTGACTAGAGTTCCGGCGATAGCTCGCTTACTCACGCGAGAGGACACTGTGGATCTTTAATGTCACCACTAATGCCGGCAGATGGACACCCCGTTTCACATCATCTGAGGACAGCATATACAATGATGCGTTACCCTACCTGTGAAATTCAGGATGACAGTTAAAAGCTGTGCCAAGATTCCAACCAATCTAAGCAGCTTTGAGAATACCTCAAAGCTATCCGCCAGCCCCGGGACCATGCTGTCGGCCATGAGGTAATATCAACATCTTCAGCACCACTCATTCTCATCACTGTCACGATACTCTGACCTGCATTGTCATCATCAAGCGACCATAATCATTTAAAGCCAGCAACGATCACCACTTTAATAACTTTTGTCCTATTTGTTTGGGAAACCTATCATGTGACGATAACACTTTCCCTTATCCTTGCCTTTTCAGAATAAAGTTCCAGAACAAACACCGTGTGTGTATTTGGGATCGTAAAGAACTTGGTGCATTTTCCTGAAATTACCAAGATCAAGTCTATTAATTTACTTGTCATTTATCACCTCGTACCAAAGTGATCAAATGAAACCAACTTCATTACGTAGGTTCAAATTGTTGGCTGAGCTTGAGCAGCCGAGATAAGGTAGCCGAGAGACATGACGGAAGTAAATAGACACCATGATTTTAAAAGAATTAATTTATTGAACATTTGAAGTATATTTGATCCATTTTAATACATACACCAGTATTTGGTAGATCTGCCATTTGCAGAATTCAATGCTTTTACTCATAAAGGCATAGAACTAACGAGTTCTGAAATTTTTCTCTTGTGGGATTTCTGCCCAGGCTTCACACAAACGGTTTAGCATTCTGCCCGTGATGTTGGTTTCCTGGAATTTTCCGCACAGCTCGATCCAATATGGCCCAGAGGTGTTCAATGGGATTCATCTCAAGAGAGTTACCTGGCCATGGAAGTCACTTGTTTCCATTTCTGTCCTGCCATTCGTTGGTCTTTTTTGGGTGTGGCATGGAGCTCTATCTTTCATGAACAGAGTGTTGTTTTTGACCATCTGACCAGTGGAGAAGACAGGGAGACATCCATCCTCAGGATAGAAATGTATATTGTAGAGTTGATGTTGCCAACACACACCACAACTCTGACCGACAGCGCTCCAGATTGCTCCCCCACCATCACTGAAAACCACCGTGTTTGACAGTTGGCTGCAATCGGTTCAAAGAGAACTCTTGACTGGAAAGTTTCCAGACCCATACGCATCTTACTCTCAGAAATTGAGCAAATTGGGACTCATCTGAAAAAAATGACAGTTTGCAAAACTCCAAGAGTCTGGTGGCCATTCTCGTCAGCCCACTTCTTTCTCCTTTGAATGTTGGCTGGTCAAAGAAGAGGTTTTCTCCGAGCTGCTCTTCAAAGTAGCACAGTTGATGAAGGTACCGCATGGCAGTTCTTGAGCTAAGTTGGACTTCCTTTGCAACATCCTGCTGCCTTGCAATGGGGAGTTTTCTCAATGGACCGCTTGACAGCTCGAAGACACCTTTCTGAGGGCCAGTTCGACCAGAACGGGAAGCTCTGGATTCCTTGCCTTCGCTGGTGAATTGCACAATCACCCGATTGACCGTAGGAAGCAGAATGCCAAGGTTCTGAGCTATCTGCTGCTGGCTGACTCCACCTTCCGATTGGCCAACAATTTGTCCTCTTTGAAAATCGCAAAGGTCATATGCTCCCTGGGTTTGGAGCATAGTTAATTGTCATACCTGAGCCAGGAACTCGTTTATGCAAAGAAATAGTTGAATATTAGTACAAATCACTGAGTAAAATTGTTTTATACAAATGAAATGAATACATTTAAGGTGTCTATTTACTTCTGTCATATCTCTGTATATGTATGCTCATGGCCGCATGGACATTTTTTTTTTTAGGGGGCTCCAGATTTGCCCGAATGATGGCTACATTGCCCGAATGTACACTTCATGCCATCGTCTGCCTTTTGGGATGTGTTTACTTGGTAGTCCGAGTCCATTTCATTTTTGTAATGATCATATTTCGTGATAGCAATTAGAGTCGTTTTCGTGATTTAATGGACACATTTTCACCTCTGCACCGAAGGTGAAGGAGATTATGTTTTCACCCCTTTCTGTTTGTTTGTTTGTGTGCAGGATATCTCTAAAAGTTGTGGACGGATTCGGATGAAACTTGGTGGACATGTTGGGTGTGTGTGACAAGGAAGAATTGGTTCGACTTTGCTGAAGATCCAAATCCGGATCTGGAGACGATAATTTTAAATTTTTAAAGCAATTCTTCACTAATGAGAGATAGGGGCAAAAACGATATAGCACTCTATGGCATCTTTCAAAAATATATTGAGCACAATATGTTCTCGGTGATCAGGCATTACTGACGGAGGTATGCGTTCTGCCGAGTGCCTTCTAGTTTTTTATTGTAACCAAACACACGTGATGATGAACGATGTGAAACAAAGTAAAATGAATACTTATAAATATAAGAGGCGCATTAAGACATTCACAGCAACAGGTAACAAAACATGGTGTAAACTGGAAATGGCCACTCAACTCGATTATCATGCAAACCTCCGGCAGAAATTCAGGTCACACAGCGGCCACTCCACCATACCCCCACCACCAACACAACACACCACACCACCCCTTCCCTGCCTCTACCCAGTCATAGCACAAACCATAGGACCTTTAAAAATAACGTCATGGCATCATTTTGAAAAAGCCTTTGTGCAATGTGCTGCACACACGTTTTCGAGAACCTCCCCCAATGCAAGGCCAGCCAAAATACACCAGCCATTTCACGGGGTGATTCCTCTTGAATCATTTAAAATATTTTTAAGGAAATGACAGAATAGACTAAAGGCAATTTCAACATGGTTAATCATAATATCTTTGTCTTAGGTGATAGAAACAGCAGACAAAACAAACATCTAAAACCCTTCAATGACCCGCCGCTAAGAAGTTCCGATCAGACATCGCATAGCCCCCCGGACTGTCGATGAGAACATACCCGCTCACGAAGTCCCGGAGTTAAAGACAATTTCCTCATACAGTGAATAATACGACCTTCATAGACATAATCCGGAAACACGAACAGCCAATCAGCAAGGCTTTGAGAATCCCTCGAATCACATCTTTAGAGGTCCCAGGGCCCTATACGGTTGTTTGCCCCAGCAAATATGCTGGCTATTTCCCTACCATCAGCCATTTGTGTTTCTGAATATACATGATTACGTAACACGCATTCAAGGCCGGAAATACGTCATTTTGAAAGTGCTTGAGGGCGGGAAAGCCTCGGGAATTGGGCAGAGCTGCTTGCCAGCTGTATAATAAATTCGATATTTATCACATATTTACTATTATTTTAATCCCAAAAGGATTACGATTGATAATTGGAAAAATAGTCAAATATACTCGACCGGTCAAAAGTTTTGGAACACCCCCATTTTTCCAGTTTTTACTGAAATTTAAGCAGTTTAATGTTGCAATGTACTCTGAAATTAAAGCATAGAACAAAATAAAAAAATGCAGATAAAAAAAGAAATCATGGAATCGTTTAGTCGAACAAAATTTAATCTAAAATTTTCACTCATCAAAGTAGCCACCTTTTGCAGATAAACAACCAAACATACTCGCGCATTCTTCTACAATGGAAATCAAATATTGTTCGGAAAGTTCTTCCCAACACTGTTGCAGAAGTTCCCACAAATGTGTTGTACTTGTAAGTTGCTTTGCTTTCACCATTCTGTCCAGTTCATCCCAAACCAGCTCGATGGGTTTAAAGTCTGGAAACTGTGCTGGCCATTCCATGATTTGAAGCCTACTGTCTTGTTCTTTTCTTCTAAGGTAGTTCTGACATAGCCTGGAGATATGTTTTGGGTCGTTATCTTGCTGTAGGATGAACCCTGACCAACTAGGCGTACCACCAGAGGGTATTGCATGGCACAGCAAAATGCTGTGGTAGCCCTTTAGCTTCAGGGTGTCAGTCAATCTGTGCAAGTCGCCGACTCTGGATCCAGCAAAAGAGCCCCAGATCATCACGCTTCCTCCTCCATGTTTGACTGTTGGTGTCACACACTGAGGAACCATCCTTTCGCCTACTCGACGGTGTACAAAAACCCTGCGTGATGAACCGAAGATTTCAAATTTAGATTCATCGGTCCATAAGACCTTCTTCCAGTTTTCAGTAGTCACTGGCGGTGCTTCATGGCCCAGGAAAGCTCTTTTTCTTATTTTGCCATCTTAGCAATGGCTTTCTTCCTGCCACTCGACCTGTCAAACCTGCAGCTCAAAGCTTCTCTTCACAGTTGAAACGGAGACTCCCTTACTTCGACCAGTGTTAAGCTGTGCTTGGAGCTGTGTCCTGTGAGCACCTATCACGCAAGCTGTTGACTCAAAGAAACTTGTCTTCTGATTGTGTTGTGGCTTTGGGTCTGCCAGACCTCTTCCTGTCAGAGTTTCCTCCAGTTTCCAAGTGCCTTTTGATGGTGTAGGAAACTGTACTCACTGACACCTTGGCTTCTTTGCAATTTCTCTGAAGGAAAGACCTACACTTTTAAGCGGTATAATGGTCTGTCTGTCTTCCTTTGTTAATTGACTTTTTCTTGCCATTATGACAGCAATATACTACTTCCTGCAGTGCAATATTGTCCAAATAATGCTTCGAGGGTGTAACAACACAGTCTGTTCCAACACTGCTTTATACAGACAAAGGTTTGTAACTAATCAACAAAAGTTGGGACACCTGTAAAATTGTTTGCATCAACTTTCAAGGCTAAATTTACTTCCATTGCTGCAGAACAGCTGCAGTTGCTAACCATTACTTGTTCCCTGAAAAGGGCCTTTTTAAATAACTCTGAAATTTACATTATTTTTCAGTTTTTGGTAACCTAAACTTTTTTTTTAACCTCTGGCAGTTCCTGCTTGGCCTTGTACCATTTCAGGTTATTCACTGGACTTGAACTGCTTAATTTCAGTAAAAACTGAAAAATGGTGGTGTTCTAAAACTTTGACCAGTGGAGTATGAAAACGCACTGAGTTTTGACATCGCAGGCTGCGTCATTCTGTCATCTCACGATATTTTGTTATCATGATATGTTTATGCAAGAATTATAAAAGCTACATTGGCTTTTGGGGGGGGGGGTTAGGGGAGGCATTTCCCCCATTTCCTGAACCCTCCCCCCCCCCCCCGCATCCCACTCATACGCCCTTGTAATATGCTGCTGCACAAAATGTGGACATGTAATCGTTTGAATGATTGCATTTATTTTAACTTAACTGAACGTTGGGACGTTCTTCTTCAAGATAATCTTCACTCGAAATAGTTTAGTGATTATTGTCATCAGCGCTTGCCAACACTTCACTGTATTTCTCCTGATTCAGTCACGACATTCACTCAATAACAGGCATTTCATAATCATTCGATCATAGACCTTTATGGTTTTCTCATGATAATCACCATCATTGTCATCATACGATGAACCATCTGAATCCTACACCATAGAGTGTGCGCACACACACAACACACACACACACAACACACACACACACACACACACACACACACACACACACACTCCAATTGTCTGATCCAAACACATTCACTGCAACACACACACACACACACACACACACACACACACACCACTCCTAATTGTGTGACCCATACACTATAAACACTTGTTGTGGGCTTTTAGAAATAATCTGAGATTGCTTTTGGGTTGGGTTTGCTTTCTAGGAAAGAGAAGGGAAGTTGTTTCAGAGCAACTGCCTCACCACAGGATTCAGTATACTATGGGTGGGAAGAATGGGGAGGATAAGATGGATTTAGAAAGACCTCAAAACAGCTGTCAGGGGCTGCTTTTATGACCTCCAACTCTCAACATGGAAGAAGATGTCCAGAAGAACATTGAGAAAAATTAAAATTTGTGCAGAGAATGGAGGGAAGCATACAGATATATTTTTCACTAATTTGAACACGGCTGGACATCTTCTTCCATGTTGAGAGTTGGAGGTCATAAAAGCAGCCCCTGACAGCTGTTTTGAGGTCTTTCTAAATCCTATCTTATCCTCCCCATTCTTCCCACCCATAGTATACTGAATCCTGTGGTGAGGCAGTTGCTCTGAAACAACTTCCCTTCTCTTTCCTAGAAAGCAAACCCAACCAAAAGCAATCTCAGATTATTTCTAAAAGCCCACAACAAGTGTTTATAGTGTATGGGTCACACAATTAGGAGTGTGTGTGTGTGTGTGTGTGTGTGGTGTGGCACGTGAAATGGTGTTTGGATCAGACAATTTGGAGTGTGTGTGTGTGGTGTGTGTGTGTGTGTGTGTGGTGTGGTGTGGTGTGTGTGTGTGTGTGTGTGTGTGTGGTGTGTGTGCACACTCTATGGTGTAGGATTCAGATGGTTCATCGTATTGATGACAATGATGGTGATTATCATGAGAAAACCATAAAGGTCTATGATCGAATGATTATGAAATGCCTGTTATTGAGTGAATGTCGTGACTGAATCAGGAGAAATACAGTGAAGTGTTGGCAAGCGCTGATGACAATAATCACTAAACTATTTCGAGTGAAGATTATTCTTGAAGAAGAACGTCCCAACGTTCAGTTAAGTTAAAATAAATGCAATCATTCAATCGATTACATGTCCACATTTTGTGCAGCAGCATATACAAGGGCGTATGAGGTTATGTAGTGTTATGTGTATGCTGGGGGGGGGGGGGGGAGGGTTCAGGGAAATGGGGAAATGCCTCCCCTACCCCCCCCCCCCAAAAGCCAATGTAGCTTTTATAATTCTTGCATAAACATATCATGATAACAAAATATCGTGAGATGACAGAATGACGACAGCCTGCGATGTCAAAACTCAGTGCGTTTTCATACTCCACTGGTCAAAGTTTTAGAACACCACCATTTTTCAGTTTTTACTGAAATTTAAGCAGTTCAAGTCCAGTGAATAACCTGAAATGGTACAAGGCCAAGCAGGAAACTGCCAGAGGTTAAAAAAAAAGTTTAGGTTACCAAAACTGAAAAATAATGTAAATTTCAGAGTTATTTAAAAAGGCCCTTTTCAGGAACAAGTAATGGGTTAGCAACTGCAGCTGTTCTGCAGCAATGGAAGTAAATTTAGCCTTGAAAGTTGATGCAAACAATTCTTACAGGTGTCCCAACTTTTGTTGATTAGTTACAAACCTTTGTCTGTATATAAAGCAGTGTTGGAACAGACTTGTGTTGTTACACCCTCTGAAGCATTATTTGGACAATATTGCACTGCAGGAAGTAGTATATTGCTGTCATAATGGCAAGAAAAAGTCAATTAACAAAGGAAGACAGACAGACCATTATACCGCTTAAAAGTGTAGGTCTTCCTTCAGAGAAATTGCAAAGAAGCCAAGGTGTCAGTGAGTACAGTTTCCTACACCATCAAAAGGCACTTGGAAACTGGAGGAAACTCTGAACAGGAAGAGGTCTGGCAGACCCAAAGCCACAACACAATCAGAAGACAAGTTTCTTTGAGTCAACAGCTTGCGTGATAGGTGGCTCACAGGACAGCAGCTCCAAGCACAGCTTAACACTGGTCGAAGTAAGGAAGTCTCCGTTTCAACTGTGAAGAGAAGACTTTGAGTGCAGGTTTGACAGGTCGAGTGGCAGGAAGAAAGCCATTGCTAAGATGGCAAAATAAGAAAAAGAGGCTTTCCTGGGCCATGAAGCACCGCCAGTGACTACTGAAAACTGGAAGAAGGTCTTATGGACCGATGAATCTAAATTTGAAATCTTCGGTTCATCACGCAGGGTTTTTGTACACCGTCGAGTAGGCGAAAGGATGGTTCCTCAGTGTGTGACACCAACAGTCAAACATGGAGGAGGAAGCGTGATGATCTGGGCTCTTTTGCTGGATCCAGAGTCGGCGACTTGCACAGATTGACTGACACCCTGAAGCTAAAGGGCTACCACAGCATTTTGCTGTGCCATGCAATACCCTCTGGTGTACGCCTAGTTGGTCAGGGGTTCATCCTACAGCAAGATAACGACCCAAAACATATTCCAGGCTATGTCAGAACTACCTTAGAAGAAAAGAACAAGACAGTAGGCTTCAAATCATGGAATGGCCAGCACAGTTTCCAGACTTAAACCCCATCGAGCTGGTTTGGGATGAACTGGACAGAATGGTGAAAGCAAAGCAACTTACAAGTACAACACATTTGTGGAACTTCTGCAACAGTGTTGGGAAGAACTTTGAACAATATTTGATTTCCATTGTAGAAAGAATGCCGCGAGTATGTTTGGTTGTTATATCTGCAAAAGGTGGCTACTTTGATGAGTGAAAATTTTAGATTAAATTTTGTTCGACTAAACGATTCCATGATTTCTTTTTTTATCTGCATTTTTTTTATTTGTTCTATGCTTTAATTTCAGAGTACATTGCAACATTAAACTGCTTAAATTTCAGTAAAAACTGGAAAAATGGGGGTGTTCCAAAACTTTTGACCGGTCGAGTATATTTGACTATTTTTCCAATTATCAATCGTAATCCTTTTGGGATTAAAATAATAGTAAATATGTGATAAATATCGAATTTATTATACAGCTGGCAAGCAGCTCTGCCCAATTCCCGAGGCTTTGCCCGCCCTCAAGCACTTTCAAAATGACGTATTTCCGGCTTGAATGCGTGTTACGTAATCATGTATATTCAGAAACACAAATGGCTGATGGTAGGGAATAGCCAGCATATTTTGCTGGGGCAAACAACCGTATAGGGCCCTGGGACCTCTAAAGATGTGATTCGAGGGATTCTCAAAGCCTGCTGATTGGCTGTTCGTGTTCCGGATTATGTCTATGGAAGGTCGTATTATTCACTGTATGAGGAAATGTCTTTAACTCCGGGACTTCGTGAGCGGGTATGTTCTCATCGACAGTCCGGGGGAGGCTATGCGATGTCTGATCGGAACTTCTTAGCGGCGGGTCATTGAAGGGGTTTTAGATGTTTGTTTTGTCTGCTGTTTCTATCACCTAAGACAAGAGATATTATGAGTTAACCATGTTGAAATTGCCTTTAGTTCGATTCTGTCATTTCCTTAAAAATATTTAAAATGATTCAAGAGGAATCACCCCGTGAAATGGCTGGTGTATTTTGGCTGGCCTTGCATTGGGGGGAGGAGGTTCTCGAAAACGTGTGTGCAGCACATTGCACAAAGGCTTTTTCAAAATGATGCCATGACGTTATTTTAAAGGGTCCTATTGGTTGTGCTATGACTGGGTAGAGGCAGGGGAAGGGTGTGTGTGGTGTGTTGTGTTGGTGTGGGGGTATGGTGGAGTGGCCGCTGTGTGACCTGAATTTCTGCCGGAGGTTTGCATGATAATCGAGTTGGAGTGGCCATTCCAGTTTACACCATGTTTTGTTACCTGTTGCTGTGAATGTCTTAATGCGCTCTTATATTTATAAGTATTCATTTTACTTTGTTTCACATCGTTCATCATCACGTGTGTTGAGGTTACAATAAAAAACTAGAAGGCACTCGGCAGAACGCATACCTCCGTCAGGTAATGCCTGATCCACGAGAACATATGTGCTCAATTATTTTTGAAAGATGCCATAGAGTGCTATATCGTTTTTGCCCCTATCTCTCATTAGTGAAGAATGCTTTAAAAATTTAAAATTATCGTCTCCAGATCCGGATTTGGATCTTCAGCAAAGTCGAACCAATTCTTCCTTGTCACACACACCCAACATGTCCACCAAGTTTTCATCCGAATCCGTCACAACTTTTAGAGATATCCTGCACACAACAAACAAACAGAAAGGGGTGAAAACATAATCTCCTTCACCTTCGTGGCAGAGGTGAAAATGTGTCCCATTAAATCACGAAAACGACTCTAATTGCTATCACGTGAAATATGATCATTACAAAAATGAAATGGACTCGGACTACCAAGAAACACATCCCAAAAAGGCAGACGATGGCATGAAGTGTACATTCGGGCAATGTAGCCATCATTCGGGCAAATCTGGAGCCCCCTAAAAAAAAAAATGGTCCATGCGCCCATGAGCATACATATACAGAGATATGACAGAAGTAAATAGACACCTTAAATGTATTCATTTCATCTGTAAAAACAAGTTTTACTCAGTGATTTGTACTAATATTCAACTATTTCTTTGCATAAACGAGTTCCTGGCTCAGGTATGACAATTAACTATGCCAAACCAGGGAGCATATGACCTTTGCGATTTTCAAAGAGGACAAATTGTGGCCAATCGGAAGGTGGAGTCAGCCAGCAGCAGATAGCTCAGAACCTTGGCATTCTGCTTCCTACGGTCAATCGGGTGATTGTGCAATTCACCAGCGAAGGCAAGAATCCAGAGCTTCCCGTTCTGGTCGACTGGCCCTCAGAAAGGTGTCTTCGAGCTGTCAAGCGGTCCATTGAGAAAACTCCCCATTGCAAGGCAGCAATGTTGCAAAGGAAGTCCAACTTAGCTCAAGAACTGCCATGCGTACCTTCATCAACTGTGCTACTTTGAGAGAGCAGCTCGGAGAAAACCTCTTCTTGACCAGCCAACATTCAAAGGAGAAAGAAGTGGGCTGACGAGATGGCCACCAGACTCTTGGAGTTTTGCAAACTGTCATTTTTTTCAGATGAGTCCCAATTTGCTCAATTTTCTGAGAGTAGATGCGTATGGTCTGGAAACTTTCCAGTCAAGAGTTCTCTTTGAACCGATTGCAGCCAACTGTCAAACACGGTGGTTTTTCAGTGATGGTGGGGGAGCAATCTGGAGCGCTGGTCGGTCAGAGCTTGTGGTGTGTGTTGGCAACATCAACTCTACAATATACATTTCTATCCTGAGGATGGATGTCTCCCTGTCTTCTCCACTGGTCAGATGTCAAAAACAACACTCTGTTCATGAAAGATAGAGCTCCATGCCACACTCCAAAAAAGACCAACGAATGGCAGGACAGAAATGGAAACAAGTGACTTCCATGGCCAGGTAACTCTCTTGAGATGAATCCCATTGAACACCTCTGGCCATATTGGATCGAGCTGTGCGGAAAAATTCCAGGAAACCAACATCACGGGCAGAATTGCTAAACCGTTTGTGTGAAGCCTGGGCAGAAATCCACAAGAGAAAAATTTCAGAACTCGTTAGTTCTATGACTTTATGAGTAAAAGCATTGAATTCTGCAAATGGCAATCTACCAAATACTGGTGTATGTATTAAAATGGATCAAATATACTTCAAATGTTCAAAAATTAATTCTTTTAAAATCATGGTGTCTATTTACTTCCGTCATGTCTCTCGGCTACCTTATCTCGGCTGCTCAAGCTCAGCCAACAATTTGAACCTACGTAATGAAGTTGGTTCATTTGATCACTTTGGTACGAGGTGATAAATGACAAGTAAATTAATAGACTTGATCTTGGTAAATTTCAGGAAAATGCACCAAGTTCTTTACGATCCCAAATACACACACGGTGTTTGTTTCGGAACTTTATTCTGAAAAGGCAAGGATAAGGGAAAGTGTTATCGTCACTATGATAGGTTTCCCAAACAAAATAGGACAAAGTTATTAAAGTGGTGATCGTTGCTGGCTTTAAATGATTATGGTCGCTTGATGATGACAATGCAGGTCAGAGTAGTGACAGTGATGAGAATGAGTGGTGCTGAAGATGTTGATATTACCTCATGGCCGACAGCATGGTCCCGGGGCTGCGGATAGCTTTGAGGTATTCTCAAAGCTGCTTAGATTGGGTTGGAATCTTGGCACAGCTTTTAACTGTCATCCTGGAATTTCAAGGTAGGGTAACGCATCATTGTATATGCTGTCCCTCAGATGGATGTGAAACTGGGTGTCCATCTGCTGGCATTAGTTGGTGGCATTAAAGACCCCACAGTGTCCTTCGCGTGGAGTAAGCGAGCTATCGCCGGAACTCTAGTCAAAATTCCAAATTCCTCTTCTAACTTCCATTGGGCACAACATTGGCTGCACATCTGCCCCCAGCAAATAATGCTACCCACAAGCACGGCTGCATATCAAAAGACGAAGAAGCACGTTCCCACCCTTTGTACCCACTTTCCTGATCCCAGACCACCACCTTCCCCCCTGCTTCCCATTCTACTATCACCCCTCCATTTTCTGCATATACCTTCCACATCAGCAACTCGTACTCACTTTGACCCTCTCTCCTGGAGGTTTATTCGAACCCAGCACATGTGGCACCAAGTCCTTGTTGATAGTCACTCGGTAACAAAAACGTTGCTCCCAAAACTCATCGGTGGACATAGTTTCCATGGATGGTTGCACCTGAACATGTTCATTTACACTACACCTATTTATTCTCCGGAAAAAATTGTTTTCAAGCTACCTTCTCATCTACAATTGGTATACGTAGTTTATTTGTTCAAGCACTGAGCATACCTGTTAACTCTGGTTGAAAGACTTGGCCAACCAAGGTCTTTGTAGGCACCATCATTTAATTACTTACTGTACAAGATTTAATTTAACTCCTCATTATTAAGCTTTATCAGATTTCACCATAATTGGATTTAGGGTTATGCAGATATATATGATTGAAGTTGAAGCCCAGCACAGCTTGTTTGCTTGGGCTCTTACAAGTCATTGTACAATTGATGAATTAAATGATACTCAAAAGCCTATTATATCAAATGTATTTATGAGGACATGTGGAAACTTTCAAACTTTCTTGCCTTAACGTCCTGAGATTTATATACAAAGTAGTTTGATGTTTCGGTTTCG
>CM068954.1:168231330-168244120 GCA_035128595.1 Eptatretus atami | reverse complement strand
GATGGCCACCAGACTCTTGGAGTTTTGGCAAACTGTCATTTTTTTCAGATGAGTCCCAATTTGCTCAATTTTCTGAGAGTAGATGCGTATGGGTCTGGAAACTTTCCAGTCAAGAGTTCTCTTTGAACCGATTGCAGCCAACTGTCAAACACGGTGGTTTTTCAGTGATGGTGGGGGGAGCAATCTGGAGCGCTGGTCGGTCAGAGCTTGTGGTGTGTGTTGGCAACATCAACTCTACAATATACATTTCTATCCTTGAGGATGGATGTCTCCCTGTCTTCTCCACTGGTCAGATGGTCAAAAACAACACTCTGTTCATGAAAGATAGAGCTCCATGCCACACTCCAAAAAAGACCAACGAATGGCAGGACAGAAATGGAAACAAGTGACTTCCATGGCCAGGTAACTCTCTTGAGATGAATCCCATTGAACACCTCTGGGCCATATTGGATCGAGCTGTGCGGAAAAATTCCAGGAAACCAACATCACGGGCAGAATTGCTAAACCGTTTGTGTGAAGCCTGGGCAGAAATCCCACAAGAGAAAATTTCAGAACTCGTTAGTTCTATGCCTTTATGAGTAAAAGCATTGAATTCTGCAAATGGCCAGTCTACCAAATACTGGTGTATGTATTAAAATGGATCAAATATACTTCAAATGTTCAATAAATTAATTCTTTTAAAATCATGGTGTCTATTTACTTCCGTCATGTCTCTCGGCTACCTTATCTCGGCTGCTCAAGCTCAGCCAACAATTTGAACCTACGTAATGAAGTTGGTTTCATTTGATCACTTTGGTACGAGGTGATAAATGACAAGTAAATTAATAGACTTGATCTTGGTAAATTTCAGGAAAATGCACCAAGTTCTTTACGATCCCAAATACACACACGGTGTTTGTTCTGGAACTTTATTCTGAAAAGGCAAGGATAAGGGAAAGTGTTATCGTCACTATGATAGGTTTCCCAAACAAAATAGGACAAAAGTTATTAAAGTGGTGATCGTTGCTGGCTTTAAATGATTATGGTCGCCTTGATGATGACAATGCAGGTCAGAGTATCGTGACAGTGATGAGAATGAGTGGTGCTGAAGATGTTGATATTACCTCATGGCCGACAGCATGGTCCCGGGGCTGGCGGATAGCTTTGAGGTATTCTCAAAGCTGCTTAGATTGGGTTGGAATCTTGGCACAGCTTTTAACTGTCATCCTGGAATTTCACAGGTAGGGTAACGCATCATTGTATATGCTGTCCCTCAGATGGATGTGAAACTGGGTGTCCATCTGCTGGCATTAGTTGGTGGACATTAAAGATCCCACAGTGTCCTTCGCGTGGAGTAAGCGAGCTATCGCCGGAACTCTAGTCAAAATTCCAAATTCCTCTTCTAACTTCCATTGGGCACAACATTGGCTGCACATCCGTGCCCCCAGCAAATAATGCTACCCACAAGCACGTGCTGCATATCAAAGACGAAGAAGCACGTTCCCACCCTTTGTACCCAACTTTTCCTGATCCCAGACCACCACCTTCCCCCCTGCTTCCCATTCTACTATCACCCCTCCATTTTCTGCATATACCTTTCCACATCAGCAACTCGTACTCACTTTGACCCTCTCTCCTGGAGGTTATATTCGAACCCAAGCACATGTGGCACCAAGTCCTTGTTGATAGTCACTCGGTAACAAAAACGTTGCTCCCAAAACTCATCGGTGGACATAGTTTCCATGGATGGTTGCACCTGAACATGTTCATTTACACTACACCTATTTATTCTCCGGAAAAAAATTGTTTTCCAAGCTACCTTCTCATCTACAATTGGTATACGTAGTTTATTTGTTCAAGCACTGAGCAATACCTGTTAACTCTGGTTGAAAGACTTGGCCAACCCAAGGTTCTTTGTAGGCACCATCATTTAATTACTTTACTGTAACAAGATTTAATTTAACTCCTCATTATTAAGCTTTATCAGATTTCACCATAATTGGATTTAGGGTTATGCAGATATATATGATTGAAGTTGAAGCCCAGGCACAGCTTGTTTGCTTGGGCTCTTACAAGTCATTGTACAATTGATGAATTAAAATGATACTCAAAAGCCTATTATTATCAAATGTATTTATGAGGACATGTGGAAACTTTCAAACTTTCTTTGCCTTAACGTTCCTGAGATTATATAACAAAGTAGTTTGATGTTTCGTTTCGTTAAGCCAACATGTTTGCTGTGAAGATCCAACGAAACATGTGTCGTGTCTGACTTTGCACTCCGAAGATGTAGAACAAAAAGTTTTCTCGGTTTTTTTCACTTCATCGATGACATCATTTATGAGGTGGTGTAAGGAATAATTGGTTGTTTCCTTCTCTTTGCTCTGAAGGTCATTGCGAAATTTTGGCTTTCCATGACTGTGTCCATGAAATGTCGAGAATGTGCAGCAAATTGATATTGTCAATTCATTAATTACATCATTTGTGACTTCGCCCGTAAAGAATAATGAATGGATTATTTTTGACTCATTCAAACGAAAGCCTGTGAAAAATTGCACATACCCTCCTGCTTTATCGTCGTTGAATTATATTGGAGAAAAACTGCGTACTTGAACCTGAGACTTTCAGTCTGGAATATCGTACAATAGCATAAAATTATAATCACTTATTTCTTCGCTAATTGAAGAGGTTGACGAGATTTCGAGATTTCCCATTCTCATTTCGAGATTCTCAACTACTTGTTTAAAGGCCTCTATTATTCCCACCTTCTTGAGGGGTGTTTCGTGCAAGTAGGGGTGTTTCGTGAGGGGTGTTTCGTGAGACTTGCAAAATATCGTAATCCTTCCCAGAATGCTCGGGTGAACATGCGCCAAAACCCTGGGAAACGGCCGTGTTCGGGGCAACATAAAGGATAAAGTGCGTCCGAGAGAAGGATTGTGACGTAAAATGGCTCA
Organism: Eptatretus atami; assembly: GCA_035128595.1. Lineage (NCBI taxonomy): Eukaryota > Metazoa > Chordata > Myxini > Myxiniformes > Myxinidae > Eptatretus > Eptatretus atami. Next base: position 168,241,187 of record CM068954.1, on the reverse strand, counting down.
CAAGGCTTCCAAAAAAAAAAGCCAAAAACACTTGGAAACATACCTGGGAGAAAGCGGTTTGCCTCTGCATAATGAAAGAGTTGGAGAACTTTCTGAACTCAACCAAAAGCTTGACAGCTTGCAGATGCCCGTACTGCAAACTGCTGAGGATGTGGACCGGTGCAAGGCCTGTGAATGGGCTGTGGACAGCATGTTCTACCCGACCTCTCTGATCATCCCTGTAAGTGAGTGAAGGTCATATATGGGGCTTCTCAATGCACAGGTTTAGTTTAAAATGATATTTATTCTGAATCATGTTTGGGATGAGAGTGGGGGAGTGGGAGTGGGTGCTCTATTGACTGCGAGTGACCTTGTAAAAACGTCTAGGTTCTGGAGCCACAAGTGAAATTATATGATATTTTTTGCATCTATTGGTAAAAGTAGAAGCGTCCATCCAAATGTGTATTCTATATATACTTTGCTTGCGATCACTCTCTCTCTCTCTCTCTCTCTCTCTACATAATTTTAAAGTGATTCTTCACCATTGAGAGATGGTATATATCATGAGAGAGATGGCTCAAAAACAATATATAGCATGATATTTCAAAAACGTAATGAGCCAGATATGTTCTCATGGATCAGGCATTATGGGGCAGAGGAATGCGCTCTACCAAGTTGCCTTCCAGTTGAAAAATGTATTGGGCCGGTTATGTTTTTGTGGATCAGGCATTGTGTGGTGGAGGTATGTGCTCTACTGGGTGCCCTTCTAGTTAATACTGTATTTGAGTTTTTGACATCAAATGTTCAGCTTATTATGAGAATATGGAGAACACTAATTAATAATACTAGAAGCACCTGCTCCCTACGGGAGCCGTCAAGGGGGTCAAGTTATTATATTTATGCCTATTTTACTCCAAGGGGTCCCAGGATTACACACCCCAAAAATGGTTGCGATCGGTTCAGCCGTTTTTGCGGTACCTGGGAATAGACAGACGGACAGATGGTGAATTATAGTAAGATGATCAGTCATAGTAACTATAAATGGGTCTTATTAGCCCTGAGCGCTGCGCGAGATGGAGGATGCATTTATTTATTTAATAATCGCTTTGTTGTTTTGGGGGGTTTTTTTCCGTGTTTGCATCAAATTTTGTGCTCGGCTCATCTTACATTAACAAATAAAATGAGGCGTGCTCGACAAATGAGTTTAGCCGAAACTTTTTCCCCAAGGGAAAAAGGCCGCAACTGTAACCGCAAGTGAAAATGAACACTTGGTGGAAACAACAGCTACTGCACCCAAAGGTATGCTGGCTACTGCATAGACCTTAAATTTACAATCAGTTCCTGAGGGAGCAGGTGTTTCTAATCCTGTTCAATTATCATCATTTTGTAATCCCTTTTCTTAAAAACAGGTCATCATACTTGTGTAGTATCATATAATTTGGTATGTGTGGGTTTGACTTGTATGCAATCCGAAACCGCTGGACAGAATGAGTTGAAATTTTGTGGTTTTACTTGGGGTGTGCCCTGGAGGGTTTTATGTATGAATAAAAAAAAAATCATAATCGTGGGTGCTCAGCAAGGATGGGGATTGAAATTCTTAACATGCATGTGTTCGGATTGTGGATGAGAGAGTATCACAATTCTCTGCAGTTTGCAGTAATATTATAACCGTATCTCTGTTTGAAAATCTTCCAGAATCGAAAAGTACTTGACTAATTTACACACCTTCTCCATATTTTATGCACTCCTAAGTCCTAACCCACTGGATAAAGTAAATTGAAACATTGTGGCTGTACTCAATGTGTGTATGGGATTCTTCCAAGTCAGGATAATCATCTCCAATTTAAAGATCTCCACCCTCCCTGCCCTTTACCAATGTTTCTTGACAGTATAAATTTAGATTAAACTAGTACTTTCTGATTAAACCGTCAATTCGATTGTTACATGCAGTTGGACTCCTACAACAGAAGTACTGAGATGAAAAAACAAACAAACCTTAAAACCGTAACATTTCCTAATTTACAGCCATAAATATCAAAGGTGTTAAACACACATATTATTACCCAAAATGGCTGTTAGGCCGAAGTGATTAGATTTTAATGAAGATCTTAATCCGGATCTGACTACTCAAATTTTTTTCAGTGATTCTACACCATTGAGAGATAGGGCCAAAAACGATGTAGGAATGTATAGCATTATATATTCAAAAATGTATTGAGCCCGATATGTTCTCGTGGATCAGGCATTACGTGGTGGAGGTATGCGCTCTGCCGAATGCCCTTCTAGTTATTATTATTACTTGTGTACTTCTGAAATTCATGGAAGAAAAATGGCTGGCCCAATTTCCACCAAAATCTCCTTCGGTGCTGGGGTCCCCAGGTTCAGGTCTTGGACATCCACCCCCACCCCCCCCCCCCCACAAGGAAATTTTCTGTATGTATATACGTATGTATATGTGTGTGTCGGTGTAAAAGTCAGAAAAAAAAGTGGCTCGCCCAATCTCCACGAGATTTTGCATACGTGCTGAAGGTAGCCCCCCCCCCCCAACATGAAAATTCAAGTCAGAGACACAAACAGAGATAAGTGGAGGTTAGCCAAAAATTGGTGGATATTGACTCTCCAATAGGAAATTATCTGCATGTATGTTCAGCATGTGACGATCTTAAGAATCGTAGAAAAAACAAGTTAAATCCTTCAATACAGCGCGTGTGGTGAAGCAAATGAGTACACTAATGTTAAAATATGCAAGTTATGCTTTTTCAGTTGAAAAACAATTAAAAAGCGTACTTAATATTTGAAATGTAAAAATCTTGTTATTATTGTGATAAGCACCTATATTATAACAGAAGGAATGAAATTGTTCGATACAGCGTGCAGGGGACCGCAAAAGAATGATGTAAAATAAGAAGAACTTAGCTTTCAGCATTTGGCGATCGGCCGAAATGCCATGGTGGGCGGAAATGACGTCTTTCGTTCGTTCGTACATGAGGGCGCGTTTCTTCGTTTTTTTCCGTCAAGCAATAAATTAAATGGTTTCACATATATAACACGTTAGTTTCACAAATTTCCATTGAAATACTCGGGTATTTCCGTCAATTGTCGCCATTTCCGTCGAGGTTACCCACTGCATCTACCGACGGCCGTCATTGGCTGTCTTGAGGCACGTGGGGGGGGGACACGGGGGACACCGGAGACGTGGTAGACGCCGGCGGGGACATTTCAAACTCGGTACAATTGTATACAGCGCACGCGCTGTAAAAAATTTTTGGTCAATCTCCACCAAATTTTGCATACGTCCTGGAGGTTCATGTGAAGGGCACAAAATACCCCCAAACTCGCCCCCCCACAAAGAAATTATACATATGTCTTTGTATGTCTGAGAATCATCGGAAAAAAACAGCTGGGCCAATCTCCACCAGATTTTACATTAGTGCTTCTGATAATGGGCATAACCCCCCCCCCCCCACCCACTTCCTTACCAGGAAATTGTTGTGTGTGTGTGTGTTGTGTTGTGTGTGTGTGGTGTGTGTCGGTCTGAAAATCATGGGGAATAAAAACGACAACATGAGACTGCCCAACAACATGAGATTGAGGAGAAACTGATGTAAAAGGGGGAAATGAGGTTATTTGGCCCAACATTGCTGTGGTGCACTCCCGGGTTAATTTTTTCCTACAGCGTTGAACGTCCATCTTCATGCTGGTTCACTAAAGTCCAAATAAGCCTTATCTTCATTGGTTGACAACTTGTTTCCTCTATTTCCGTGAGTCTGATTTGCATTTAGGAACAGAACAATTATAGTTAACGATTTCGTACAGGCATTTTATGAAAAAATCTTTGCTCAACATTGAAAAAATTTCAACAAAAAGTATGTCTGCTGTTCTACACTCCTGAATATGTCCTCAACCACATATAAAAAGTCCAAAGGGATCCTCTAAGGGGAAACCTGTGAAAATCACCGGACTATGAGTTGTCGAGCAGTTCGGGTTTGAAGGACGAAGAGGCAGTTCCAGCCGATAGCCAAACAATTTAACACTAAAATAATGAAATAAAAAGCAATACTGAGATACTGAGTACACACTATTCTTGACACCTCATAACAAAAGTCAACAACTTAGGAATTTATTTATTTGTATGCAGCCTGTGGCTGCTTGGCTGCATCATTTTTGGGGGCACAGCTGTCACTGATGCAATGCCCACATTACCCGCTTGCTGGTACTCATTTTGTTGACTTCAAAAGGTCATGACAGGCTGAGTCAACCCACCTGGTGTTAATTATATATGGAAACTCAAGAATTCAAGACCCTAGGATATTAAGCCAGCCACCTTAACCATTAAGCCAACACCAGGCCAAAGTTAGGAATGATGCTTGCCTAATGATGTTATAAATTATGAAATTAAACACTGAAGACCATTTACAATAATTGCAGATTGCCATTTCACAAACTAATTTAAAAAATGAAATTACAAATATTGAACATCACTTAGCAGGACTAGTAATGGTTAAACATAATACCAAGTTGGAAGCATAATACTAAGAACCTTCACAATATTGAGCTTTCAGAATACAATAAAGAGTCTGCGGAGAACTTGACCGTGAACATGTACATGTTATATTATGCAAGGAAAGCATAGATCTGCATAGAAGATGAGTAGTTGCCATATTGCCAGCATCTCCCCACAATGGGTAACCTGTGTCAATGTGCAAGATGCATAAAGAAGCCAACAATGTCATCATCTTCATCTTCACCAAATGCCAGCTGTGTTGTGTTTGTACAACCACATCTTCTGTAGTTCCCACAAAACCGCTTGTGCCACAGAGAGTATAGCTTTTCGCTGGGTTTGCCATTGTAGATGATCACCAAGGATTTCTATCCTGCAGCTACAACATCATCGGTAGAAGCTGACTGCGTATCAAACACCTTGCTTTGTTCACGGAAGTGTCTGCTCGTCTTGAATTTATTGAGAGAAGGTCCTTTTCCGATCCCGTTGAGGCGAGATGTTGCGTCACATCCAAGGAGAGCATGGAGGAAGAGGATGTGTTTGCATATGTCGGACCAGCCTGGTCCTTGATCACCTTGCTATTCCATAAGTGAGGGTTCTTTGTATTTTTCTTAAAGATCCACAGAATCAGAAATTACAACATTTTTTTTTTGATGTGATAATATTGATTTGTAAGAAATAAACAAAGAACTGAGTATGACTTTAAATTGTAAATATATTTTGAGGTGTTAAAGTAAAAAAAAAAAAAAATTCCAACCTGGCTGGTTCTGCCCCTAAAAAAATCCAGAAAACCTCCATGGTCATTGCATCATCTGTGTGATGTAATCACCAGAACGATTGTATGATTGGTCCATAACTTTTTTGAAATATCATGCTTTATATAGTTTTTGGCGCCATCTCTCAATGTGGAAAAATCATTCGAAAAAGTTATTGTATCTGGATCCATAACTTCAGCAAAATGGAATCAATTTGTCCTTGTCATACACCCATCCTGCCCACCATGTTTCATCCGAATCCATCCATAACTTTTTGAGATATCCTGCTCACAGATAGACAGCCGAACACACATACTGGTGAAAACACAACCTCCATCCACCTCTGGCGGCAGAAGTAAATAGGGATAATAATATTGAATAGTGAATCAAAGGTTCAGCATTGTGTATAATGCAATGGGAATATCTCTGAATTGAATGGGATTTATTATTTTGATCTTACAAAACTCAATTGAACCGACACTGTTTTATTATAGCAATTAGAAAGCTTTTGTGAAGCAAAAAAATTATACATTGGCTGAAAATTGAGAAGTGAAATGCAGTGGTGTATTTGTATTGATTTACTTATGTCTAGTGAAGGAAAACATTTGTATGTCCTGTAAGAATAAAAACAGAAAGCAATTATTTCCTGGAAGGAACATGGTTCATAGAAATATAGTTGTGCTCTGAAATGCACCACCCAAACTCACCCACTACACCACCACCCCCAATCCCGGACATCACCCCTGTATTGGACGAAGACAGCTGATCGATTTGGACAATCTTTGATACAAATTTGGAAGTGATGAAACCTCCAAATGTACTTCATTTTGGGAGGCAATTGCAAACCACACAGTGTATTTCTTGCTTAAAAATACACAAGCAGCACCTCCTTGGCTTTTTGAAGACAGTACCTTTCCACTCGTACAATATTATTACATTCATGAATACAATTATTACATTTTTAATCGATATAAATATAATATTCAATTCAGGGATAATCCCAACAGGATCACAAATTCGACCATGTTTTGTGGATGGCCGTCATCGATCTTATCGTGACAGTTGATCTGGAAGTCCGTGAACAAGCATAGAAGGAGAACTAAATAATTAAAATTTATAATCTTGAAAAGCGATCTACGAAGGTCTCGGTATAGATGTTGAAAAATAAGCTTTGTTGCTGACGCTACAGACTCTCCTTGATCACGCACTCTTGCTCTCGGAGGCCTTTCTGCTTGTTCACTGAACCGTAGTTTGCTCTGCTTGTTCAAACCTCTGTTATGTCCCTCTACCCTTTGTAAACCATGCTGCTTTGAGAAGAATATTTCATCTGCAACCAGTGACTTGTTAGAGTTTCCTTTAACTGTGTTGCTCGTTCGACCATCATGTCATGGTGCTTTATCTAAGTTTTGAAACTTATTTTTGCAACGGTGGAAATTTACAAGCAGGCGAGACGTCACTTTAAGGAATATTGGTTGACGACAAAAAAAGTATTAATTAATTTCCTTTGGTGGATTTGTGTGAGGTATCTTCTTTTTGAATGCAAATTTTGAAGTAGCCCTGAGAGCATAAGGAGTCAACAAAAGTATGGCGTAGCACCATGCTATGTAGTCCACACTTGGCTTAGCAGGTAGATGACCCCCCTTGTTACCTCCACCACTGAAGGTGAAGGAGGTTATGTTTTCACCCCTTTCTGTCTGTTTGTCTGTCTGGTTGTGTTTGTGTGCAGGATATCTCAAAAAGTTGTGGACGGATCCGGATGAAATTTTGAAGACGGGTTCGGTGTGTGACGAACTGATTATGTTTTGGTGAAGATCTGGATCCGGATCTGACTACTAGAATTTTTTAAGTGATTCTTCACCATTGAGAGATCGGGCTTAATGGATATACAACAAGATATCTCAAAAAGTTGTGGACAGATTCGGATAAAACACGGTGGACAAGTTATGTGTGTGGCAAGGACGAATTGATTCGATTTCGATGAAGATCCGAATCCGGATCTGGATATGAGATTAATTTAATTTTTAAAGTGATTCTTCACCATTGAGAGATAAGAGCCAAAAACTATATGTTCGTTTTTCGGCTGCTCCCGTTAGGGGTCGCCACAGCGGATCATCCTTTATGATCCGCATACTGATTTGGCATAGGTTTTACGCCGGATGCCCTTCCTGACGCAACCCTGGTCGCCTCTTACGACACAGGGATAAGGATTGGGTTTCGCCATGATTCTGGGCTGCCCTACACCCTCTCATAGCGCGGCCCAGTTGCCAGCCCGTCCTCAAGCGATCCTCCAACCCAAGCCTCCAAGTAGCCGGATTACAGGCGCACGCCACTACGCCCGATTATAGCCAAAAACTATATATAGCATGATAATTCAAAAATGTATTTGGCCCGATATGTTCTCGTGGATCAGGCATTACGTGGCGGAGGTATGCGCTCTACCGAGTGCCCTTCTAGTTTTGAATGTCGTTGTTGGCCACTTGGATTTTTAATGGCAATAGCGATTGTGGTAATATTCCTGACGTGATCTTAAGTTCCAAGAATCCAATTCTTCACTATTTCCAATAATCCAATCTTTCTGTTGGATTTATAAGCAGATTCGGTGGTGTAATGTTTCGAGCATCCGCTCTGGGTCTGGGTGGTCGGTGGTTCGAACCTCGTCCAAGTGATTCCAAATTTGAAGAAAAAAAAAGATACATGCTGCTTCCTTGCTGGATGCTCAGCATTTAATAGGATCTAGAGCATGGACAAACAATGCTCGGAAGGCAATGGAAAACTACCCAGTATAGCCCTTGCCAAGAAACCGTTTCAGCAGCACCAACGCTCTGTAAAGAGTACGGTACATTAAAAAAAAAATTGGATTTATACTGTCAACCTTTGGGATTCTTGACCAGTGCCTTTACTATTAGGCCACCACTGCACCCAATAGGGGTGTTCATCTACACCAAGAGAAAGGGGTTCATATTTCACTTGGTCTTCAACCATAAATCAATGCTTGAAAGGATTCTGTCAAGATAATATTGATCTTGGTGTGCTTTGACAAATCAGTCTGTTTCTAAACTGATGCTTGGAGCTCATAAAAAGCACCTGATCCGTTTGTGATTTCACATTCTTTCATCACCTCTGGCAGGCAGGTATTCCACCACACCATTTTACTACCCATCCAATGGTATGCCGAGAAGGTGATAGATTAATGGGTATTTTCACTCTGATGGTGAATGGTTCACCCATGAAGGTGTATTGAATAAGATTCCATCATTTTGACAAACTGAAGATGAAGCACATCCATGATGCCTGCAGGAATTTCAAAATGGGGTGACGAAGGAATAACAACTAAAAAGAAACAACACTTTTAGCAATTGTTTAAAGCGACTAGAATTAAGAGGGAACTACGCGAAAAACATTTCATGAAAATATTTCAAGTGTGTGTGTGTGTGTGTGTGTGTGTGTGTGTGTGTGTGTGTGTGTGTGTGTGTGTGTGTGTGTGTGTGTGTATGTATATATGTATATTGGGTCGCCGAAATAGGTGACCCTTATTGTCAGTAATTGGGTCGCCAAAATAGGTGACCCTTATTGTCAGTAATTCTGTCTGTTTGTTTGGATGTTTGTTCGTTTGTCATCAGCATAATTGGTAGTAAACGTGGGCGGATTTTGACCAAACACGGGTGGTAGGTACAACTTATGACCCAGTGCTTTGGAAATTGTGATGGTTGCTAGGGATGCTTTGGTTCCCTAGCAACAACTGAAAAACCTTCAAAATCGGTACCGTTCACGCGAAATCAATTCCGAAAGCCATTATCCCACGTAGGGTTATGAAATTTGGCACGAATGATCTACAGGTGATGCTCTATCAAATATATTCCGGTTTTTGTGATATATGGAATACTTTACCCGCAGCGCCCCCTACAATTAGGGTATGCGCGAAAATTGGCGAAAATTGAAGGCCTCCTAGCGACCAGGTGAGTGCATCGATACGAATGAAACCTTGCAGGTTCATGGTACTCAATGAGTACTACAACTTTGCCTCAGGACATATTGACCGATTTCGCTTAGGTCAGGGGTCAAAGGTCAATTAGTGCAAAAATCGATAATATGCGAGAGCTGGAGGTGCCTTCGCGCCAAATGCTACTCCTCCTAGGGTTATGGTCGGATGGTCATGAAAATTCACACTAATCGTCTGGAATACATTGTGCACAAACAATCAAGCCGGATTTTCGATTTAGATCTTTGTTCACCCACAGCACCCCCTCCAACTTTGGGGATTTCCGTTATTCAAACCGCATTTTCGGTACTTTTCATTCAAATGGATACCGAGTAGTTATCAGTAGATGGAACTGGATGAGATTTGATAAGCATAATCTTAAGGTGATTCCCTATCCGCTATATGACATCCATTTTGCTTATATTTATAGTTTCCATGCTCGGCGACCCATCGCCACCTACCGGCTTGTATATGTATATGTATATATATATATATGTATATGTGTACATGTATGTATGTATGTATGTATGTATATGTATATATCCATCTGTATTCACCCCAATGTGATAAGCAGGAGAAAAGTTCTTCGACTTGGATCGAGAACAACGACACTTCAAGTGTCCCTGCTTACCACAGTTGTCAC
>CM068954.1:168192026-168211759 GCA_035128595.1 Eptatretus atami | reverse complement strand
AAATGAAAAAAGTTATAACTCCGCGCTATAATTCCACAGAGACCCCTACGGCCTGTAAAAGATAGCCATACAGCGTAGGGCCACCCTGAGGCTTCTCGTGAAAAACTTACCGAACTTGCCCGCTGTGCAGAAGACGCATTTGTCTCAAAGGGCTTTCAAGGCTTTATGGAACCATGGAGAAAGGATAAGACGAACATTGCAGGAGCAGCTGAATACTGGACAAGCCATTAAAGGGAAGAGATAGAAGCAAGGGTTCTGTTGGTCTCAATGGTGATGTTTGTTTTCTGTTGAGACTATGCGTGTCGACTGACTGACTGTACAAAGTTGGGTTGGACTTGGCTGCACTTTGACATTGGGGATGTGCGAACGGTTTCAAGCAGATATGCATAGCCAATGTTTGAACCACTTGCAGGACTTGTGGAGGAGAGCTGCAGCAATGGTAGCTTGCAGTTGGTTTGCAGACGGGAGGCTTATCTTTGATTGGATCGGAGTGAGTTCAAGTGCAAAGATTGAAGAAGAGACATGTCCGGAGATGCATCTTGGCACCCACCGAGAAACAAATGCCACACCATCTCGATGTAGCAGTGCAATTTCTCCTTTATTTCCAGCAACTCTATTTTCAGCTGAGTTTCTGCAATTTGCTCCACAAGCTTTTGCACGGGGGGCGTTTGCTCCAGCAAGCTTTTGCAATGTTTCCTCATGATCCTACTTCAAGTTACTCAATAAAAGAGTGGGGTCGCCGTGTGGAACCACTGTCATGACCGTTGTGGTTGTTGTGCCATCGTACATCATGTTAATCACAAAAAAAGTTGATGTCACATGTGGGTGGCCATTTTTCCATTCGGAGCTTTGCAGTGATGGAATCGGAGCTTGGCGGCTGTGGGAGAGAGTGGCATGCTGCCATCATTCGACTGATAGTGGAGGCTGTTTGCCTGTATGGACGGTGAGCTAGCCTTTTGAAGCAGGATTTCTGCATTCTTTGGTCCTATGCGTGCTATTCCATGACACAAGCGGACCCACTGTCTCTGGCCAACTCTCACCCAGCTCATTACAGATCTGAGTCTCCGATCTCCGTTCTATGGAGTACAACTTTGTGGTGCTATGGAAACAGTGGCCGCACATGAGAGCATTCTGCACTGTGAGCATGTGGTCCAAGAAGTGTGATTGCAGGGAGAGGAGCCAGAACTTGAACCGGAACCAGAACCACCAGCCTTTACTGATTCCAGAACCCAGCATTTCAGAGGGACCTGATGAAAAAATCTGATGGAGAGCCTTACGCCAGGAGATCAAGAGCGTGCATGCTGAATGCAGTCCTCCAAGAGTGGAAAACCCAGAAGGTGATGAAAAAGGACGTCGGCAGGGAAGAAAGCCGGAGCTGAAAAAAAATGCAAACACAAAGAAAAGAACAGGGGGAATTCAAGCAAGTCGCTGGAGCAGAGCTGCATGAGGCCAAAAGCACATCTCAAACTCACTCCAACTCTCATTCGCAGTCAGCCAAGGCAGACAAGCGTAACAGCCCAAGATCGGTGATGGTGTTGCGTTCAACCATAGTGGCTGTTTGTTCTGGCTTTGGTCTATTGGGATGGACACATTGGGACCCAACTAACCTGCGACGACTTACACTTTAGGGTAAAGTGTTTTGATTGCTACTGTCCCAACGGTTCAATTTTTGCTTGAAATTGGACATGGCATTTAGGATGAGAGCGACGAGTGGTCTCAATTGGTCGGTAAAGGATTGGTTTTGGGAAACCAAAATTGTTCTTGTGGAAGTTGATGTCTGTTTTATGTGTTACGAATTTGATTGTTCAAGAATGAATGTGAAATATATTCAGTAAGCAGGCCATGGCAGTAAAGAACATACAACCATTTTGCATTGCATTGTTTGAGAAATTCATTGACAGTGGGGAAGAATGAGATGTTGGACTGTGGGGTTGCGGGAAGACATGTGAGTCCGCAGAATGGATCAAGCTCTGGAGGAGCGGTTGACTGCGCCCCCCCCCCCCTCGAGTCATTGTCCCTGGCAGCTGAATGTGTATGAGGCTGTTGTGCCAGCCTGGATGTGTGGAGACTCATCAGAGAGGAGGGCCGATTTGGCAACCAGCGGTAAAGAGACCCCTGGCGAACCCATATGAGGGCGTGAGAGCCTGATGTGTATGGGCTGTGACAGAGCCTGGGAATGGTGGAGGAAATGAGGACTCGTCGGAGGGGTCTGAATTTGGGTGGCCAGTGGTAAGGAAAAAAACCCTTGGCAAGCTGTTTTATGAGCTGCATGAGAGCCTGAATGTGAGAGGACCCTCCCCGGAAGGCGTGACAGCAATAAAACTGATTGGCTGTCAGGGACCGAATGGGGGGGGTAGAAGTCGAAGTTCGTAAGTCGAGCGACTTGTTTTTGCCGAGGTGCGACACCACAACTGGAGTGCTCTCATGCCGTCATCTTTATTGTTTTTACGGTATCCTCCCTGCCCAGTTGAGGATCAACACATGTGTGTAATAAACATTTAAGCCATTTTGGTCTTGCAGGGTTGGAATTTGAAGATTCATATTAGATTTATGTGTGTGAGTGAGTTTGAGAGAAGTTCACTGAATCCATGTTACGAAACCTGTACCGGAGGACATGCTTGAGGAAATATGAAATAGGTAACTTCGGGATGGTTGCTGCAGTTCCATATTGGGTATTGTGGCTCCACCAATAGAACACATTTCTTTAGAAACAGGGTTATAAAACGTTTTTTTTCTTTTTTTTGATTAAGGCTTATCGTTACATTAGATGTTTTGTTAGTTTCTGAACATTTATCTACCCGCCCAGGAGTTAGAGCAAGGAACCAAGAGATTTGCAAATTATTATATGAATTGTTGAGTTTAAGGAGTGCTTAGAAACATTAAGAAGAATAGGTAAGTTAGCTACGGCTTGCTTCCCACAGCCCCTCCTAATTTATTTCCCAGACTAATAGGTGTGAGTCGTAAGTGGTTAAGCCGAATGGTAACGCCTGCATTGAACCTTGCAGGGGCTATGGTCTGGGGGGTATCTGTGTTACGGTTTTGGGGTAGATGGAATATTAATAAGGAATTTAGCATGGTGTAAGGTTGATTGGCCTGTGGACGAGTAGAAGTATCTCAATGGAACCAAGTTAGGAATCTGTGTGAGCTTAAAGTGTTATGTGTTCACCACACGAGGGCGTGCGGTGTAATTAGCTTTGGAGTAAAAATAAGGTTTCTCTGTACGTTGATTACCTCTTGTGATTTCCTATGTTTTTTATATTGCAAGCATGCAGTAAAGTTGGGAAAACGTGTCTCTGAAACGACACAAACAGGAAACCCCGCCTTCCCGGGTTTAGGGGTGAGCAGGGCCATGCCCCAGAGTGAGGATATTGAGCACAGAAGGAGAGGCCCAGTTATCGAAGGTGAGGGAGAGCTGGGCATTGCACGTGACGGGATTGTGGAAGCTCACGTTCCGGTCGGCACCAACACACACGGATCCGGTTGAGGGAGCCGCACGAGGCAAGAGTGGCACCTTTGAAAAGAGGAAGCTGGGACATTTGGAGGCCTTCGTGTGTGAAAAAGCAGCTTGTGGAATCGGCCTGTTGCGCTTGTGCCCTGCTACAAGCGAACACCAAATTGCCTTTGCGTGTGCACGTGGTTGGTGTAGGCGCCTCCATTCGGTTCAATTGGGGATTCATTTGGCCCAAGCTGAGTACCAGTGTACTACAAAAGGGTTTTTTTTTTTCATTTCTGTCACCCTTTGTCCTGTATTTGTGTCCGTGGGCGAGGCCTCGATTCGTTAGAATTTATTTATTTAGTATTGGTTATTATCCTTTCACATTATTGTCTTTGTAAAATATTTGTATTTTAGTTAATTCATTAAATTTTATGTATTCCTTTTGAAGAACTTATTCGTGTAATTGTCGGGTGTTTCGCCCGATTAAACTCCTCTGTGTTTCTGGTGATGATGTAATATATATATATATATATTATATATATAATATATATATATATATATTATATATATATATAGTATAGCAGAGTTGGGCTGCAGGATAGCCATGACTGGAGTATGTGCACTCACCTAAATTTCCCTGTCGAAGCCTGGCTAAGAAACTCCTGTTTGGTTGCAAAGCGAATGTTCGATGTGTTGCACTGTCCATCGAATGATGGTAAGGCCAGAGAAACCCAGATGCACGGAGTGTGCATTAAAGATGCCCATGGTGTTTTTGTGAAGAGTGGAGGAGGTATTGCCGGTGCCCCAAAACAAATGACAAATTCCTTACCCTGACTGCTGGGAAGCAATGGCCAATCCATCCATCATACCTTTGCCAGGGAACTGGCTTGGCATCACCATTGCTCAGCAAAGAACATTGTAATTTGATGTTGATATGAATGACATTCGTCAAAAAGGTTGCATTCATCCCCGTTTATGAGATGACCCCAATTTAAAATACGATCAACAAATCATTATTATTGATCATCTTGGAAAAAAAACAATAGAGGAATACAATGATTGAGACCTTGGTATGGCATTCTTCAAAAGACTTGCACAGTTTTCACGAGGAATGAAGCGGGTTTGTGTGTCTTTAAAAAACAACTTTTGATCATCTCAATCTCATCCAACACAGAATACTTGATTCAGTTCTCGACATCAAAACACTTTTATTCTCTGAAATATGCAGAAGCTTCAAGCAACCCCATTATTTCAATTGTGGCATTCATCAAACGATTTGCTGTTGGTAAAATTGCACGTATTTATAGTTTTACGTTTTGTAGAAAAATCCTTTTTCACCAAAGTATTATGAAGATTACTCCACGGCTTTTAGGCCAAATACAGCCAATTTGGCAACTGGAAACACCCACTTCCTTCTGGAGGTTCCTGATGGGCCTGTTAGTGGAAGCTGAATCCTGGCCTGTTACTCCACATCATGGATAGGTTGGTGAACCTCTTTGTCTCATGTCGTGACTCATTAATTTTCTTCTACATTTGCTGAATAGCAGTAGAAAAACAACTTGAACCTTGTCAGTCAAATCAGTGGAGACCTTTCAGAGAGCAGACTTTGCTGTGTGCGGTAAAGGGTTACAGAAGTGCAGAACGCTTTCGTTTTCGTCCTATGGCTGTTTGTAGCTCGAAAGGCATGCTTTTCGTGCTAAGACTTTCTCATTTTTATGCCTCCGCACCAAGGGTGCCGAAGAGCATTATGTTTTCCCGGGTTGTCCGTCCGTCCGTTCCGTTTTCGTTTACGCGATAAACTCAAGAAGCAAATGCTAGAATTTCATCCAAACTTTGTTAAAAAAGGTAAAGTAAAGACAGGGGCAATTAATTGATTAATTTTGGCCAGAGTATAAAGGTCAAGGGTCAAAGTGTCAAACTCTGAAATTTTTACTGTTTTACGCCTAACTGCATAAAATATTGTACAGAATTTTATCAAACTTTGGTACAAAGGTAAAGTAGACAGGGAAATTTAACTGATTAATTTGGGGCCAGATATATAAAGGTCAAGGTCAAAATGTGCAATACTCAGTGTTGTGTGGGAGAGCGGAGGCATACCCGTCGACTGCGCCAGTCAAATTACTTAGTTATCATGAGTCACTCGACACATGAATGTTCTCCACCACCAAGACCATCGAGTGAAGTGGTTCGTTTGTTGCTGAACAACAGGATGACACACAATATGAGCTTTTCTGCCTTTGCATTCCATGCCATTTTGAGGCTGCGGCAGTCATGCCAAGAAATCCTTCTTCTCACTATCAACAGCTGGAGAGAAGAAAGAACGACACAAGAGATTAATCTCAAACCCGACTTCATTTACAAACATGGTCATTGGTTATCTGAGTGAGATTTATTTTGTCTGTTTAAACAGCAGCATCATCACCTGGTGTTAACATCATCGTTGTCAAACCAGCACATTGCAAGGAATTATCAACCACATCTTCTATTCACCTTGTTTGGTCTTCCACCCTCTGCCCTTTTGCTTCTTCTTCCCCCCCTCCCCCGCCCCCCTCACCCTAGTTTCTCCACAGTGCTCATGTTATGCACTACCTCCCTCTGTGGAAATACCCAATCTGGCTCCACTCTTTTGTCTCCTCCTTTTTACTGGAATAACTCATTGGTTATGTTCAGACCGTTTTCCTTCAGGACTTCCCAGAAGTACCCTTTTCTTTTTTTCACCGAGTACATCTATAAAGTAATTGAACAATATAGAATGTGAGTACATCAGACAGTTGTGGAAAACATTCACCTTCCATTCCACCTTCGGTTGGCCATAGGTAATTAGAATGTGAAGTGTATCTAATAAGATATGGACAATAGAATGTGAGTAAACATTCATGAGGGTTGTAGTTCGTGGTGAGGGTATGTAATCTTGATTGTCAGTTCTCGTTCTTTACGTGAACACAGTATTTTAAATGAACTTTCAATCCATTGTTTGCAGAGTAATAAGCAACTCTTAAATAACCATTAAAAGACATATAAAACAAAAAGAGAATCAATCACTTTTACCTTTGTTTTGCATCTATTTATGTTAGCTAAATCCCTGTCATTTTTTATAGATAAAGAAATGCCCAGTGTCTCTAAAATGAGGTCACCTGACTATTAAACACAACTTCTGTGATTACCAATCCCTAGATACAAATTTTTTTTCATCTTTAATAATCACCAAAGGTAGCCTCAATCTTCCATCCGGGCCTCAATTTTACTCTTGATGTTGTTAATATCAAAAGTATTTCTGTCACTTTAGAGGCTCTAAGACAACAATCTCTCTCACTTAGACAGTTGTCCCAATCATACAACAAAAAGACAAGAAACAACCCTCCCAGATGTTTCTGAATTAAAAATTGTTTCCATCGTCATCTCATCATCATCTCATCTATTCTCTTCTGGCCAAGTGGCGCACAAGGCTGCAGTGCATACTCTCCAGTCTGTCCGTCTCTGGCATTGGCCTGGCTTCATCCATGATTCTCCATCCCATCTCTTTTCTTTATTTTTCCATTGTTCTCCTCCAGGTTGTCTTGGACATCCCACTCTTCCTTCTTCCTTCGGGCTTCCATGACAATGCTGTCAAGCAGTTGTTGTCATCTTTCATTCTCAGCACATATCCAATCCATTTCCATCTCCTGGTCTTCACTTCATCACTGATCTTCATTATTTAGTTCTTCTCTGAGTATATCTTCATTTGATACGATGTATGGCCATCTGATTTTAAATTTCCTTCACAGACATTTTGAACATGAATATGTCACGGTTCCATGTCTCCTTCGTTTATCTTCCAAGCCCACATCTATATAATAGCACTAATTTCACAAGTGAGTTAAAACAGTCTTAATTTGGGGTTTTCAATGTATAAATGCTTGAGTTTCATGAAGGATACCATAGCTTTACAAAATTCTGTTCCTAATATCTTCTTCCCCTCCTCCTGTTTGTTGATGATGCCCCAAATAGGTGTATTTATCAACTTCATTAAGATGCTGGTCTCCCCAATTTGAATTCTGTTTTACTTTTACTATTTGTCTTCAAAACCCTCTTTTTCTTCTTGTTTATTTGAGCCTGTTTTTTTTATGCAAATCGATTCATTTTTGTTCCTTTTGTTTGCATATGTTGGCAGCTAGATGACAAAAGGGCAATGTCGTCAGCAAAGTCCAGGCCCTCCAGTTTGGTTGTAAACTTCCACATAATTCCTGTGTTGTTTGCCATCTGTTATCTTCCTCATTATCCAGTCTGCTACGAGCAAGAATATAAAACCGGACATTACATCTCCTTGCTTCACTCCTGTTTTTTACCATGAACTACTCTGATTCCTCTCACTCCTCTTCCATTGTACAATTCACCATCCTCCTATAAGATCTGTACCATCTGATTATTTTGCGAGGAATTGCATAACTAGCCTGATCTTCCAAAAGCTTTCTCGGTGCATGGAGTCTAAGGCATTTTCAAAGTCAAAAAAAAGTAATGTATAGGGTTGCCTACCACACTGCTACCTGCTCAATTATTGTTGTGCAAAATAAAGATTTGTTCAACTGTGTTTCTACCTCTTCTAAAGCCTGCTTGCTCATCCCTCAAACTTGTTGTCAACTCCATCTCTAATTCTGTCTACCAGTACTCTTCCAAATGCTTACTTGGAGCGGATGTTAAACTAATTCCTCTCCAATTTCCACATTCTATAAGAACACCTTTCTGTGTGTATTTTGACAATGAACCCCTGCTTCCCACACTTTAGGTATTCCTCTTTTGTCCCAAAATTACTCTAAACAAGTTATCAACCATTTTCCGTTTGTGTATGTCCACTTTCAGTTAATTCCGCTGTAATTCCATCCTTGCCCCCCCAGACTTACCATTCTTCATCGTCTTTATTGTTCTAATTTCTGTTTTTAACCTCCGCATCGAAGATGGACGGAGGTACTGTTTTCACCCCTGTCTGTTTGTTTGTCTGTTGTTTGTTTGTTTGTTTGTGAACAGTATTACGGAAAAAACTCCTGGACGGATTTCGACGAAACTGGTGGGGGGGATTAGTATGTCTCCAAGGATCATGGTCATTAGATTTTGGACTTGTCCAAAGTCCAATATGCCGCTATGGCGGCCATTTTGAAAAATATATTTGAATTTTTGTTTTTGCATTTCTACATGTTTTAAGTGATTTCCAACCCAAAAAAAAAAAAAATGTTAGAGAAAAAAAAATTTTTGCAACTTTTTTTCAAAAATTTTTCGATTTTATTTGAAAAATATTTGAATTTTTTTTTGCATTCTACATGGTTTTAAGTGATTTCCACCCCCCCCCCCCCCCCAAAAAAAATTGTTAGAGAAAAAAACAACTAATTTTGCACCTTTTTTCCCAAAAAATTTCGATTTTATTTTTTTGGCATTTCTACATGCGCGTCGATCTCGTTTAGTTATTCAATCGTGGTTCG
Source organism: Eptatretus atami (assembly GCA_035128595.1). Lineage (NCBI taxonomy): Eukaryota > Metazoa > Chordata > Myxini > Myxiniformes > Myxinidae > Eptatretus > Eptatretus atami. The sequence continues at coordinate 168,202,873 of CM068954.1, read as the reverse complement.
AGAGTCTGATCCGTTTTGACCTACAATGAATAGATATCAGGTTCACTTAAGTGACCCAGCAGTATTGGTGGCGGAGGTTTTGCACTCTACGAGTGCTCCCCCTCTAGTTGATATATGACTTGTGCTGAATCTTTTATAACAGGATCACATCCCCTTCTGTTATAGGATCAACAGGTATTGGTCTATTAAAGATTTCTTCAAAGCATTATTCTCCACCTTTCTTGGCTGTTTCTTCGATGAGTCGATTTCCGGTCTTATCTTTAACTGCATTCACATTTTTGCTTTCTTCATTACTGAGGATCTTTGTAATCACGTATAGCTTTTTCATCATCCATTACCCACTGCTTTTTCAGCCGTCATAGCAAGGTCATCTGCCCATTTCCCTTGTCTCTTTCTCATGCTTTTCTTAACTTCTTTATCCTTATTCCTATATTGTGTTTCAGGTTATGTTTGATTCTATTTGACATTGCCTGTTCCACATTGCTGTTCAATCTTCTTCTCACCTCCAACTATCTCCCACGACTCCTTCCTGATCCAGGTTTTTGACCCCTCTTTTTTATAACCCAGCACTACTTTTGCCATTTCATTGGTATGCTTTCTCAAAATTCTGCCACTTTCTCTCCCACTATGTCCTCCAATTCCTCCTAATCCCGTAACACATCGTTACTTGTTCTTTCTTTTAATGAGAACTGTTGTTTTGATAGGCCGTTGTTGCAGTTTGATTGTGTCAAGTTTTTTCTGTCTCTTTGGTCTTTGCTTTCTCTTTAATTTCAATTTGATGTTAGTTCATACTGGTTTGGTCGCTTGCTTATACCGTACCACTCATGACTCGAGTGTGCATTATTGATTCCTATGTGTTTCCTAACACCACATGGTCTATCTGGTTCTTTGTCTTTCTTCCTGGAAGGTCCATTGTTTGCTGATATATCATCTTATGTTGGGAAAATGGTGCCAGTTATACAAGATTATCAAGTCCACAAAATTTGATAAGCTTTTCTCCATTTTCATTTCTATCACCCAGTCCATGACTTCCAATGACCCTCTCGTATCCCTCGTTGCTATCTTCCACTTTGGTGCTGACATCACCCATTATTATAAATAAGTCGTGACTTACCCCATCAGCCACTGATTGTAATTGCTCGTAGAAGCTTTCTTTGTTCTTCCTCACTTGCATCGTTGGTAGTGCATAAACTTCAATCACAGAAAGCTTCACATATTTTGAGAAGAATATGATATATATTATCCTTCATTAATCGGTTTCCATTCAAGTCATGAACTGTTCCATCACTTTTTATGTTACCTGTATCTTGCATAAATTATAAATTTTCAAAACAAAAATTATTCAAAACATTTTTCTTCTTTTAAAGCTATCTCGTCACAAAAGACCAGTTCCACAGAGCTCATATTTACAATCTCTCCAAATGATCTTGCCTTTAAAACCAAACAATTGCCTACAGGTGCTTCTTTGACATCTGCTCGAGTGCAAGACCTTCGCACAGTATGCGTTACTTTTGAATCGGTGTTATGGTTTATACTACACAATTTGGTATGGAGAAAGGGTGACCAAGAGATTTAACACTCCTCTTAAGCATTGCCTTTTTCCCCCACTTTCAACACCTGTCTTTCAATCCAAGCAATTCTTTTGGTCTCACCCTGTCGCTCCAGAGGACCATCAAATGAACCTACCATTCTATTTATTATGGTCTGCCATTGGAAGAGGTTCACTCTATTGAACTTCTCAGCATCATCGTCAGACAACACCTCTCTGGGCTGACTATATAGTGAAGTTTGTCATTCAAAATCAGTCCTGGAATGGGCGTACTCCATCATTCCAAGCCATTCCTTCAATATCAGAATCGCTTCCAGCCGACAAACCCTTTGTCCATAACTCAAGTGAGTATACTGTGCTCTCCCTTGCAGCTGGTGCCCAGCATCATATCTTTCTCCTGATAAAGTTATCAATATTATTGGAATCTCCCACAGTGAAGCAGAAGCACAAGTCCTGTTCTTGTCACATCACAACACAGGATGGTGGCCTCTTGTTATTTACTGCTCCTTTATTCTTACCCCCTCTGCTGTTTTAACCCCCTGACCCTCCACAGCTTCTCCAAGTCCCACACTAAACCCCACTTCATTAAACTTCAAATATCCAGCTTAACATCCACCTTAAATCCTTTCTTCCATTTGGTGGAATTCTGCCTTCAGAGACTGTTTCATTCACACTCCTTCCTTCAAAAGCTTCTTGGTGATGCTGCACAACCATCTGATCCCCCTTCACTCCCTGTGATCCTTTCCACTCCCATTAACCCTCCCTATCCAAACCCTCTTCTTTTCTCTTTCTCTCTCCCCTGTTCATTCATCTGTTGCTTATTGCATGTTCCTGTTACCATTTTTTCCCCAATGTCATTCAGTCGGATAGCATTTTACCCTTCTGTCAACTCACTCATTCCACAAACGTAGATGTTATCCAAAATTTCAACCCCTCCATATTTGAATGACTATTTCTGCTACTTAGGATGGAAGATCAACTACATTTTGCCTATCCATCCATCCATCGGGACAACACTCTGTGCAGAGCATTGGGTGCTGCCAAAGCAATTCTTAGCTATTGGATACAATCCTGGACAAGTCACCACTCTGACACAGGAGCAGCAAGCTGGTACTCTTTTGCCGATCTCAAAGGATGACAGGCAGAGTCAACCCTACCTGTATTAATTCAACAGCTGAGCAGGATTTGAAGTTAGGATCCAGGATCCCAAGCCCACCGCTCTAACCATTTAGCCATGCCAGGCATACATTTTGATTTTGCATTTGTATTTGCAGTTTGATTGTGTGATAATATATGTATATAATATATTATATATATATATATATATATATATATATTTATATTATATTATATATATATATCCTTTCTTAAGTCATTTGATCAACCCCAAACGAGAACATGTTGCAGGAATTACTGTGAAAGGTTTGGTGATGACGAACAACACAATTTGTATTGACATCATTGACAGATAACTGGTTCTGGTTCGATTTTCTGGTGGAATCAGATGCTAGCTAATTGCTCCACCATTGAAGCTCCTGGAGAAAACTCTTTGCATTGTGAAGTGTACTGTCTCTCATAGGGGATGTAGAGGCTGGCTGTCCTGCCTGGTATCACACATTTTTATGTGTTAAATATATTTATGACTTATAACGGTTCAGCTGTTTATACAACAACCGAAGCAAACTGCGAATTCCCTGGATTGGTGCATAATCCCCTTTCTTTCCAAGTACTTTTGTTTTCAATAAACCTTGTTCATGTATTACACTCAGGATATTTCTAATTAGAACACGTAAATGTGGCCTACTTTTGCAGGAATAAGAATGACTATGGCCAGTCGACAATTTATATGGGATATAAACTTTCAATTGCATTTGATGTGAATGCCAAACTGGTGTTAGCTAAAATATGCATTGGGGAATTGAAAGAAAATGTGTCGTATATTGTTAACATTAAAATATTAACAATTCAGAATCACCTAACCACTTTTAAAAGATGGTCACTTTTAAAAGATAACATGAATTATCTCATGATATGAAATAAACAGCACTTATTTGGTGTGAACAAATAAACAAAGCATGTCATGGACATTTTTAGCAAGAGCTTCCGCTTGTGAGTCTGGGCGTGCGAGCTGGTCCATGTTTAAAAATAAAAAAAATCCAAATTGAATTGCAAAATAAGTGAAAATTAACATGAGACCAATAACACAGACAAACAGAAGTAAAAAAATATTGAGTAAACGATGGTGATGTGCAGAACGGCGAGAGATACTGAATAACGTACAAGCAGAATGACGCATGATGTGCAGCAGCAGTAGCCATAATGAGAGCAGCATGATATTGGGTACCTTACCGCCTCAAAGTTCCACTTAAAGTCATTCACAACATCCTCACTTGATGTGTATTGCCGCTCAGTCATCAGTGTTCAACCTCGTGCACTCCACTGTGTATCATACTTATAGAAATCTCCGATAGAAAAAGTCTTGAGGGCACTTGTGAGATGCCCATTATGAGGAATTGTTTTGTGATTTGCATGCCCATAAGGGGCCCACTTCATGAGGAGTGTTGCAGCACATCACAATTGTGTTTGCCCAACGATAGTCCAATCAGATATAGCATTAATGATTTCATGTAAATATTGCCAAATAGCAGTATATGCTTTTCCAAACAGTAGGCTGCATTACAATTAATTTATTTATAATGCGACGATCACTTCCTCTTCTAGTCGGCATGCATTGAACTACAATACCAATTGCAGTAAGCTATCTGCATCCAGACCTCCACATTACACCTGTGTGCCCTAATAGTCTTGCTTTGGAATGTTGGTGCAATTAGTGGATGTTTTATACATATATATATAATATATATATTATATATATATATTACTGTATATATAATATATATATATATATATATATATATATATATATATATATATATAGTTTAACCTTGATAATCTCAAAATTTCTGTTACACCTGGAAAAAATAACTGGCTTCTCATTAGTTATTCACGGAGAATATCCTTCATTGCAACTGTTCTTTTTTATGTTCTCTTCTCCTCTGGTGTTCTGTACAAAGGCAAGTTTTCAGTGCTGGTAAAAGCAAACCTAGTGGTTTGTCTTTGTTTGCCAGGGTATTTATGGCAGTAATTTGTTCTTTGTTCAACTTGCTTTCCAACAACTTGCTTTCTCTTTACCAAATCACAGTGGGATATTCTACGTCCACCAGCTAATGCTGGCTGATGGGACATCCACGTAAATGTCCATCCGAGGGACAGCACACTTTGTAGTGAAGCAACATACTGCTTGCGAGCACCAATCCAACACTTTATATTCGGGTCGGAATCAAATCCAGACTAGACAGCTAAAAGGTGCGCCAACCTCTGCACCATTCTTTTATATATTTCTATAAATAAAACCATCTCAAGAGCATCGTTTCTCGTTGCAAGAATGATAGAAAACGCGATTGCAAATTCATGTTGTTAGCCTCCATCACATATGGTGCGCAACACTTCCAAGTGGGAGGTATGTAAGAGTCGTAATCGGGACTGTATTAGACAAAAAAAGTTAAAAAGTTACATATCTTTTTAATCGACTTTAAAGGTGTTCAAGTTCATGTTGAATCTCTTCATGCTTTACTATTATTGGGTCAATAAAATAGAATATTGTAAAAAATTTAACTTTCATTCATTTGCATCTGCAGACATGACAGCCTGCTTAATGTGTACCTGATGGGCTAGGCCTGCTTAAGGTTCCAGCAGACAGTTGGTGTACTCACTGATTGCAAAGCCCTGTCTGCGGAGACACCAATATGACAGGTTGTACTCACGTTGCAAATTGAATCCAAGCGAGGAAGCTCAAAGATGAATGTGTTATCACTGCGTTATCCCGTCAGGCCCTGCATGCAAAGTAATGTTGAATTGGCTTGAACAGTACATTTCTCAGAAGTATTCTTTTTCTTTGTTTGAGCTTAACACACGCATGAAGAAGAGCAGCACAGGGGTGGGGGTGTTATTTTTTTTTATTCCAATGCAGGGTGCTTGGGTAAAGGGAAGGGTGGAAGGGGAGAGAAAAATCCTGATAAAAGGAAGATAGGACAGAAAGGGAGAGCAGTGCTACTGTGTTTTTGGACAGCCAACTGGTCAACTCAAACGATGGATATCAGACGAGACGCATTGAAACCTTTTTTCGACAATTTTTGCGGCAATTCATCTTACAGGCCTACCTATTTTGACTGAGAAGGACCAACACAGTGAATAGAGAAATCAAAGTATGAGCACAAGGTCAAGAGTCATGGTCATGATCAGATATCTGAGAGAGGTGGGAGTGCAAAAGAGGAGAGATAAATGAAAAAAATATGCCAGAGCATCATTCATGCTCTCAATAACGAGGAATATCTAAACATTAGATGAAGTCAGAATACTATACTAATAAATGTCAGTGTGTCTCCTCCATAACTCCAAAACCATGAAACCCAGCAACCTGAAAGTTTGGGGTTGTTGGTTTATTAAAATATGCCTTTTGAAGTAATGAACGGCTTTATTTTATGAAATCCTTTTATCAGGCACATCCTCGGACACCACCACCCACGCTGGACGGGGGGTCCTAATTCACCATTTTGTTCGTCCTATTCCAAACATGTTTCGATTTGACAACACGATCTAACTCCTCCAGACGAATTAAAGTATATAATTGAAATATTATGTCAGATTTGAGAATCGGATCTGGTGTAAAATATAGTGTCGAAATCTGAAAATTTTAACAAATTTTGCAGTTTTTTAACTTTAGTGTATTTTATTTAAGCCAAAGCATTAAACTTTAACTTTTTCTATTGTTTGAACGAATATATTGAGTGAGAAAAGATTATGGAATATGCAGAAAGTGTAAATTCATTGAGTAAACGCCATGCTCATTCACGTGCTTTTATCAATCCATGACGCCACAGACAACAGTGGTCCTTATTTTCGGTCATTACATACGCGGTTTACTCTTTCCGTTTTGGGCAATTTGCTAACATTACAAAATATCATATAAATATACTATTATTAGTTCCACCAATTTATTAATAGTCAATAGTTTCTGGCAAGCGAGAGGAACTTTTTTGTTGCTGCAAGTGAAGAGCTTCTTTTTTGCTTTACATCGTTTTGTTGTGTGATTTTAATACAAAAAATTAATATAAATATACTAAAGTTACTGCAATAGATGAAGAGTGGAGAGTGTCTGGCAAGTGAAGAGGTACGTAGACAGTACACATCGAACGTGGTAGAAATGGGGAAAATGATTCTCCGTGGGGTGTTGTGCGTGTCTGTTCTTGGTTTATACGTGTGTGCGGTATAAACTTGGTGGCAGGTTGGGGTTGTGACGAGGACAAATTGATCGATTTTGGTGAAGATCCGAATCCGGATCTGGATACGAGAATATTTAATTTTGAATGCAATTCTTCACCATGAGAGATCAGGCAACAACGATATATAGCATGATGTTTCAAAAATATATTGGGACCAAAAGTTCTCGTGGATCATGCTTACATGTGGAGGTATTCGCTCTCCCGAGTGCCCTTCTAGTTTTGTATGCTCCCGCCCTTTATATAGAACACAGTGGTTAGAAATAAAACCAAGTGTTTGGCATGTTTTATCAACCCGGTAATGCCCTGGTACACTGCCTTCCCATTTCCTTCCCCTCGAACTGTCTTTCCCATTCCCTTCCCTCACGCTGCCTTCCATTCCCTTCCCTCACACTGCCTCCCCATTCCCTCCCTTCACGCTGCCTTCCCAATCCCTCCTTTCCACTGCCTTCCCAATCCCTCCTTCACACTGCCTTCCCAATCCCTCCTGCACACTGACTTCCCATTCCCTCCCTTCACGCTGCCTTCCCATTCCCTCCCTTCACGCTGCCTTCCCATTCCCTTCCCTCATGCTGCCTTCCCATTCCCCTCCCTTCATGCTGCTTTTCCATTCGCTCCCTTCACGGTGCCTTCCCAATCCCTTCCTTCACGCTGCCTTTTCCATTTCCCTCCCTTCACACTGCCTTCCCATTCCCTCCTTCACACTGCCTTCCCATTCCCTCCTTCACGCTGCCTTCCCATTCCCTCCTTCATGCTGCCTTTCCATTCCCTCCCTTCACGGTGCCTTCCCAATCCCTCCCTTCATGCTGCCTTCCCATTCCCTTCCCTCATGCTGCCCTTTCCATTCCCTCAAAATCGAAAATCCATTGTTCGGAATCGAACGTGGTTTTACTTTTATTTATTTGACATGATTGGAAGCGAAGCGGTGTGGACTGCGGAATGCTTGACTTGTGGATTGTAAACGTGGCCTGCCTTCGGTGGGGAAAGCTCTTGACATCACCACAGCCTTGCATTTGCCAAATACCCTTGGGCGTCGAATGGTGGGGACGGGGGGACAACATATCGATTGTCCCCCCACTTTTTTCATTGAACGTAAAATACGTAACACAAAACGAGCTGCTCTAGTACAACCAGGCCGAAATGCTCCTAAATACAAGAATAAAATTTTTAATCTCTCTATAATTCCAGCCATATCGTCGTTGCATGTTTGTCTGCGACCGCTGTTTCGACAACCACTGGCCGATCTACTTGAAACTTGCCAGGTATATTGCTGGGGACCCGAGGATGTGCCTTTTCAAGGTTTAATTAATCGGACAAGTGGTTCCCAAGTTATGGTCTCCGTACTCGCAAGCCGTTCACGTTCTGCTTGGCCTTTGGGAGTTGGACCAAACCATTTTCACGTAAATAGAGGGAGGGTTGCCCAATACAGAGCCTCTGGATCTTACTTTTGCCAAAAACAACAAAACAAAAAGAACCGTTAGTTTTATTGTCTATTATAGTTCTATTAAGATGATAGGTTAACAATTCAACATTGAGAATCCGGCCCACCGGCCAAGCGTCCATAGCGACGTCGCTTTTTGTCCTTCGATGTCGGCTCTTCCTATTATTGCGAAGCAGAATTCGCAAGCGTTGGATTGTTCAACCACTAACAGGGAACGTTGACCTGACATTTTGAGGTATGTTGGGACGTTTTCGGACTTTGTATGGTCATTTTATGAGTGTTTAAAGAAATCGCGGCTTCATGGCCACGAGCGCACGCCTCGGAAGTGTTAGGCCGCAACGGTTCGGGGCCCTTTAGCGACCAAAATAGGTTTTTCACCTTCTAATTTGTATCGCCGGTGCCTGATATTATTACCTGCACGATGATGTGTGTGTTTAATTTTTGTGACTTTGCACCGTCGATATAATCCAATAAAAGATTTCACGGCCTGGTATGCTGATTGAGATGGTGGAGCTTGTGCAGTGACGCGGTTTCACTTCTACCGGCTCGCACGAACGAACGGAAAGATATTTTGTAATTCTGTTTCATATTTCGCAGTCGATAACAGTGGCCTAAATCCCAACGTTTGAAAACCGGGGTGAAATCGAAGGAAAGTGGGGTATTTTGGCGACTAAATTAGCTTTGAATACTTGGAAACATAAAATAAAATGCGCTGATTCACTCGCTTTTGCGGCGGTTAATGTTAAATAATTTTTTCATCGGTACTTGACTTAGGGAGGTATAGACCTACAAAACGAGAGGTATCATTCGGTCGTCGGAACTTGTGAGGATTAAATTATAAGATTTTTAAAAGGTAGCTGTTGAAAAATATGCAAAATTCACCCAAGCGGGTTCGGACAAACGAACGGAAAAATTATTTTTGAATTCTGTTCTCGGATTATACAGTATCTATAGGTAGTAATGAGATTACCTCGAAAATCCGATTAAAAAAGGCTTAGCTTAGAGCTTAAGCGCGGCTTGCAATTTTTACTCGGAAAATAACGTTCCGGAAGGATATTCTCTTCCGCCATCATCCGAATAATTTTCCGTTTGCACGAGACAAAAGACGAAGGATAGACCGACAGAATAAGGATAAAGATAGACCGAAGATAAAAATGCCCTGTTACGCAAAAATAACCCTTATAATCACATGTCAAAATTTATTCAACTGAAATGTAATTCCCTTCTCGTTCATAGGGATATGGATATCAGAAAGTTTTTTGCGACAGCATCAAGTAGCACATCCCTGACCACTCTCCTGGAGCAATCAAGTTCCCAGAAAGAGGTGGACGATTCAAAGGAAAGATAGCAGAGAAAAGGGTGCATGTGCGAGTACTTGGCCTAATTTCCCAGATCAGCCTTTTCAACCTCATGATGTCAGTTGTATCCCAGTCCAAATACTGCCAAACCGAAAGTTGAAGTTTCAACAACAGTGGTTCAAAGATTTTTCCTTGGCTTATTCTGATCAGAGCATTCGGCAGTGTACTCTCCACACCTGTACGGACCCTGCGTTGCCCGCAGGTAGTCACACAGACCGCAAGGCCACCGTACGTTGAACACAGGGACGCCTTAGACACCCTATGGCGGACCGTGGAAATGGTGCGGCTGCCGTAATTTTTTGGGGGTGCAAAATTCATTTTTCATTGATTAAGAGCCTACGGCAGCCGCACAAAATACGTAAGCCCACCGTACGCCTATGTACGGTCGACGTGGAACACATCTACGTCATGGCTACGCTTGTCGAATTGCTACGGCCAACCTAGAAATGAAAAAAGTATAACTCCGCGCTATAATTCCACCAGAGACCCCTACGGCCTGTAAAAGATAGCCATACAGCGTAGGGCCACCCTGAGGCTTCTCGTGAAAAACTTACCGAACTTGCCCGCTGTGCAGAAGACGCATTTGGTCTCAAAGGGCTTTCGGAACTGGAAAAAGGCTACAGAAAAATTCAGACAACACGAACGATCAAACACACATCGGCTTTCCTCTGAAAATCTGAAAATGTCGCAGAAGTCAACCTGGTGTCCAATGTGCAGCTGAGCAGCAAACTGCTAGAAGAGCAAAGATCTGCACGGTCAGCACTTCTGAAGATTATCACCTCACTGCAATATTTAGCCCGACAAGGTTTGCAATTCGTGGGAAGGATGCCTCTGAAGGGAATTTCAAAATGCTCTTACAGTTGCATGCCGAGGTGATATAAACCTCAAGATGTGGCTGTCAAGGAAGACGATGTTCACAAGTGGAGAAATTCAGAACGAAATTCTACAGTTGATGATCATGCCATCCTCAGAAAAAATCTGCAGTAACGTGAATGAAATGTCCACTTCAGTTCGGACTCGTAACTGATGGAACGCAGGATATTCAGGGTAATGAGCAGGAGTCGTGTGTGTGCGCTATGTGGACGGATTCCTTTGATGTTCAAGAAGATCTCATCGGCCTCTACCAAGTATCATCAACAACAGGAGTATCACTTTCTAAG
>CM068954.1:168163520-168176135 GCA_035128595.1 Eptatretus atami | reverse complement strand
ATACATTTTTGAAACATCATGCTATATATCGTTGTTGGCCCGATCTCTCAATGGTGAAGAATCACATTTAAAATTAAATAATTCTCCAATCCAGATCTGGATTTGGATCTTCACCAAAATTGAATCGATTTGTCCTCGTCACACACCCAACCTGCCCACCAAGTTTATACCGCACACATGTATAAACAAAGAACAGACACGCACAAACGTATAAACCAAGAACAGACACGCACACACCCCACGGAGAATCATTTTTCCCATTTGTACCATGTCGATGTGTGCTGTCTACGTACCTCTTCACTTGCAGACACTCTCCACTATTCATGTATTGCAGTAACTATTAGTATATTTGTATTAATATTTTGTAATGAAAGCACACACAAAACTATGTAAAGCAAAAATAAGCGTCTTCACTTGCAGCACCATGATATATGCAATGGCCCCCGGTGAGGCGGGGTTCCCGCCGTGTCGTGTACCGTGTACCATGTGGCTCTTCTCGTGTGCTGTGCTGTTGTTACATTAAATACTCCGCATCATATCATCATCGTGGTGGTGGGATTCATTTCTTCGTGCAAACATAAAACAGTTACCTTCCCATTGGCGCAGCAACAAAAAAGTTCCTCTTCGCTTGCAGAAACTACTGACGATTAATATATTGGCGGAACTATAATAGTATATTTATATGAATATTTTGTAATGTTAGCAAATCGCCCAAAACGGAAAGAGTAAACTGCATATGTAATGACCGAAAATAAGGACCCCTGTTGTCTGTGGCGTCATGGATTGCAAAAGCAGGTTATGAAGCATGGCGTTTAACTCAATGAATTTACACTTTTTGCATATTCCATATTATTTTCTTCACACAATATATTCGCTCAAACAGTAGAAAAAATTAAAGTTTAATGCTTTGCTTAAATAAATACACTAAGTTATGAAAACCGCAAATTTGTTAAAATTTTCAGATTTCACTCCAGATTTCGAGACATATTTTACACCAGATCCGATTCTCAAATCTAACATATTTCAATTATGATATATGTATATATGTTTATATATATATATATATATATATATACAGCTCTGGAAAAAATAAGAGACCACTCCAAAAAAATTTTTAATCAGCATCTCTACTGTATGGCAGCCACTCCATTCCAGTGTCTGTTGAATTCCAACACAGACACACCTCATTCTACTTAGTGAGGTACTGATTAGGTGATCACCTGAACCGAATCTTATTTAACAAAGAAAAGTATAAAAAACCACTGCTGTGGTCATCACTATCCTCTTGCAATAGGACCAGCTGGATGGCAAAAACAGTGCTAGTAGTACCTCAAAAGTAATTGAAATGAAAAAAATAACTATTGACCATGCAAAAGAGTTGAAAAGAAAAGTTTTGAGTGAGGAAAAGAAGGGTTCAATTCTGGCTTTACTGGCAGACGGATACAGTGAGAGTCACGTTGCTTCCATCCTTAAAATTTCAAAGACGGCGGTTCATAAGAACAAGGTCAAGCGCAGACATTGGGGACAACAAAGCTGCAGACTGGCAGAGGGCGAAAACGACTTTCCACTGACCGGGATGACCGCCAACTCATTCGAATGTCACTCAACAACCGTAGGATGACATCAAGTGACCTACAAAAAAAATGGCAAACGGCAGCTGGGGTGAAGTGCACGGCGAGGACGGTTCGAAACAGGCTCCTAGGGGCAGGGCTGAAGTCGTGCAAACCTAGAAAAAGCCCTTCATCAATGAGAAGCAAAGAGAGCCAGGCTGAGGTTTGCAAAAGACCATAAGGATTGGATCGTAGAAGACTGGAGTAAGGTCATCTTCTCTGATGAGTCCAATTTCAGCTTTGCCCAACACCTGGTCATCTAATGGTTAGACGGAGACCTGGAGAGGCCTACAAGCCACAGTGTCTCACACCCACTGTGAAATTTGGTGGAGGATCGGTGATGATCTGGGGGTGTTTCAGCAAGGCTGTAATCGGGCAGATTTGTCTTTGTGAAGGACTCATGAATCAAGCCACGTACAAGGTTGTCCTGGAAGAATACTTGCTCCTTCTGCTCTGACAATGTTCCCCAACTCTGAGGATTGGTTTTTCCAGCAGGACAATGCTCCATGCCACACAGCCAGGTAAATCAAGGTGTGGATGGAGGACCATCAAATCAAGACCCTGTCATGGCCAGCCCAATCTCCAGACCTGAACCCCATTGAAAACCTCTGGAATGTGATCAAGAGGAAGATGGATGGTCGCAAGCCATCAAACAAGCCGAGCTGCTTGAATTTTTGTGCCAGGAGTGGCATAAAGTCACCCAACAGCAATGTGAAAGACTGGTGGAGAGCATGCTAAGACGCATGAAAGCTGTGATTGAAAATCAGGGTTATTCCACAAAATATTGATTTCTGAACTCTTCCTAAGTTAAAACATTAGTATTGTGTTGTTTAAAAATGAATATGAACTTGTTTTTGTTTGATTATTTTTGAGGTCTGAAAACACTGAATCTTTATTGTTATTTTGACCAGTTGTCATTTTCTGCAAATAAATGCTCTAAATGACAATATTTTTATTCGGAATTTGGGAGAAATGTTGTCAGTAGTTTATAGAATAAAACGAAAATGTTCATTTTACTCAAACACATACCTATAAATAGTAAAACCAGAAAAACTGATAATTTTGCAGTGGTCTCTTAATTTTTTCCAGAGCTGTATATGTATATATATATGTATATATATGAATATATATATGTATATATATATATGTATGTGTGTGTATATACATACATATATACTTATCCAAGCAAGATATTCTATTTTTGTATTTTTAATTAATTTTCTGAAATTTGTAGAATTTATTTCTCACTTGGAGGTTGTGGGTTACGATGTGTGAATAACGGTGGAAGAAGTCTGATTGAATGCAATTTAATTCCAGGCTATAAGGCAACAAAGGTGAAATTTTTGAAACGGGGTGTAGACTTTCTATAGGCACTGCGTTATTCATAATATTATTATTATTTTTATTATTATTGCTATTACTATTACCCCACACAACGCAAATCAAAAAGCGGGGTTAAGAAATTGGTTCAGTTTGTCTGCACACATCAGTTTATGATCGAGAAACAAAATTAATTTCATTTGAATGTTATATTTTGAACATGAACCGGTAAACAAAGGTGTCGTTTTGCAGCACTTTGACCTTGACTTTGTTCCGATCACACATGCACAGAGAGGAATGAGATAATTTTTACTCTGTCTGCCTGTATGGCACTCAATGAAAATACTATTTTGAAGGATGTCATAAAGCACACATACAATATTACAATAGGCATGAATAACTAATGTAATGTGTTGAAAAGGTAGTGTATAAGATGCTGCATCAACAGCAGTAAATTTCAGATTTTTTTTTTCTACAACCTTTAAAATATTTATTTTATTTCATTTGGATTATATACTTGAACACCGTAGAACACAAATCCCCTTTTTAGCACTTTCAACACCCTTGCGTTTGGCACTATTTGGACAAAATATTATGACATTTTATGTCATCACGACCAATTGAATTTGCCACTCACTAACCCCACCTATGTCGTCTTTTGTCAAGACTGCGTTCAGTGCGTTCTATGAACTCTCTAGTTATTGTTGTTGGAACATTTTTATAGCTGAAAATTACTCTGGGAAGATATTCCATAGGATACAGTCAAAGCAGGGTAATAATTTAGAATCCACCATGATACAGGTACAAAATGGCCTGCTCTTCTCAAACGGTACCCTGAGACCTTTAACATTTAATGCAAGTAGATGAGGCAGTCAACTTCAATCCACTCAACATGGCAACATACTTTAATGTCCTACTCACACAAAACACCAAGATATAAGATAAATTGATAGGTTGAATGAATTGGGTGTGGATATGGCACAGGCATTATAGGCCAAATAGCCTCCTTCTCTGTTTTAGTTTCCTTATACATCCTTGTAAAATGGCTTTAGAAAAATAAAATAGCATCGAGTTTGTCATATTCACTTCGCATGCTGTATGCTAATATCACGGCTCAGTGCCTGGTGAATAGCAGAGCCATATTCCTGAAGTCAATCACAGACCAGTCTACATAGCAAGAAACTCGGCAAAGCCATCATGCTCTCGGGACATTCAGCTGGCTTAGTCTCAACCACACAATTGTGCAGCTCGCAAGCCTATTATTTGCCCAGCTCTCGAGTAGCACTGCACTTCGTTTGAAACACGATGAGGCGTAATGGATTGATTTGTGGGCTTTTTGAATGATAGGCAAATGATGTAATCATCAAACTGATTTCCTCTTTACCTTTGCACTCACGTTTGCTTCTTGAGCAGTGAGGATTGGATTTTCAGCAATTTGAGCTGATCGTTGTGAATAATCCACAAAGCGATGCTCATCAAGCATTCACACCTTGCATATACACATCGACACAGTGCAAGTTTTATTTGTTTTGCAAATGTTCTGCAAATGTAAAGTGTGAATTCAATGCTAAAGTAGGCAACTGTGTTAAGAAAAGAAATAGAATCCAAGGCTTCGGATGACTTCGGATGGCTTCGAGGCTGTTTTGACTGCAGAAACGTTTCCGGTAAAGTTTCTGTTTGAATGTGAAATTCATGTGTGTGGGAGCAACCTGGCAGAGATCAGAAAGCCTTTGGTTGAAATTATTACACCAGCTTTTGATTTTTTTTCTCACGGTGGTGTGTTTGGTTGAACGAATGAGTTGCAGAGGACAGCAAATCGCCATAAATAACGGCTTCAGCCTAGTAGTCATGTGGCAATTTCCGTTTTCTGTTAATCTTGTGGCTGTGGATCAATCGCAACAAACCATTCAAATATTTGATGTTCAATGATCCAAAGTCTACATGAACTGGGATTACAATAAGATCGGATTGCCAAAAAATTCTGAACAATATTTGATGGTCGAGACCTCAAAGAGAAGCAAATCTAACGTCAGTGTATAACATGATCATGGATTTTTAACTTGTCGGTGGTGTAATGGTTAGTTAATCCGCTCTGAGTCTGGGAGGTCAGCAGTCAGATTCTGACCCTGATCGAGTCATATCAAAGACTTCAAAATGATACCCGCTGCTTCCTCGCTATATGTTCAGCATTTTGAGTATATAGCGTGGATTAACCATCCCGTCAGGATGGGAGATTTCTCCTCAATTGTTCTGCTGATTGTGGAGAGAAAAGCGACGTCACAAAATGACATCACTGGTACTGAGAATAAACCGAGAAGTTATCTCACCACATCCCCCACCCCCTCCCTTTCCCCTTCCCAGGTCACTGTCTGTGTTTGAAGGAAGCTACGGTGTTGTTCAATGTCTTTGTTTTGCGCGTATGTGTGTTATTTGTGTTCTTGCTATTCCACGGGCTTTGGACCATCTATTACTAAAAGGACGAGCGTTCGTCCAGCTGGCCATCTTTATTCTAAAGTCTCTGCTCTCTTCGAATAATAAACATAGGGGAAATACCCCTGTGCACTCACTTAGTAGTGGCTGGACAAGAAAACCAGGAAACACAAGAAGGCATGGATAACCAACAAAATATTTAATGGAGAAGAAAGTACATACCTATGGATTTTTTTAATGCAGTGAACAAATTTTGGGACATCATGGGTAAATGAAGGCTTTGGTCAAGTTTCATCAAAATTGTGTGTGTAGTTTCTGAGAAGAAAACAAATACCAATTTTGGGGGGGAAACAACCCCTTCCCCATAAATCTTCTTCGACCCTGATTTATTAAATAGCATCAACAAACTTTGTTTCATCATTGGTGTTGAAGGTTGTGGTCAAGTTTCATAAAAATTGTGTCATTTCTGAGAAGAAAATAAATACCTCTTTTGGGGAGGCAACCCCCCCCCCCATCCCATACACTCCCTCGGTAGACCCCTAAGACACCATAATCTTCTTTTTTTTTCATGCCATGAACTAACTTTGGTACATCACTGGTGATGAATGTTGTGGTCAAGTTTCATCGCATTTGCATCTGTGTGTTTCTGAGAAGAAAGCAAATCCCTCTTTTTGGGGCAACCTCTCCCCACCCCCCTCGTAGAACCCTTCGACTTTTTTTTAATTTTTTTTTAATGGTGCGAACAAACTTTGGTGCATCATGGGTGTGAAGGTTGTGGTCAAGTTTCATCGAAATTGTGTGTGTAGTTTTGGAGAAGAAAGGAAATACATATTTGAGGAAAAAAAAAAAGAGCCCACCCCCATCGAATAAAACAAAAATGAAAAAAAAAAGAAAGAAAAGGATAAAGAAGAATAAAAGAAAAAAACAAAAAAAAAAAAAATAAAACAAAAAAAAAACAAATAAAAAAAACTAAAAAAAAGAAAAGAAAAAAAAAAAAAAAAAAAAAATAAATAAAAAAATCAAAAAAAAAATAAACAAAAAAATAAGCAGAAAAAAAAAAAAAAGAAAAAAGTCCAAAAGAAAAGAGATAAAAAAAAAAAACAAAAGAACAAAACAAAAAAAAAAATAAAAAAAAAAAAGAATAAAAAAAGAAAAAAGAATAAAAAATAATAAAAACCACAATAAGCAAGAGGAAAGAAAAAGAAAAGAGAAAAAAATTAAAAAAAAAGTAAAAGAAAAAAAAAAAAGAAAAGAAAATAAGAAAAAGAAAAAAAACAAGAAATAAGAAAACACGAAAAAAAGAAAAAATTAAAAAAAGAAAAAAACGAAAAAAAAAAAACAAAAAGAAAAAATAAGAACAAAAAAAACAAAAAAAAAAGATGAACTAATAAAAATAATGTAAAAAAACTAAAAAAAAATAAAAATATTAGAAAAAAAAAAAAGAAAATAAAAAAAAAATGTAAAAATAACATAGAAAAAAAAGTAAAGGAAAAAAAAAAAAAGAGTAAAATAATAACGAGAAAAAAAAGAAAAAAAAAAACGAAAGAACCTAAAAAAATAAAAAAAAAGAAAGATGAAAGAAAAAAAAAAAAAAAGGAAAAAAAAGAAAAGAAAAAAACTAAAAACAAAAAAATGAAAAATAAAAAATAAAAAAGATAAATAAAATTGAACAAAACCGTCCCGCCCCACCACCACACAACCGATCTCGAATACCCACTTAAACCTCGTATGTCACGGGTGATGAAGGTTGTGGTCAAGTGTCATCTGAAATGATTGTGTAGTTTCTGAAAATAAGTTTCAAATGTTTACTGACGGACGGACGATGCGCCACCTCATAGGCTCCCCGGAACTACGTTCCAGGTGAGCTAAAAATATTTCCGTTGGAAAGTTAATAATCGATTTACTTGGAACAAAAATTCGTGCACATTTTATCATAAAAATGCCACTTTTAAAAACCTGTTTTACCATGAGTGAAGTGGAAGAATCAGGAATTGGAGCTTTAATGTAGCACTTCCAACAGTCCTGCACAAAGCGTGACTGATACGGGAAGAGCACACAAATTTATATATAGTAATACTTCTTGAAGCAATAGAAAAATATATAAAAGTACAAGGAAGGAGCACACAAACAACAATGATCACGACAGAAACAACGATGTGTCATGCACGAGAACAGCACTCGGGAGAGCGCATAGCCTCGCTTCGTGTGCTCATTCTGAACAAAAACTACAATCGTTAACTGAACACACTACTATTATGGCCCACTGCTATTGAAAATTAAAAAAAAGCAAAACAGAACATGATTGAAATAATGTATATATTCAAATAGATGGTGTGGGTTGAGAGTGGAGGGAGTACATGGAGGGAGGGGCAGGCACGACCATACTTCAGTGGAACGTCTGAGCCAGCTAACTGTTGTACTGGTACCCCCTCACACCCAGGTTTTGCTCAACTGTTCCACCCACTATACCCACCTGAAATCGATAAGCTGATTGGATGAATGTGCTGTTGATGTAGCACAACCATGATGGGCCATGTTGCCTCTCCCTGTGTTAAAGTTTCTTACATTTACTCGTACCACTAATGTCCACTGCTGCCGGTCACGGTGCCAGTGATAACTCGCGTACTTCACCAAACACACCATGGAGTCTTCAACGGAAACCAACGACCAGGGCAGGGAGACAGTTCCACCAGCATAACATCCATCCAATGAACCGACAGCACACACCTTGATGTTTCGCTCTGTACGCGAAACACCAAGTTGACAGTTTAGAGCTGGGTCACGATTCAAACCCAGGTAAGACCTCTGAGTTATCACACCAGCCCTGTGTTGTATTATTTATTTACTCTCCTTCATAAATGCTCCTTCATTATTGATTCTTGTTTTTTTCCACTTTATGAGTGTTTCTGTATTTTTAATGTTGCTCGTGGCGCTAGAATCTTTACCGATCATATGCCTTTTTGTTCACCATTATACAACTCAACTTTCTTCTTATTTAATTTTTCATCTCCTATATTTTACATTGAGGTCACTTAAGAGCCCTTTTACTTTTTAAATGCTTTAAAAATACCAAACATATACCTGTAAAAAAAATAAAAAAATAAATAATCTTCAGTGATGAAACATGTATGCATGTTGGGAGAATGGTAAATACTGAAAGCGAAAAAATTAGGTTAAAAGTAAAGGGAGGAGAGGAAAGAAGGGAGGTTATTTAGGGAGTAGGAAAATAAGAGGGGAAAATGAGAATGGGCAAGGAAGTGGAAGAGTGGAAAATATAATCTATGCGACATACAGTACAGTACTGCAAAAATTAAGAGGGGTGGGTTGGAGTATAAAATTATGCCTTTTTCACATTCATAATATATTGATAGCTCTTTTATACTGCTATAATATATTAAACATACAGTGATCTTACTATAACGCAGCTATCGCGAATGTGGGTATGTTTGCAGCCGAAACTCTGGTCTATTAATTACGTGCGATTGGAACGTAGCTTTTAAACCTTGAGCTTGCACCCTTTTAAACCCTTAAACCTTTTCCACTCCCTGGTGGTTTGTTTGCAAGCCAAGAAGTGGATTGGAAACTGAAGCTACAATTTTTTCGTCAAAATACATGTGCACACAAAATAATTTAATTTGAAACTCATGAAATAATGAAACTATCACAGAACATGGTTATATGAGCTGAAATGGAATATTTGTAGTATTTACAGGAACCCATTGAGATAGTTCTGAAAATAACAATAATAAAGTCATTTTAATAACATTGTAATCATGATCATTTTTTCTTGAGTCTTGAGTTTGAGCAAAACGAGCACCAGCGTACTCGTAACAGGAGCACTGCATCAGAGGCACAGCCATACCCCCAGAAAAAATGATGCAGCCAAGCAGCCACAGGCTGTACACGAATAAATAACTAAATTTCATGATCTGCATTATTATATGTTGAAAGGCAGGTTCATGAAGAGCAATCGTAGTGATCTTTATTGGTCATACTCTATGGATGAATGCTGAATGTGGGTAAGCAGGAAGACTTCTGTAGAAGTTCTGCTCAACAGGAGCATCCTGTTCCCATCGGATATATATCCATCATGCTTTTAGACTTAGATGTGCTATCCCCTCACATCCGCCGCATCACATAAAAATAGTGCACTTTCTATGCAGGGCCAAGATGCTTGGGACACATCCAAACATTAGTGTTTTCATAAACCGAATCCTCTTTACTCTGGCCTGCATTCAGGTCCTGTTGGGCTAACTTGGCAAGTGGAACTCTTTGCAGGTAGCCTATAAGAAGCTCGGTTAAGAGCGTTATTTTTAAAAAGAAAATTATCAGGCCACTTATGGAATCGAACACTTTTTTTTGGCCAATCATGAATACCCAGATTATGCACAAGAATCCAATGTCATCATTCCTCCACAATATGATTGTCGATTTCAATGTTACAGGTTTCATTGTCATGGCATTTGAAAATTAATATATGATGGCGCGTGCAGGTTAACATAGATTTTGCTATCAGGACTGCGATTCCTGCACTGATCACATGAAATATGCTTGCTTTAAAAAACGTTTTGCTGTAAGAGTACATTTAAGCCGATCCAAATTTCAACGAACTCCGTGGTCTTGTGCAGTCATCTTGTTATGGCCAAGATGCATTTCCATTGTTGTTCGAGATTCAAGGTGGAGAGGCCAAAATGCATCTGGTATCCTGGGATTTGATCTGAGCGAAAATTAAAGAAACATAAAATGAGTTTTCATGATGGAATATATGTTAAAGATGGTGTCAAAATGTTTTGGATCATGATTTTTTAAAAAACAACTTTTGAAACCATTTTTTAGGAATGTTAATATTATACGAAGTGGGTAAGTGTTTGATGAGGTGTTTACTAGACAACTGAATACTGTTGGTATCAGCAGTTTTGAGAAACATGAGGATTATTTGTAAAATATTTTGCTCAGCTTGACGCTGTTGAATCGAAGGCCTTCAAGATTATTGGAATCTCGCACGACGAATCTGAGTCCATGGCCGATCACTTTCCCATCGCAGACAGTTTGGTGGTCTCTGTCTTCCATCGCCTCCTTTTTGGTCTTGCACACTGTGCGTATTATGTGCTATGCCCCCCCGCCAAAGATTTTCTGCAGGGTGCACATGGTCCACCATCAAACCCCTTCTGGTGAAACTCCCAAAATCCAGGATCACTGCTCACCCCCACTCATTTGTTCCTCTTTTGTTCTACCTGTGAAACCAACTTCCACATTTTCTTCAGTCTCATTCTTCCCTCCAGGTCTTCAAGACATCTGTTTGCCACCATCTCAGATCATCTCCAGTACAAAACCATGATCTTTTATACCCCCATTAACCATTCCAACCCAAAACCCACCTCCATCCAAATTTCCAGTTTTTCCTTTTTGAGAGTTTGCTTCCATATCGATCTTGTCCACCAAATGCATCTTCCTCTTCCCCTCATTCCTCCTCACACCCATTATTTGTCCAAGTTTCCCTCTATTTTGTCCTTCACCCCAATTGTTGGTGTTTCCCCTCTCTCTCTACTGTCCCTTTTGTAATGTTACGTCCTGATCCATTCAATGTTCCAGCTCTTCCACAAGTCTTGACCTTGTGTACAAAAAAGAAAAGAAATGCAAGAAAACTTTGAAATATGAAGCTTTTACCGTCGCTTCACATTTTCTTGCTTAAAACTGACCATGGAAGGGCAATTCCTCCAAGTGGCAGGAGCAGGGCAATGCCTCCTTGATTATTTTGACTGTGATTGATTATTTTGATTATTACTTATTACTTGATGATTATTATTTTGATTATTACTTGATTATTTTGACCGACCGTGGCAGGGCAATGCCTCCTTGATTATTTTGATTATCATGATCTAAATTTCTATCCTCAAGAACTGCCCTATCAAACGGTGATCCAAGGCTCGTGGTAGAGCACGTAATAATTCGCAAGTGGGATAAATACATTGGTCTACAATTACATCACTCCACTACGAGCCTATTATCTTGTAAAAAAAAATAAAAAAATTCGTAGACGGTGGTCAAAGCAAGAGAGTAAATGTGATTTGAACCTGGGATCTCAGCATTACAAGTTGTTAGCTCACATGGGTTTGCCAAGCAGGCCAAACTAAATCTGTTGTGGTGCTGACAGAGGGAGCTGTGTCGAGGCGCACTCTTTTCTTCTGAGTGGAGGTTGAGCCAGTTTTCCTGCGTAATAGCATGCGCTTATTGATGTTAAAAATCCCATGGCGTCGTTCAGAAATAGTAGGCCTTGGGAGTACCCTGGCTAATTTCCAAATTCCCTGTATGTCTGTGTCTGCCACAGAGGAATGAGGTGGGATGGCAATGCATGTTTGCCTCTGCTCTGCTCCGGTATTGATTCAGCCACCAGAACAAATTCAGAATTCAATCCTCATCAGGAACGTATATCTGTATTAGCAACTAATTCACCGAACCTGTATTAACTTAAATAGTACTTGATTCACTATTGTTTCGTTTTCACCTGTCTTATTGATCTCTGATGTACAAAGGATATGCTTGTGATGCTTTTTTGTTTTTCATATCTTGTGTGGTTTATTTTTCAAATGTTTATGACGTAATTACTTCATACTTGGTTCATGGGACACTTTCACTTATTCACTACTTTGTGGAAATTTAAAGTCAACATTTTCTTGCCTTTTAAGACAGAAATTTGTTGCGACTCCTGTCCAATGCCCAGAGGAATTACTGTGCAAACTTCACTTTAAATATGTATGTTTCGAGTCACTTGTGTTTTAAGGGATTTGAGGGAAAGCCCTTTAACTCTGGGATTTGGATCTGAATTTTCTGAAAATATGTTCACAATTTTATAATGGCATTTCCCACCCAACCCAAGCGGTTCAATCGTAAAATAATTATATAAAAAAAACACTTATTTATTATTTTGATGGCACCGGACACACAAGCATACAACTCATTGCTGTACAACTATTCAACCGCAGGACTGGGTTCACCGCTGGATGCCAGATCGTGGGCGATGGTGCAGAATAGCCACACAGGGTCAATGTTACCAGCAGCTACCACTTGCAATGCCAGAAGCAAGACAGCTTTCCACATTATAAATCTTAAAGGCTCAATTACGTGCTTGATTGCTGCTCATTTTGAGGAGTTCAGCAAATCTCGTTATAATTGTTTGATCCTAGTCATATAGCTGGGGGCAATTGATTGCTTCTGCCAATTGCAGGTGGGAGATGTAACTGGGCCTTGAATATAT
>CM068954.1:168110043-168125386 GCA_035128595.1 Eptatretus atami | reverse complement strand
ATTACACCATGTGATACAATAAATTTACTTGGTATCACTCTAACATCAAATTTATCCTTGGATCCACATATTACTCAAATAGCGAAGTCTGCCTCAAATAAATTAGGAGTCCTGTTCAGATGTCGAAGATTCTTTTCCTCTGAACAGTTACTCCAACCTATATAAAGGATTCATTCGTCCTTGTATAGAGTACTGCTCTCACATCTGAGGAGGTTCCAGCTCCACCTACTTACTGGACAGAATTGAATCCAAAGTTATTACACTTGTCAACTCCACCAATGTGACCTCAAAACTTGACCCGCTCAAATTACGCCGCATAGTGGGCTCTCTTTCTCTTTTCTACAGATATTACTTTGGTGTCTGCTTTTTTTTTTTCACTGATGTCATAAGACCGGAATTTGGAATTTCATGGTCCAGGCGATGCCCACCTCCTCTTAATACACCATGATCTTTAATCCACCAACTTAATGCTAGCAATGAATCCCGGTCTTACATACCCTTCGAGGGAGCACCACATTGAGCAATCAACTGATTATAAACCACCGGGGTGACGATTGCCTGGTCGGCATTTGAACTGAGACTATTTGCTCAGAGGGAGTATGTGTACTTCCTATTCTCAGTCCCTCAGGCAAACAGCAGTTAAAAAATAGGCAAATTCAGTGAACCAATTATATAAGGAGAGCATAATCAGAGGGCAAAGGGAGAGCAACGGTTATCACTACATCAATCATATGCATTTGTGCTTTCAAGCAACAGTTTGGGGCATGCGAAAATGTATATTATTTATATATTGTTGTAGCAACGTCTTGGATATGAAGGAGTGGCTTATCGCTAAACCACATTCTCTGTTTGGAGATGTATAACCGGAGCGGAAAAATAACGATAGTATTTGCAAAGAAGATGCACTTGGTCGAGTGATACCTATGATTCCATACATTGGAACCACACTCGGCGAGATCGGTGCTGCCAAGCAGTCTCTGGTGCTATTGCACAAATCCTGGTGTCATCCACTCCGACCTGGCACTCATAATGCTCGTCATCCACGAAGTGGCCTGATTTTTGCCGACTCGAAGGATGACAGCCTGATCAACCCACTTGTGTGAATTAACGGCACACGGATGTTATCACCTCTGAACGAGGACCTCAAGACCACCACCCGAAACATTTTAAGCCATACCAATACATGCCTACCTCCGCCATGCTGACCAGTTTACGTTTGTATCCCACTCGATATTGAACCTGTACCCGTGAACCAAATATCGAATCGTTCGTCCTTCTTCACCACAAGCCAACCTCCACCAAAGTTTGTCCGAATCCGTTCACAACCTTTGAATTATCTCTCTATATCATTTTGCCCCATTTCACGTTGGAAGCATCACTTTAAATTTCTCGTATCCGTCTTCACCATAAATTAATCAATCTTTCCTTGTCATCACCACATGTCCTATAAATTTGTCCAAATCCGTCCAAACCTTTTGTTATCTCCTATACTTGTATATCTTTTATTCCAAGATTAATAACTCGCTTTAAAAACGTCCAGTATCCTTATCCACATCTTCACCAAAATGGAATTCATTTCTCCTTGTCACACACCCAACCTGTCCACCAATGTTGTCGTTCCGAATCCGTTCCACAACATCTTGAGATATCCTGCACACGACAGACAAATCAAATGGAAGACATAAACTGCATGGAGTCATCAGAAGGAGCCTTATAGAATTTGGTTTCAGCCCGCCTCACTCCTCTACCTCAAACCCAACCAGTGAGCCAAGTGCCTTACAGAAACTTTCTGCAAAATTCACATCTCCTTCGATAGATCGATGAATAAAGAGAAGAAATGAAGCAACGTTCAATATAACATAATTAATGACGTAATAATAGATGTAGTTGCAGTCCAACGCATCAAAGAGTACTTGATTAATACGCTACTCCATCAAGAGTACGTAATTAATGGACATACTTCCAATACATCTATTTTAATTCCAGCAATCTCTGTGTTGTGTGGGGCTGTGTTGTGTGTGTCTTGTGTGTGTGTGTGTGTGTGTGTGTGTGTGTGTTGTGTGTGTGTGGTAGTGTGTGTGTGTCTGTGTGTGTGTGTGTGTCTGTGTGTGTGTGTGTGTGTGTGTGTCTGTGACCGCTGTTTCTCGACAACCACTGTGCCGATCTAATTGAAACTTGCCAGGTATAATGCTGGACCTGAGAGTGCCTTTTCAAGTTGATATTAATCGGACAAGTGCTTCCCAAGTATGCCATTTATTACCAACCAATGACACAAACCGTTGCTGTGGCCATTTTATATCAGCCAATGACAGAAGCGTTGCTGCTTAGGCGTGGTCGATGGGAAGAGAAACTCAGCCACGTTCCCATTACGTTTTTTCTCTTCTCTTCTCTTTATCTTGTGTTTCCTTGCGAAAGGCAAAAAACCATTGGCGCTAATTGAATATTGGCCATTAAAAACTAATAATTTATCAAAACGTTGCAGATCCAGCAGCCTCCGTATTCTGCCCTGACGAGGAAACAAAGAAGAAGCGCGCGTTTCCTCAGCGATGTTGTTATAAGAGGTGCTAACGAGATAAAGTGTGTACAATGTACATGAGGACAATTTTATTATTATTTATTTATTGAAGAAAAATTGTCCGAAAAAAATGTATCAAAAAAAGTGACAAACTCTTTTTGTTTCCAATTGTCAAAACGGTGGCTTTGGAATTGTTAAGGAATTCAGCTCTACTCAACATGCTTGCCAACGAATACATCTCAATTGGTGGTAAAAACGATTCACAACGACGGTTTCCTTACTCATGCTCTACAGTCTGCATTCAACCCTTCTTTGTCATCTCTTGACCTCATTTCATCTATCTTAATCCAGCAGTGGTGTGTGTGTGTTTGTCTGTGTGTGTGTCTGCTGTGTGTTGTCTGTCTGTCTTCTGTGTGTGTTCTGTGTGTGTCTGTGTGTGTTGTGTGTGTTGCTGTGTGTGTGTGTTGACCGCTGTTTCCGACAACCACTGTCGATCTAATTGAAAACTTGCCAGCATATTGCTGGCACCTGACTAGTCCTTTTCAGAGTTTGATAGTTAATCGACGAGTGATTCCCAAGTTATGGCCATTTATTTACCAACCAATGACAGGACATGTGCTGCGTAGGCTGCCGTGATGCGCCATTAGTTACCAATCACAGGACACGTGCTCGGCGTGGCTGCGAGAGGTGCACGGCCGGCCGATGATGAGTCACTTGCCATGCCGGGTTATTGGATCGATCGGTGCTTTAGTTACCGTGATGTAGGAGTCCAATTGGTAAATGGCAGCGAATGTATGGCAAGCAAAGACATGGGAGTAAACTATTTTAATGGGTTTAATTAACTATGTGTGTGTAAGTATCACAGCATTGTTACTTCAATGCAAGCGATAATTCGTGGAATGCATGTAAACATTCCGTACGGAACGCACTACTTCCGATATGACTTAATGTATTTCTAATAATTCTCGATTTCTTATGCGCAGTTATAGATAAACACAATGCCCCAATCCAGTCGTCGTTTACGAGAGCGAAGGAACAGCCTTGGTGTTGTTGTTTCTGGCTTGCTGTGTGAAAGTTTTTTTTTAAGGGGGAGGGGTTGCACGTACGGCACGCAAGACGAAGGAACGGCCTGTGTTTTGTTCTGGCTCGCGGTTGAAATTTTTTATTTTTATTTTTTGTTTGCACGTACGGCCCAGGCAGAGCGCAGGAACGCCTGTGTGTTGTCTCTGCTCGCGTTTAAAGTTTTTATTTTTTTTTCACGTACGCCACGCACGTACGGGCACGCGAGACGAAGGAACGCCTGTGTGGTTTGTTTCTGCAAGCGGTTTTAAAGTATTTGTTCTTTTCTTTTTTTTCCTCCACTACGGCCATGCACGTACGCCACGCACGTACGGCGCTGAGAGCGAAGGAACCGCCTGTGCTGTGTGTTTCTGGCACGCGGTTTGAAGTTTTTTTTTTTGCACGTACGGCCACGCACTACGGGACGCACCACGGCATCACTAGTGTATTAATAACGTATCCTGTTCTCACATTTCACTAATATCTATTTAATAGACACACTCCATGCATTCGTACTAATTAATAGAATGCGTTACTCACTTCCATTAAGACCATGTACGTTATTATAATCATTATGGGTCGCCGAAATAGGTGACCCTTATTGTAAGTAATTCTGTCTGTTTGTTTCGATGTTTGTTTGATGTTGTTCGTTTGTCATCAGCATAATTTGTAAAAACGTGGGCGAATTTTGACCAAACTCGGTGTAGTACATCTTATGACCTAGTCTTGGAAATTGTGATGGTTGCTGAGGACGCTTTGGTTCCTGCAACAACCAAAAAACCTTCAAAATCGGTACCGTTCACGCGAAATCATTCCGAAACCATTATCCCACGTGAGGTTATGAAATTGGCAAGAATGATCTACAGGTGATGCTCTATCAAATATATTCCTGTTTTTGTGATATATGGAATACTTTACCCGCAGCGCCCCTACAATTAGGGTATGCGCGAAAATTGGCGAAAATTGAAGCCCTAGCGACCAGTGAGTGCATCGAACGAATGAAACTTTGCAGGTTCATGGTACTAAATAGACCTACACTTTGCCTCAGACATATTGACGATTTCGCTTAGTCAGGTCAAAGGTCAATTAGTGCAAAAATCTATATGCAAGAGTGGAGGTGCCTTCGCGCCAAATGCTACTCTCCTAGGGTTATGGTCGATGGTCATGAAAATCACACTAATCGTCTGGAATACATTGTGCCAAACGATCGAGCTGGATTTCGATTTAGATCTTTTTTCACCCACAGCACCCCCTCAACTTTGGGATTCCGATTTCAAACCGCATTTCGGTACTTTTCATTCAAATGGATACCGTAGTGTCTATCAGTAGATGAACTGGATGAATTTATATGCATATCTTAAGGTGATTCCCTATCCGCTATATGACAATCCATTTGCTCTATATCTTATAGTTCCATGCTCGCACCCCATCGCCGCTACGGCCTCCTTATTCATATTGTATTCACTTATCAGTAACAATATTGTCATTTTCATTATCATTTTCAATATTATTATGGTATCATATGTCTCTTATCATCAGTCCAATTGTCATGCTCATCATGTTTTAATCATTAAACATTATTCTGTTTTCATGATTTACAATGTTGTTGTCGTCATTACTTATAATCATTATCATTTCATATATGTAATTAATACACGTGTGAAAAAAACAAAAACAGAACGACAAACAGACCATATGCAATGTCCTCTCGTCTTGTGAGTAAAATGGCGATATTTTCACTCCTTCCCTCCGCATGTTTCCATCAAATGTCATCTTCCCTCCATTACTGCTATTTTCACTCGATCTTCTTTCCATTCTCCCCTTATCCTCACACACTTCCTCCTCCCTCTCCTTCCCATGCACCCTCCTTTTCTCGTGTTTCTTTGGGAATTTCTATACTTTACCCCTCTCCAGCCACTATTCACTGCCCCCACTCATTCAAATGTAATCTTATAGATAAGCCCACCAGCAAAATAAAATTGTCTGCAATGTGTGCCGAAGCGAGAGTCAGCAGCATTGCAAGCATCTTCAACACCGTACACGTTTGAAAGTTATAAAAAAGGATTTAGCAATTATCAAAAAAAAGATTTAAGTCCTCAATATTGTATGAGTCATGTTCATGTTCAAGCAAATATATGGTACAATCACATGCCAAGCTACTTCATTGTGCATCGCATGTCAGCCTTTATCCTGCACATATCACTGCAAGAAACCTTTCTGCTGCAGCAGTTGAGATTTGCATTATAAGCAATGCTGTGCTGGCAGTTGCACACATTTGCCGACACACCTCTTGTAGAGCCTTGAATATTAAAGTGCAGATCTACGTCTCTTTCCATTTCTTTTGTATCCCAAGAGTTCACTTTCTGCAAGACCTGAACTCTAAAGAATATCGCTGCAAATGAGTTCAACAGATTAGCCCCAAATTGCGCTAGCTTCTGGAATTTGCTGGCACCAAGTATTGGCAGTTAATGATTTTTGTATTTTTTTTTTGAAGAACGGAGTTGAGCCACAGTTCCTAAGTGATGATGGAGAAATGGTAAAAACAATGTTTTATTCCAATAAGCCTTGGCAGTGGCTGGAATGTTCGATCATTTGTCTGACGTTGAACCGAATGTTAGGTTTAGCCTTAACCAACACTGTTAGCATGGATTGCAACACTGTTGTGCCAGTTGCACCACACAGTTCAAACATGTACTTGTCTATGT
The DNA here is from genome assembly GCA_035128595.1 of Eptatretus atami. Taxonomy (NCBI): domain Eukaryota; kingdom Metazoa; phylum Chordata; class Myxini; order Myxiniformes; family Myxinidae; genus Eptatretus; species Eptatretus atami. Next base: position 168,119,107 of record CM068954.1, on the reverse strand, counting down.
CACGCATTAATGTGAAGCTTAGGCTAACGAACACTGCCACTTGGCCTCCATGTAAAATCTTGCAGCAAAGCTTGAAGCTTGTTCATCATGAACATCTCCTCTGGTGGTATCTCACATCCATTTCATCAGCTGTTTCAAACCACTAAAACACCTGCTTCTTGCCAATTATATTCTGTAGCATTTTGTGTGGGGATAAAACATTGCAAGACATTCAGAGCTATAACAATATTGTCTGCAATGAACCTCAAATTCAGTATTGAGCATCGCGAATACTTTGGCCTTACTGTTATTTAAAACCTAGTGTTGGCTTGTTTAGGGCAGCGGCTTGAGATCCTAGGTTCCTGAGTTCAAGCTCCTTGGCTGCTGAATTAAAAATACACCAGGAGTTGACTCTCCTGTCATCCTTCCAGGTCGGCAAAAATGAGCATGTGTACTGTAAGGGGACACTCATCAGTGCAACCGCGTCCCAACAATGATGCAACCAGCACCACAGGCTGCATCGTAGAAAGAGAGAGAAGAGAGGAGAGAGAGAGAGGAAAGAGAGAGAGACTGGAGAAGAGAGAGAGAGAGAGAGAGAGAGGAGAGAGAAGAGAGAGAGAGACAGAGAGACTGTATTCTTCAGCTCAAGCTCTGCCAAGCTATACGATACATTAAGTGTTGCTTCAAAGGTCAAGAGTGCATCAGACTGAAGAAGCAGGCCACCCATCATGTTTAACTTTGTTCGAGTTTGTCAAATTGTTAATGACCTGCCATCATCTTTGACAAGAAACTAAACCGTCGTCTTTGTACAGAGTATGAAAACGTAAATGCATTCTTAAACATTCCATAGTATTGTATAGTGGTCAGTGCACAATAGAAACAGCAAGATTAAACAGAGTCCTGACAGTTGACTTAGACTGCCTCAGGATAATTTTTTATCCCGGTCTGACACCCTTGAGTGCCTACTCACTTTTGTGTGAATCATAATGTGGGCTATTATTTACTGTGCCTTATTCCTCAAGGTCCAAGATGAAACTTTGCCTGTTGTGTATCAGCATCCTTCAAACTAAGATATCATAAACATTTATTTGTTGATCACATGTCGATTGTTTTAGAGTGAAAGAATCTGTTGCTTCCTCTGCCACCGAGCCAAAGCATGGTATTATTTTCCGATTTGTTTGGCACGAGTTTCATTTAGTTCATTCTTCATTGTGGGGACAGATACTTAGCATTGTCTGGGGCATTCTCAGGTGGTTTTAAGCATGCAGAAATTTACAAGTGCCATGAAGTTGCTCCTTTCTTCAGTTTGACCTTCAGTGATACTGTAGATGCTTGCAACAAAGATCATGATCATGTCAAGGAAGCTCTTCACTATCTGCCGTTCCATGCAACACACATTGCGAGACATACTTATAGCAGGCCCTCTCTTCAACAGGCAAACAAAGACATCAGCTCCAGTCGTGCAGTCCAAATGTGATTTAATTCATGTGTCTCGTGATCAGTCTCGACAATTTCCCAATCCTGCACTGCTTCTGAAACAAAGCTCTGGTGTCACCATGAAGCATCTCTTCACACAAGCAATCCTGGGGATGAAGTGAAAATCTTTCGGTTAAATAAAGACATCTCTCAACTTAAGGAGACAAAAGTATGAAATGTAGCTGGGAAGTCATTTGCTGAGACTAGAGACCAAAAGCAAGTTGTTGTTCAGCTTTAACTGGCTCCAAAATGTCTTTTCCACTATCTGCTCTTTCTTCAATTTCTCAAATATCTCATTTTGTTCTTATCTTGTGATGGATCTTCAGCCAGGTTCCCTTCAGATGGATTTGTGTCTGATGCCCTACTTCTTTGGAAGAAAAAACGACTCTCGAGTTTATTGTTCAGTGAAGAATTTCTCCCTTTTTATCCTTGTTTTCGACTTTAATTGTACTTCATTATAGTTAATTTAGAATACCGAAGTACAGCGTCAAAAGTGTAAATGGATCCCATAATTTATTTTGCTAGTACAGCATCCCTATGGAGTGCAGAAGGGTCATGTTTTCATCCTCTCTGGGTATATAGATTACAAGAATATCGGCTCGTCCTCAAAAAACGTCGGTGTGCTCAGTTCCAAGTTTTTTTGGGAGTGCTCGCCAAATGGCTAAGCACTCAAGTAAGCACTCCATTGATAAGGAACATCTGGCTTGGCAAACACTACCTAGCTACTTGGGTAATTGAACACACCCCAAGTTCCGCCCTTTCAATTTATGTTAAACCACAGGAGAAACTGCTTAAAAGTAATCGTACGTGTTTTTGGTTTATCATTTTTAGCTCAACTGGAATGTAGTTCCAGGGAGATTATGGGATTGTGTGTTGTCTGTCTGTCCACAATACTTGCAACTTCTTCTCTAAAACTGCACATACGATTTGAGAAACTTACACAACATTCGTCATCGTGTATTACAAAGTTTGTTCACGGTATTAAAAAAATTGTGTCTGAAGCCCTACGGATGAAGTTTCAGACGTGCCCCCCCCCCCCTAAAGAGTATTTGTGTGCTTTTCAGAAACGACATTCACAATCTGATGAAAATTGACTTACAACCTTCATCACCCATGATTTGTACCAAAGTTTGTTCATGATATGAAAAAACATCGGGGTTTAAGGTGTGTATGGAGACAGATTACATTTGGGGTTGCCCCACAATATATGTATTGCTTCTTCTCCAAAACTACACAACACCAATTTCAATGAAACGACCACAACCTTCATCACCCATGATGTACCAAAGTTTGTTCATGTTATTTCAAAAACCGCGGTTGAAGGGATTTATATGGTTTGGTTGCCCCCCAACATAGTATTTCTTTATAACATTGGTTCATTGGTGCATTTGCTGATTCCATCCCATGTTGACTTCCTCCTCAGTATTATATATTCCACCAGTTGAGCACCCAGGAGATTGCTGTTATTTTTATCTGGAAGTGTGCCCCATGAAACCCACAATAAACTATATGGCGTTTGGCCAAGGAGGAAAAAATCCTTGGAGAGGCACTATTATAAGTATTAATATGTTTTTTAATAACATTAATATTATGCAATGATCATTACCTCGCCACCAAAGATGAAAGGAGGATTAGGCCATCATCATTGCTCAGAAAATGCTTGAAATCAAGTTTCGTTCCACTCATGGGGGGGGTAGACAAACCTTGATAATATGATAGTATATATCCAAATACATACGTATGCAAAAGTTCTCCACTCAAATAGCTGCAGTTATTGTGTATTTTCATCTTGAAAATCGATGCATTCGCCGCGTTCCTCATTTGAACTCGATCACGTGTGCCACGTGACGCCTCGACAGCCAATAGATCGGCTGACATCGTATGCAAATTACGTCAGACTGTCACGTGACTAGCTAGTTGTCCAAGTGGAAGCTTCCTGCAGGAGGAAATACGCAGCTGATCGCGATTTTTGATGAATATGGCGTGAGGACGCTCCCTAGTGTATATTCACCAGGACAATGTAGCGAACGAAGAAGTCAAACGTTTTACGTCTGTAAGATGGGATAAATGGAGGGAAAGTGTCAACAAATGGCTCGTCTTAGACGGTCACGAACGACGTTTAGCGAGAGTGCCGGTGTAAAGATTTCAAGTTACCCCGGGTAGCTTGAAATCGATTTCATCCTACCCCCTACGATTTCAGATTACCCCCCTCAAAACATTTATTTATGTTTTATTTACAAAAATAGTAATTTAATTGATATGAAACTAATTAGGGAAAAACCATTGACCACGTGACCGCCTTTAAAGAGTTGCAATGAATTTTGATTTTATAATGAATGATTTTATTTTAATATTGTTATTAATTGAAATCAAGATTTCTCACACAGTTATAGTTTTGCCACATTTTTATGAAATCCTTCTTCGATATAGTGATACAAGTAGACTACTGGTATATCCTTTTTAACCAACTCAGACTATACTTACAATTATGGAAACAGTATAAAATCAATGTATAGAAACAATGAAAACAGCTTATTTTTAATCACATTTCGTTGTGGTGGTGTGCGTATGGCAGCTTAGCTGCCGGTAGCTCTAATTTCTAAGCGTGACGTGCGCTGATGCAGTGCCCCTCTAACAGGACAACACTGGAACTGTACCATTTCACCGACCTCGGAAGGATGACAGGCTGAGTGCGTAGCCCTGGTGTTGGCTCAGTGGTTAGGTGGTGGCTTGGATCTAAGGTCTGAGTAGTGGTTAGGGTGGTGGCTTGGATCCTAGGGTCCTGAGTAGTGTTAAGGTGTGGCTTGGGATACCTAGGTCCTGAGTATGTTAGGGTGGTGCTTGGGATCCTAGGGTCCTGAGTAGTTGGTTAGGTGGTGGCTTGGGATCGTAGGGTCCTGAGTAGTGGGTAGGTGGTGCTTGGATCGTAGTCCTGAGTAGTGTAGGTTGGCTTGGATCCTAGGGTCTAGTTGTAGTGGTGGCTTGGGATCCTAGGGTCCTAGTGGTAGGGTGGTGGCTTGGGATCCTAGCGTCCTGAGTTCAGCCCGTCGGCCACTGAATTAATACAACCGGGGGTTGACTCACCTGTCATCCTTCCGAGGTGGTGAAATGAGTACCAGTTCCAGTGTGTGTACGGTAGAGGGGCACTGCATCAGCGACACAGTCACGCTTCAAGAAATTAGGGTGGGGGGTAATATGAAATCGTACCGGGGTAGGATAAATCGATTTCAAGCTACCCCCGGGGTAACTTGAAATCTTTACACGGCACTCTCGGCTAAACGTCGTTCGTGACCGTCTTAGACGAGCCATTTGTTGACACTTTCTCTCCATTTATCCCATCTTACAGACGTAAAACGTTTGACTTCTCCGTTCGCTCCATTGTCCTGGTGAATAATACACGGAGAGCGTCCTCACGCCATATTCATCAAAAATCGCCGATCAGCTGACGTGAATTCCTCCTGCAGGAAGCTTCCACCTTGGACAACCTAGCTGGTCACGTGACAGTCTGACTAATTTAATTTGATGTCAGCCGATCTATTGGCGTCGAGGCTCACGTGCCCACACGTGATCCGAGTTCAAATGAGAGAACGCGGCGAATGCATCGATTTTCAAGATGAAATACACAATAACTGCAGCTATTTGAGTGGGAAACTTTGGATACGTATGTATTTGGATATATACTATCAATTATCAAGTTTTTCTACCCCCCCCCCCCCCCCCCGATGAGTGGAACGAAATTGCACGATACAGCTTACGCTGATGGCCTATATGTTTTACCCTGTTTGTTGCTTACAAAATCGAAGATTTTTCAGGTACATTGATCAGTCGATTTTGTTATTCTGTCTGTTTGTTTGCCTTTTTGTTTGTCAATCGCCTGCAGGTCACAATTCTAAACTTCACAATTCTAAAACCTTCATGAACTTTAACACGTTGCAGAGGTAATCTCAGCTGACAAGCTCTTGATTTTGAGGTCAAAATCAAATTTCTAAAATCATCATTTTTCATCCGATTGACTTGAAATTTGAACAAGATTTGCATATTACGTCACTGATTTTGGAAACCAACTATTATTGAGATCAAAAGGTCAAGGTCAATCAAGGTCAAACTTCTAAAATCATCAATTTTTATCTGAAAAATCGGCAATTTACATCCGATTGACTTGAAGTTGAACAGTATTTGCAGCGTGCATCACTGAATTTGGAAACCCTGAGATCAAAAGGTCAAATGTCAACTCAAGGACAAACATCTAAAATCATCAAATTTCATCTGAAAAAAATCGTCAATTTCAAACGATTACCTTGAAAATGAAGCAACAATTGCATGTCCATCACTGAATTTGGAAACCAATTATTTTGAGGTCAAAAGGTCAACTCAAGGTCAAACTTCTAAAATCATCAATTTCAACCTGAAAAAAATAATCAATTTTCAGCTGATTGGCCTGACTTTTTAAATATTGTCTATTTTAAACTTAATGAAATGGAACATTTGATGTATCCGTGGCAACCTTTGGAAGAGCGGGTGGATTTTGCAATCTTCACTGCATGAGGTCTTTTGCTTGTTTGTCTGTCTGTTTGGTTTTTTTGTGTGTGCAGATATCTCAAAAAGTTGTGGATGGGTTTGGATGAATTTTTTTTGGGCAGGTTGGTGTGTGCACGTACGAATTGGTAGATTTTGGTGAAGATGTGATCCAATCTGGATCCGCGAATTTTTTTTAATTTTTAAAGTGATTCTTCACCATTGAGAGATGTGGAAAAAGCAATATATAGCACAATATCGCAAAAAGTTGTGGACCGATTCAGACGGAACTTGGTCGACATGTTGCTAACATTCATTAAGAGATAAATAATTTGGTGAACTACAACCTTCACTCACGATTCCACTTCAAAGGAGGAGTCTGTGTCGACTCCAACATCAACACGCCTGTTGTATGCCTTGTGGACCTCGAATCTCCAAGCTTTGATGTCACCTGGCTGAAGATTGTCTCTCCGACCATCACTATCTTTCTCTGTTTTACTTACTGCTCTCGCCATTCTACAAACTTTATAGTTTTCTTTGACTATCTCAACTCTTGCAATGAGACCATGACATCCGAACACCTCAAGCAGAATTTCTCCATCTAGGAGACTTCAATGTACACCACAGGAGTGGCTGAAATCTTCCCACACAGATGCTGGGGGGGGGGTTGTAGCTCTTAATTTTCCATTCTTAATGATTTGGAACAAATTAACCCCCCTACCCATATCCCAGATCGTCATGATCACACTACCAATACTTTTGATTTATTCTTCACTTCCAATCCGTTGCATTACAACTACACAATTTCATCTCCAATTGGTTCTTCTGACCACAATCTTGTGAACATCACTTTACTTACCACCACTTCTTCTCATCTGACTTCGCCAAAACACACCAGTATTGGCATTTCAATAATGCTGACTGGACTGGTTTACGAAACTTCTTCTCTGACTTTCCCTGAAAGACTACTGCCTCTCCTCGGGCGATGCCTCTATCTCTGCTGAACATATAGCTGAGGTTAATGTTGCAGGAATTAGGTTATATTCCATTCTCTTTCAAATTTATCTCTTACCAATTCTTGTTTCAATAATTCCTGCTCTGTGCCATTCATGCAAGGGATGCCGCATATCGGACATGGAAAAACTCTTCTTCCTCCAACTCGCATTCAGCTTTCAAATCTGGCAGAAATCATTGCAAACATGTTATTCGTGAGGCGAAGCATTCCTTTATTCAAAAGAAATGTGACAACCTCTCATTCTTCTCACTAATAGATCTTCTGGTCCTTAGCTAAAAGTATCTCCAACAACTTCTGTCGCTCTACCTTTCCTTCGCTTTTCCGTCCGATGATACTACCGCTGTCTCTCCGACCGATAAAGCAACTCTTTTTGTTTCTTTTTCTCCTCTAACTCCACTCTGGATGACTCTAACATTCCATCTCCTCTGATGCTCCCTCACCAATCCTATGTCCCTCCCTATAAGTCTTTTCATGCAGTCAAAAATACTCCTCTCTCTGGACATAAACAAGGACTGCGGGCAAGATGGCATTCCTCCCCATGTCTTGAAGGAATGTGCTTCAGAACTAGCCCGTGCTGCTCGTTTGTTTCGTTTTTATTGAAAACCCAAACTTTTCCTCTTTCCTGGAAACATGCCTGTACAGCCTATTTTAAAGAAGGGTAATCGTTCAAACCCTTCTAACTATCACCCCATTGCTCTGACTCGACTGTTTCCAAAGTCTTTGAATGTCTTCTCAATTCCCATTTTCTCAAGCATCTTGAATCTCACAGCTTCTATCGACCACCAATATGGCTTTCACAAGGCAAGATCTACAGGTGATATCCTATCTTACATTACGAATGTCTGGGCCTCTTCTTTGAGAGACTTTGGGAATCCCTTGTGTAGGCCTGGATATCTCAAAAACTTTTGACAGAGTTTGGCATCGGGTCTGATATCCAAGTTTCCTCTTTCGGCTTTCCCCTTCACTCTGCTCTCTCATATCGAGCTTTCTCTCGACCGCTCTATCTCCATAATTGTTGATGGTTCAACATCTCCCCCTTCCCTATCAACAGCGTATACCTCAGGGTTCCATTCTGTCTCCAACATTCTTCCTTCTTTTTAATTCTTCCACAAATAACCAAATGCACTCGTACGCTGATGACTCAACATTACATTCCTCCATGTCTTTCCCATCTGCCCTGTCTTCCCTCACTCAATCTACATCTCGCTTCATCACAGCCACCTTCTTAAATTGGATTTGGACAAGATGTCCCAGTGGGGAAAATGTAATCAAGTTAAATTTAATGCTTAAAAACTAAATTTCTTCTCGTCTCTCTTCTCTATAACTCCTCTCAACTCTCCAATCTCCTGTGAAAGCTCTATAATTACACCATGTGATACAATAAATTTACTTGGTATCACTCTAACATCAAATTTATCCTTGGATCCACATATTACTCAAATAGCGAAGTCTGCCTCAATAAATTAGGAGTCCTGTTCAGATGTCGAAGATTCTTTTCCTCTGAACAGTTACTCCAACCTATATAAAGGATTCATTCGTCCTTGTATAGAGTACTGCTCTCACATCTGAGGAGTTCCAGCTCCACCTACTTACTGGACAGAATTGAATCCAAAATTACACTTGTCAACTCCACCAATGTGACCTCAAAACTTACCGCTCAAATTACGCCGCATAGTGGGCTCTCTTTCTCTTTCTACAGATATTACTTTGGTGTCTGCTCACAAGAACTTGCTGCTTGTGACCTCCACCATTAGCAAGACCAAGGAACGCTCGACAAGCCACTACATCACATGATTATTGTGTGCCATTGGCAATTCAAGGGTGGGCCGGTACGATGTTTGTTTCTTCCCCTCCACTGCCAAACTCTGGAACTCTTTACCTTCCCATGTCTTCCCAAACACTTATGACCTTCTTTTCAAAAAGCAGATTTTTTCCTTCTCAAAAACTCTTAGACTGTTCTCTCTTTTCATATTTTCTATTCATGCAGTTCTTTTATTAAGGCTTGGCTTCGATGAGGACTATTCAGTCCGTTCCTGTAGCCTTCAACATAAACAACAACACAAAAAATATTTAGCGTGT
>CM068954.1:168071262-168102710 GCA_035128595.1 Eptatretus atami | reverse complement strand
TTCCTTAGGACTTTTTTTCTGTCACTGAGGACATATTCAAGAACCAAAATCTGTTGAGTTTGCTTTTGTTGCAATTTGTGTGAGGTTGACCAAATATTTCTGCAAAAATGCCTGTACTAAGAAGGCATTGCTAATTGAGTTGTTAATCCCAGTGATTTTGGACTAACAATGCAGAAATCAAGAAAATGACCAAATACCAAGACCTCAAGAATGAAGTGAAAAGATCCTGGAAGCTGAAGAATGCCAAAGTTGTACCAGTGATAGTTGGAGCTACGGGAATGATGACGAAGAACCTCACAGAGATATTAAATACCATCGCTGGGAATATTATTACAAACGAACTGCAGTTGGAAGCTGTCCAGGGCTCGGTGACGATCTTGAAGAGAGCCCTCGACACCAAACTTTGAGAACAGAAAACTTCACAGCTTGGCCCATGAATCATAACCCCTTACTGAAATGAAGGTGGATACTTTGAGACGTGGTTGGTCTCTGTTTCACCTCCTGAAACACACACACACATGTGGAGATAGCAGGCAACAGCAACTTGCACGTACGCACACTCGCACAGGTGCCAAATGCCATTGTGGTAATTCAGTTTATGTGCATACACACGTGAAATGTAAACACGTGCAAATGTGCACACGCATCATGTTATGTAAATAAAGATGACAAATACAAAGATTTACCCTGAAACAACGTTGTTTGAAAGAGGATTTAAAATGGGTAATTAGCGAAATTCAATTAAAAAAAATGTGCCAAGCCACAGAACACAAAATGTCGATCTATACTTTATGCCTTCACAGCAAGAACAAACATGGCGAACACCTGGTCGGATGGACCTTGTTGATTTTTAAAAATGTGTCGATGTTGAAGTGAGAGGTGGATTATAAATGGAGATCGCACCATGAGATCCTTGCACATTTTCAGTGGATGAGACACCTCCCAAGTCACCGCACGGCACCGTGATACCCAACAAAGGCAAAAGGCACATCTAATCGATGTGACATTGAAAAATGATATGTTCATTGCTGATATGTTCAGTATGTTGATTTCAATTTTTATTTTTTTTGTGTTCAGTCATTAAGCATAACATATCACTCTCTTTGATAACGCCACCTCCACCCCTCACCTATCGTTTTTTTTTTCCTCCTCCCCCCTCCTCCCCAATTCTCTCTGTTTGTCCACTCCTCACTCCCCCTCCGAATAAAATGCAGCACTCTCCTCCCACACCTCTGTCGCTCTCTCGCGTACTCTCGCGTACAATAGTTACGTACTAATGGAATGTACATTTTGACGCTTTAGACTGCTGAGACCCCTTTGACTGTTGAAGACTCTTTAAGGCTCCTAAAGACCCAAAAGACCCAAATGACCCCAAAATCCTTGAGGACCCAAAAAATTTCGATGTCCTCTAGAATTGGATGTAACAAGAATTGAACATCCCTGGATGAAAAAAAAAATAGAATGTTTACATGATGGTCATGGTATGGCTCTGGGAAGACCTTCTACAGATATACCACATGAAAGACAAGGACATGAAACAATGGACATATCAACACAAGTAATATATCTTCAGTTGTCCTACCCTTCCTCCCACCCATGGCACACTGAAGCTTGTGGCATGCCAGTTGTCCTGAAACAACATGCCTTCGCCTCATGGAAGGCAAATCCAACTGAAGGCAATCTCAGTTCCTTCCACAAAGCTCAGAGCAAGTGTGTGTCTACCATCAGGAGAGTCAGGAAACAACATATTTCTAATGTAAGTCTGAACCCTCAAACCTGTCTCCCTCCTCCAAATCTTAGTGGCCTCTAGTTAAGTCTGTTTCTGGTGTATGTTCCCCCTCCATCCCTTCCCGCACCTCAAATGGCTGCACAGCTGATACTGCACACAAAAAAGGCTGAATGCCTCAACTCCGTGTTTGCTTCTACATCTTGTGTCCCAAATCCATCGCTTTCTTCACCCACCTTACCTGTTCCTGGAATCTGTGTCCTTTTCTCCCGAGAAGGTAGAGATTTTGCTGTCAAACCTCGACTCAAGTTCTGCAACCGGTCTAGATGGCATCAGCCCACGTGTCCTGAAAACCTGTTCTGCTGCTCTTGCTCACCCTCTCTATGTTCAACTCACCCTCTCATTTGCTCAAGTTCATCTGCCATCTACTTGGAAATCAGCAAACATTACTGCTCTGCATAACAAAGGTGCAAAACCAAATTGCTGCAACTACAGACCAATCAGCCTTCTCCCAATCATCAGCAAGGTTATGGAATCCAGCATCACTTCCGACATTAAATCCTTACTATTCTCCAATGGCCTGATTTTTGGATTCAGGCCTGGTCACTCTACCCTGGACTTGCTGCTCCTGCTTTCCCAACAATGGATGGAGGTCTTCATTGCCAGACATGAGATCAGAGCCATCTCCCGAGACATATCGCGTGGTTTTGATGCGGTCTGGCACCTCACTTCCTGTAATGTCCAAGGCAATCTCCACTCATGGCTTGCAGACTTCCTCTCCTGTCTCAGCCGACATGTGGCCGTTTATGGAATTCTCTCATCCCCTCTTCCTTTCCAGGCTGGAGTTCCTCAAGGCAGTGTCCTGGGCCCTGTGCTTCGTCTGGTTTTCATCAGTGATATCTCTGACTGACAAGCCTCTTTATCTCTTTGCTGATGACTCCACCCTCTGCCGACCATCTATCGTTCCTCAGATCTGCGAGCAGCAACTTCACTCTCTGCAGATCTGGATAAAATCACAAGCTGGTCCAACACTTGGAACATGTATTTCAATCCTGACAAATCTCACACACTCACCATGTCTCTCCGAAAGGACCGTCAGGAACCCCCCAACCGCCCCACCACCCCATCCACTCTCTCAACAATCCCCTTGGAGTCCTTTCATTCAAGCTTCTGTGTCTCACTCTCTTCCATGATCTTTCCTGGGAAAGCCACATTTCCAAGCTTCCAAAGACAGTTGCTGAATGGGCATCCTCCTTCATGCAAAGTCCTTCCTTGGCAAACCTGAGCTCCTGACTATGTACAAAGCTTTCAACCACAGTCTGAAGGAGTACTCCTCTCCCCTCTGGGCTGGTGCTTCTGACTCTCGCCTTTCTCGGCTTCACTCTGTTTAAACCAAGGCATTTAGGATCATTTGGATCAGACGTAGACTTAATTGCTTTGGTTCCAGGTCTCTTCGGAGAATCCTTGGCTATCGCTGATTGGACATTGTGTCCAATAAGTGGTTGTTGAGAGAGACTCAAATGAGATTTGTTACCTGCATAGTCCATGAGCATCAACTGTGGCTGTATGGATATGTGGCTCGTTTTCTTGATGCTGATCCTGTTCACCAGATTCTCTCAGCGAGGGAGCCTCGTGAGTGGAGGAGGCCAATGGGCCGACCGCATGCCTCGTCGATGGAGCAGGTTGATCGACACCTCAAGGAGAAGGGGATGGGCCAGGCATCTGCCTGGGGGATGGCCAGACGGAAGCCCCTGGAGTACCGGTGGAAAGTGGACGCAGAGATATGCTGCTCTGGTGCATGCTCCCATAACTGACCTGTCCTGTATCTCAAACAGATGAGGATGAGTCTTTGGGTTCCTCACTCTCGCACCACAGGCAGGTCGGTGGTCTTTCTGTCTTCTTCTGTTTACTCTCTGGCCTCTGCTCTCCCCCCGTCCCCACTCTGTCTGCGATCTGCCCCCCCCCCCCATATTTCCACAGGCACTCAAGGTCCGCCAGCAACTCCCTTCTGGATAAAAAAACAAAACATACCAAAATCAAGAATCACTGCTGACCTTCACTCTTTCATTCCTCTTTCCTCCTCCCTTTGAAACAAACTCCTCCACTCTCTTCAATCCCACTCTTCCCTCCAGGTCTTCAAAACAGCTGTTCAGCACCATATCTTACCTTCCCCCATCAAAAACCATGATCTTTTCTACCCCAGTTAATATGCCCCGAACCCACCTCCTTCAAATTCCCTGCTTTCCTTCCTGAAAGTCCCTGTAGTGACCATCTTGTTTACCTAGTTTAACCCGACCCATCCCTTTCCCTTCCAAAGATCTCCGAATGTCTCTGTTCCCTTCTGTTTTGTGCTTCCCTGCTCTGCCCTCTTGTCTCCTGCTTCCTTGTTGTACATTCTGTGTGTTCGCTCTGATATGAAGCTCAACATCACATACATACATGTATATACATATATATGTATTATATATATAATATATATATATATATATATATATATATAATATATCTATCTATATTATATGTATGTATGTATATATGTATGTGTATATATATATATATATATATATATTTAGATATGTGTATGTGTATAATATATATATATAATATATATATATATATATATATATATATATATATATGTATGTGTGTATATATATGTACTATATATATGTATTTATTTATTTACACACATATAATATATATACATACATATTATATATATTATATATATATATATATATTAATATTATATATATTAATATATATATATACCCGTGCTCCGCACGGAGTTGAATGGGTGGCAAAAGGTGGATGAGGCATAATAGTTGATGTTATGGGAAGCTGGGGAGGTGTCATTAGGATGTGATGCACTATGGTTACCTGTCCTTAGTTTTCTAAAGGACCCCCGTAGATGACATTTGGGTGAGTGTCTTGTTGCTGAATAGTCCTTGTGAGGAATTATTTCCACTTTGATAGATATATAGGAGTAACTTCTTGCATGTGAAAATGCAACATATAGTGGCCATGGGAGAACACAGGGGCTGGGAGGTATATTCCGAGTTTGTCAAATGTTTGGCCCTGGGATTTGTTTATGGTCATCGAGTATGCGAGTCTGACTGGAAATTGTATCCTCTGCAGTGTGACTGGAAGGTTGGCGTCTGATGGGCAAGTTTAAATGATATAGGCCTTGCCCTAACTGAACAGGAGCAGTGGAGTGTGACCGAGAATCAGATGCAAATTTCAATGAATGGCACTTTTTGGGCACATCCGACGATCGAACACCGCTTGGACTTTAATTTGAAGACCACACACGCAAGACACAACACAGGTAACGATGGGGTTGATATGACAATTAATGTAATGAACGCAGTTTTTGGGTGCATCCACATCGAACACCTCTTTAATTTGAACAGTTAACACGCACGCATTCAAGGTACAGAATCTATTGTCGGACACCGCGCTTTCGAAGAACAAAAAAGAAGAGAATCCGGGCATGAAGGGATGACCTCATACCGTTCCCTGGTTCCCCCTACCTCAGATTATAGCCTTTGATGTTATCTGGACGTAGGCCTATAGCAACTTATTTTCGTGTGTTTTTAATATGTACTTTGGATTTCAGACACAAATTGACAGTCTAAGAGGCGTGTTCAGTCTGGGAAAGAGCCAAGGGGTACATCATGTTGGCAGACTCTTGCGCACATTGTTCCCCTCCTTCCACGCTGATTTTTAAAACATGACAACCATTGCTGATGTTCTGAGCTATACGATTTATTAACAGTTGTGTTTATGTTCAGTGTTTTGCAATGAGTACTCCCTTACTCGATTCATATTTTTTGGATAGACGGCAGCACTTACCGGACAGCAGTTCAGCGATGGCACCGAACGGGAATAAATGCGGCCGTCGATGGTTGAAAATCTTGTTGAAGCCACGTTGTCATCCAATTCCAGCTTAGAAATGTAGTGCATCGTCTTCGTCACATTAAGAAACCCAGTATATGGGAAATGAGCACATTCCTGCCAGCGGTTTCGGAGGAGAAACGTCAAAATACGCGCAGACGTTAACAGAAATAATATATTTTTTAAATAAATCTTTACTTTAAATACAATGTTTCTTGTTACAATTTTTTGTGTCAAATTCACCTTCTGAGGTAGTCAGCATGTGCAGAAGAGGGTTTTACATTGCAGACCTGTTTCTCGGAGGGCTTACGCCTCTCGGTGGTGACGGTCTGTCGACGACAGACGTAATGACGTCAGCGAATGACCGATGATGTCATGACGGAATTACGCCTCTCAGCGGTGATGTCACCGTCGCCATGCAAACGAACGTAAAAATTAGAAAATCGCAAAAATTCCCAAACCTGTCCGCTCGATCTCACATAGCCCATGCTGTTCATTAGACCACAGAGCACCCCAGGCGAAAGTGGCGACAATCCGTCGGCAGTTTTGGAGGAGATACGTCAAATTACACGCAGACGTACAGAAATAATATATATTTATTATATAATAGTATTATTATTATTTATATATAGTATATATTTATTTATTTATATATATATATATTTATATATATTTATTATATATATAGTATATATTTGTTTATTTATATATTATATATTTATTTATTTATTTATTTATATATATATTTATTATATATAGTATATATTTATATTATATATATTATATATATATATATATATATATATATTATACAAGTATGTCGTCGACTTACGACCACAATCGGTCCGACCGACCCAGTCGTAAGCGTTTGGTCGTAAGTCGGCCAACCT
Source organism: Eptatretus atami (assembly GCA_035128595.1). Classification (NCBI taxonomy): domain Eukaryota; kingdom Metazoa; phylum Chordata; class Myxini; order Myxiniformes; family Myxinidae; genus Eptatretus; species Eptatretus atami. Next base: position 168,096,197 of record CM068954.1, on the reverse strand, counting down.
TTATTTTTACCTTTATTTATTGCTTGATTCCTCTCGCTTGCATTGTGACGAGGTGAAATTTCCTCAGTCAAATCCTCTTGGAGGAGTAGATGATGCATGCATACATACATACATACATAAATACATACTGTACATACTTTCCCTCCATTATATATAGATGCACACAGTTCTGCATATAATATTTGTTTATAAACATATGTATACAATATGGAAACATCTTATTTGTTTAGTTGTCTTTTGCTATGTTTTATACAGTGTATATAATTGTATAATCACTAAGATTGGTTAAACTGAATTAATTGCTTTTGGGATATATTTAAACTTTGTTGTATGGCATCAGAAAATTGACGTTCATTGGAATGGACTTTCTGAATTTGAATGTTCAGCCATCGATTCAAACGCTTCTCTTCCCAATCAACTGCAATCGCTATTCACACACGTGGTATTGTGGCGTCATCTACAGGAAGAATGTGGCATTGAATCCAGATTTCCAATTTTACCTGGTTTCCTTCCATCTACCCAAACAAAATCCATGGTGACGATTAAAAAATAACTTCATTTGCATTAGTCCATGTTGTTTTATCTTATTTCTGTCGAATGGGTTTACTTTGGACTTTGTTTTTTGAAATGTGTAACACAACATCACATTGAGCCATGAATGATGCGAGTTACCAATTTGCATTCGAACGTGCAATAAAGTCCAATTTCTTTTTGGAATTTTTCACATCGTTTTGAAATTTGATCTTTATGATTAATTGTGCTCTTAAGTCCATAAAATGTCATGAACAGAATTATACGATTCCCAAATACAACTGGTTCGTTCAACTTAGTGAAGTCAATACCGACTGGCATTAATTCAGTGGGATGGTAAATGATTCCTGGTGATGTTTAGTGCACTTCCTTCGGCAGGAATGATTTCTGGCAGGATGACCGATATATGCACACTCACCTTTGAGCTGTCTCGGTGGGTTTGAATTTTGACTCGGCTTTAAACTGTCACCCTGGTGTTTTGTATGCAGGGCGATCCATCAATGTGTGCCCCGTCCATCAGGAGGACGTTAAACTGGGGGAACCATCCACCAGCACTGGCCATTGGTGAACATTAAACATCCCACAATGTTTTTCGAAAAGAGTTGGTGAGTTATCGCCCATCACCGGCACCATGGCCAAATTCCAAATTCCTGCCACCTTCAGTCACATGTCGGAACTGACCAGCTCGTTCGTGATATACTTGGGCCGTAAACGTTCCCCAGCCCCAAGAAGGTGGGGAGTGGGGTGGAGGATAATTGAGGCTGTAAAAGATGTAATAACAAGTGCCACCGTAAAACCTTGAAAGAAACATCAAACTATGTTGGGAAGTCCAAGTCTTGCTGCTTTTATTTTCCAACAATGCCGGACGATGGCAAAAATGTGGTGACAAGACGTATTCATAGTCATAGTCGGTCCTTTTAGCAGGAATGAGTATATTTGTTTTGAAGCTGGTCGTTATTGATAGGTTTTGATGGAATTGTCTGGCACATCAGGAAGAAACTCGATAAGATTGCAGACCTCCTTTATACATGTATAATTCCTTTTCATTTGGCACAAGATTTATTTCACAAAAACATTACAAGAAATAAAATAATAGGTTTGATTGTGCACACATGTCAAACCTTGAAAGGAATGAAAAAGGAATTGCAGACAACTCCATAGAAACTGTCCAAACTTTATGGAAACATCAAACTCTGTTGGGAAGTCCAACTCTTGCTTCTCTTTATTTCCCGACAATCCATGACGATGGCAAAAATCCCAGAGTGAGCACAGGAAAAGTTACTGCGGCATTAATTGCAGTGTGCATGCAAATTGCCGACACTTGAGCCCTTAATATTTAGAATCTGTGCATATTTTTCAACAACTTTTGATTGGACTTGCTGGTTGTGATTGCTTTGGCCTTTGTTGGATTACATGGTGCCATTTCAAAAAATGCTGCCCCTCTGGTTGGGAGTTGTGCTAGCTCTCATGATGGGTATTTGGCTATCACACTTGCAGGAATGATTACTTAGAATGCAGACTACCTGCCAGACATATGTGGTTAGGCCTGACAAATTTACTGTGGAAATGCCAGTTTTTGTCCAAAACATTTGTTATTTTTTGTATATTGATTATGAATTGCATATTTTGACTGTTGTGGCGTTTGTTAGTTGTCTATATAGCAACGCTGTGTGTTTCAAGCATTGTTTTTGGGCATTTTACATCTATAGTCTTTGTTTGATATATTGTGTCAAGCAAAGAGTGCTGCATGAGAGAGTGCACTTCACAGGTTTATAATAAACTAGCTAAAGTACCTAGCATTGCCCAAGGAAATTCAATTCAATATATCTTTAAATATCTCTTGGATGACAAATTGGGGAATGTTGGCTTTATGGTTTTGTATGATTTACCAATCTTGGGCGTTGCAAAATGCTCTTCGACTTGTATGCTTCACCTTCTAAGGATTCCCAACAAACTCCCCTCGAGGCTGCTTATCTTGCACGTTGATCCTCAACCCGAGCCTGTGTCTGCTCTGTAGTATCAGCTGCCTTGGAAGCTGCTTGTCTTGTACGTTGATCCTAAAGTCAAGCCTGTGTCTGCTCTGTAGTCTCAGCTGAGCTGGAGGCTGCTTGTCTTGTCTTGCACATTGATCCTCAATCTGAGTCTGTGTCTGCTTTTGAGTCTCAAGTGACTTGTAGACTGTCATTCTCTTTGCATCTGATTTGTTTTTGCCCATCATGGGTCCTTTTGGTGGCATGTGGCAGTATTTACAATGCAAGTAAGGTACAGTGGCCTACAAAAGTATTCACCCCTTCCAAAGTTTTCACATTTTGATGCCACCTGAGCTTATTTCATGATGCTTTCCAATAAAACTTAATATATAGAGTCTTCACAAACTACTCCAAAGTGATAAAGCTAAATAAATAAAAATGCAGATAAAATATGAATAAGTTCGATTAACAGTGAAAATCAGATGATTCTCAGTTGTAGAAGTAATCAAACCCTTTGCCTAATTAACCCTAAACCACTTCAGGAGCAAATTATTTGTTTGAAAGGTTACAAAATAAGGGTAATAGGTTTCACCCGTATGTAATCAGTGGTTTAACTTTAAAATTAAGCTCTACCACTTATCTAAGGAGTTGTAAGGTGCAACTCACTTGGTGAACCAACAAAGTAAACATTAAGACCAAGAAGTTTTCCAAAAAAAAGTTAGACATAAAGTGGTGGAGAATCACCATTCAGGAGAGGGTTATAAGAAGATTTCAGTCACTCATTATCCCTCTGAGTACGGTGAAATCCATCATTAATAAGTGAAAGACGTATCATACCACCCAGACTCAACCCAGATCAGGTCGTCTGTCCAAACTCAGCAGCCAGGCAAGCAGGAAACTGGTTTGGGATGTCACTGTAAATCCACCAATGATTGAAAGAAAATGTAGCCCTCAACCTTCCTCTGGATGACAGAAGAGGCCACGCAAGTTTGGTTGCACTGGTTCCTACAGGGTGTGAATATATATTATGAGCAAACACGCAAACAAACAAACAAACTTTTTTCTTTATATATTAGACACACCTTATTTTAAAGATTTACTTGCAGGAATGCCAGTCAAAAGTGTCTTTGAATGAGACTCCCAAAATGCCCCACAATGCAGAACCTGAGGTCAAGGTTTCCAAAATATTCTGGGGTGGATGACATGCCCCCTAGACTCTCCTAGCCAGCCAACTTGCTTCACTTGTCAAGCTCCTTCCTCTGTCTTCCTATTTGGAAAACGAAACACTCGAGAGTTCTGAGAGAAAGGAATGATTATTATTCCTTGTATAACTATGACTTGATTTTTCATTGGATCTATCCGTAGAATGATGGAAATCAATTAGCAAATACAATGTAGAGTGTCCTTTAAATAACTTGACAAATGCATCATACAACATCAGTCATTTATTACTCAGCTCAATATAAATCATCACCACGTATTCAAACAAAGCACCAGTATTTGGACGTTAACAGCCCTTTTGACAAATGCTTCAAAATCTGTGGACATCTACATCGGCATTTGACTCTAAAATCGCACGTACACCCTATTGCACCTGCGCCAAATGTCTAGAGAATGTTTTTAATATAAAGGTTCACGCATCTGCGATCTGGTTATGTGTTATTGATTGCAGCATGAGGTAAATAAATACTGTGTATCTTCTATTCTGCAGGATGAGACTGGTGGCCTGGAGGAAGCTCTGTCCCTCTCAATCGCTCCCATTCGCTGCACTTCTCCTGTTGTGCTCGACTGCCATTACTGTTTCTGCCCACACACGACACTCAGGTCAGTACATCCAGGGCGAAGATGTTCTAAATATTTGAGTGGTTGAAGTATTCGTGAAGGCCTTGAAACATTTCACGAAATTATCGACCTTTAAACACTGTTTTTGGGAAGGTGATATTTGTTTTTGACGCATTGCTCAGCATAATGCAAGATTACTACTACATACAACAAGCAGCACACTGAACAAAATGTTAATTTCATTCAAAAATAAATAATTATCTGCTGACCCAGGATTACAACATGACCAAATTAAGTGCTTAAATGACCACTCCTGCACATCCAGATAATACCAGATCATGTGATGGGAAGCCAGAGTTCACAAGTTGTGCAAACCTGGATTGAGCAGACCATCGATGATGATGGTGTGCTTATGGTTGAATGCCCCCTTTATTCCTTGCCCCAGAAGGTAACCAGAAGTCAATTGCGAATGAAATAAGCAAGCTATGTACCAGGGATATAATGAGACTAAGGCAGACAATGTCCGTGAGTCACAGATAAAATATCATCTGAGACGAGGTTTGCTCTTATAATGGATGAAATCAACAGGATTTGTGATAAAGAGCGATAAAGGGTCAACACCTATTCTGCTTAGATGAAAGGTTAACACTATAAATGTCAGCTTCTTCTTGCTTCCCACAGCGATTAGCCCACCTCAATGAATGTCATTTTTGTTCTATCCTTTGACCTACCTGTTTGCCAATGCAGGTCCACACTGTCCTTCACCAGCAAGACTCGTTCTTCATTCTCGTTTAGCTCTATCCTGTTTGTTAAAAACAAATCAATGGAGTAGCACTTATTGCAATTTCTTCTTTGCTGTGATTTGAACAAATTCCTAGTTGGCTGAAACCATTAACAAATTAAAATTCTTGCCCTAACCACTTCTGGGAGAGGGATGGAAACCCACCCAGCATGACCCCCAAGCCAATAAACTACTTTGGCACAATCAATGCTCTGCAACACAGAGTACAGTACATCAGAATGGATATACAGGTTGACAGTTAATTCATGGACACATTTGTCTTGTGAACCTTGCAGAAGTAGAGGGTATTGTGTTTGGGTCTGTTTGTTCCTTTGCAAAAAAAAATTAGAAAAAAATTTTTTTGATTTTTTTTTTCCCCAAGTATGTTGGTCTGCAACATTTGTCTGTCTGTTTGTTTGTCTGACACACGATTTTTGGCCACAGTTTTCAAGCAATCGTTTTGAAATTTTTGCGTGTTTAATCGACCAGCCAAGAATGGCAGCACCAAATTTTGGTGAAGATCCGAATCCAGATTCAGATCTGATAATTTTTTAAGTGATTCTTCACCATTGAGAGATGGCCATCAAAACGAAATATAGCACAATATCTCAAAAGGTTATAGATGGATTCACACAAATCATGGTAGATAGGTTGGGAGTGCCACTATAAAGAAATTATTCAATTTTGGTGAAGATCCGAATCCAGATCTGGATATGAGAATCATTTAATTTTTAATGGATTCTTCACCATTGAGAGATGGGGCTAAAAACGATATTGCATGAGATCTCAAAAAATTGAGGATGGATTCGGATGAAACTTGGTGGGCATGTTGGGTGTGTGACGATGACTAATTGATTCGATCTTGGGTGAAGATCTGAATCTGGATTCAAGAATTTTTCAGATGATTCTTCACTATTGAGAGATGGGGTCAAAAACTTTGTATAGCATTTTATCTCTAAAAGTTGTGGACGACTTGTGCCAAAACGAGGTGGAAGAGTTGGTTAGACGACGAGAACAAGCCGATTTGATTTTGGTAGAGGTCCGGAATCAGATCCGACCTATCGGTGGCATCCAAAATGTAAACTATTCAGCCTGGTGGAGGTATGTTCTCTATGGAGTGCCGTTCCATTTCGCCAAGTTGTCACTGAGTGATTTTTCATTTGTTTATTTGTCTGCACAGAACTTTCGTGTTTTTCTCCGTAACTGCTTGATGGATTGAGACTAAATTTTCATCATCAGAGCTAGTACTCATGTAGAATGTTTTAATCATAACTTTGACGTCATAGGTCACGTGGTGTGGCAGCTATGCTGGAAAAACGGAAAAACTTTGGACCTCTGTATCTCTGAAACCGCAAAAAGTAAAAAATTGAAACTTGGCACATACCAAGTACTCCTCATGGGGAATAAGTGTGATGTTTCGTTGACATCATAGGTTCCTTCGTTATGACGTCATAATTGCATATGTACAATGCTGCATCTGATCAGTATGAACATTATTGAGGGTCATCTAGGGATAAAATGATCCACAGAAAAAAATTGGCATCATCAATCATAATTCGGCAGTTACATTGTTTTAAGAAAAAAAAAACCTTCAAAAATCTTCTTCTCTGAAGTGGCTGAACAGATTGATGTGAAACTTTACACGTATGACCGCCTGTCCATGATGACCAAAAGGTTCACGTATGATGTCATAGGTCACGTGGTTTGGCAGCCATATTGGATTTACCCTAAGACCTATAAAAATACACCACTCAAAAGTCCTGGTGAGGGGTCTGCAATCCTTGATTGCTCTTTTTCTTGTTTTTAATGTTCTGTTTCTTGTTTCTGCAATTTTTTAAAGTAATTAAATGCTTATTGTTTTCCATATTTTGTTATTTTGGTATGGATTAAATCCATCTTTGTTATTAAATTTGGCTTCTGGGACACTCTACCCCTCTGCCCTCCTCCCCCACCTCAATCCTGGCTTTTGGATGTGGTGACCACATATGTGGAAATGTCGATGTGATTATCGTTAAAAAAAAACAAAAAAAAACTTAATGTTATATATATATATATATATATATATATTGTTGTTTTGATATGGATTAAATCCATCTGTGTTATTAAATTGTTTTTGTGTCATGGTTATCCATGAGGATTATGGTATCGTAATGTGGTGTGTCGTAATGTGGTGTGTCGTGTCGTAATGTGGTGTGTCGTAATGTGGTGCCATTCCTACCTTATTTGGTTGTTTTTTTCTGAGATTTCATCCCTCTGTTTTTACTTTTTTTTAACGTTTTTCTTCTTCTTTTCTTTTCTTGTCATATAATAGAATGTGTGATGGGAGTTATAACTATGTGACAATACATTAAATGAGCTTGGTGTTGTCTTTGTGATTAGGGTGGCTGGCTTGGGATCTTGTGGTCCTGAGTTTGAGCCCCGTTGGCTGCTGAATTAACACCAGGTGGGGTTGACTCAGCCTCTCATCCTTCTGAGGTCGGTGAAATGAGTACCAGTTTACTGGTATAGAGGCACAGCATCAGTAGCATAGTCATGCCCCAACAAAATGATAGCTACCTGACAGCCAAGCTGCCATACACAAGAAGTAGAATACATTAAATTCTCTAGCGAGCAAAGTTTGAATTGTACATTGATGTGTTGACTAACAGCTTGGATGCAACTGAGGTTGTGGATCTACTGATGTAGCGAAATAACTGATGTGGATCCATGAACGAGGTTGTGAATCTGCCATTTGGATAGATTCTGGGCTGAAAGAATCAAAACCTTGAGGAGGAGCGATGCCCAACTGATGTTCTGTGCAGTCGGGAAAACAGTTAATTGCTTACAGGTTAAGGTTCTTACTTTTTGAGGTTTACAATTTAAATAAAGTTGAACACAATATCGGATGCTGTGAAATTAACATAATTTACAGCAATCCTTCAAATTATGTTCCACATTGTTGCGGCGCTGGGGTCGCAGGGGAACTACGAGGGAGGGAATGTCACTGGTGTCTCCCTGGACTCACCAGGAATCGAAGCCATCACACACGAACAACTTTGTGTCGCGGCGGGTCGCTAATCGACTGCGAACGCCAATAATTTAACCATGTGACCCAGTGTCCTCCGTCTGACTACCATTTAACGGGGAACATGCAGTCGTCTTGTCAGGAATCGTGCCTACGCGTTACTTATCTTATCAGGTACAGCCGAGCGGAGCTGCCAAGTACACCCCGGCTAATAAGCAGATTTTTGGGGTATAACTTCCCGGCTGTGCTAATGTGCGGACCAAGCAAGACCAATGGAGGACAAGACGAAAGCGAGATGGGTACATTTATAACAAGGCAAATTTATTATAACAAAGCAAGGAAAAGTATGTGGCATAATGGGGTTTATTCACAAGATGTCCAGCAGGAGAAATTAAGGAATTGGTGGGTGTGACAAAACAAATGCAATATTCACAAAAGAAGGCAGTGCAGACTTACCCTGATTTACTTATACAGTCTTAACTTGCACTACACATGACAGGCACCATCACACACACTACACACACACACACACACACACACACACACACACACACACACACACACAAACACTCTCTCTCTCTCGCTCTCTCAAGGAAAATTAGTGGTAGCCTAGAAAGAGGAGAGACGGTTCAGGTGTAGCGACCTTGTGGTACCTGGTACGGTCGGTGGTCTTAGGAAGGGGGAGGAGGGAGGAAAACTTTTAATGGGGCTCGCACTGAATGCATCTTCTGTCCTGTGAGCCCCCATCTGTGGTGGGAATGCCCACCTTGGCAGTGCTGAAAGCACAGCACCCACACAGCACATCCTGTGCACTGCGCTACATGCCGGCTTTCAAGCACAGCCATCCTCGCATGCTTGACGGTCTGCATGCACACGATCCCAGGTTCCCACATGACCCCTAGCCTGCAGGCCACGGTGCTCCTGATAATCCGCCAATTAGCGTGGGAGCACCGTGGGAATTTCTCTAACTCCCAGCTCCTTTCTTCCAAGACTCTCGTGGAATTCTATTCACCCCCTAATTTGCCTTGCTTCCCCGTCCCTCTCTCTCGAGATTGCCGGGGCAGTGAAATGCACACAACTGGCAGCCTTTTCTTTCCAACCGCGGGGTTCAATTTAAAACCCGATGAGAGCTCCAACAATATATAAAACCCGATGAGAGCTCAATATAAAACTCCAACATACAGCGCCCCCTACAAAACCCCTCTGGTCGGCTCACCCCATACCGGGTTCAAATCAATAACATGGGGAAGCGGTTTTAATTTTAAAACTACACCGTTTGTCACTGATGGCTTCCCCATACAGGTTCCTTCAATCTCCTCGCGATCCATGCTAACCACGCCCGCGCACTCCAGCGCACCACTCACGCTTTCGGACTTGCACGAGCATGCATGTGTGCTGGGATGCACGGAACATGCTGCTTCCACCTCCCACACCAGTGGTTCGGCGTACAATGAGGTGCACACCTCACCAACCGGCGGGTCGATTTCCGCCACGCACGTCCATGCCGTGAACACGGGTGTTCACAGTGGCTTGTCCTTCATCGTGCACTCAACCTCTTCCACACCCGTGCTGGACAGCTTCAACGACTCGGCTCATGTGCTCACCACATGCCAAAGCATCCGGCTCGCGAGTCGGCCATGCCGTTTCCACTACTTCGACCCGTGCCGCTGGCTTGGGTGTGAGTTCGAACAGCGTGCCGGCAGGACTTTCACACCGCACACATGCTTCCTCACTCACAAGCACGTACACACCCCCATGGAGAATTTCCCCATTAATCCCAAACTATCATTTGTACCATTGGGTGGTACGGAGCTGTCTTCGGCGGCAAATGCCGGCTCCACCTCCTGATCGGGAAACACCACAGGCTCCCGTTGCACGGATGTGCTTACCTGCAGGGTCATGTGATCCCTGCATGAATCTGTCACTGCACGTGCCATAATCTCCTCTCTTCTCGTTTCTGTTATAAATTAATGATCGCGTTCTGGCTCGAGAAATAATTTACTATGTATTTTGTGTTCCAGCTTTGTACACACTACCTCTGTCCTGCTCTCCCATGGCTCTAACTTTTCCCGTTTCCCATAATAGCTCTTGTCCCAGGGCTTCCCCTAATTTACCCCTGACCTGACCAACCACCATTGCGCACTGCTCGACCCTCACGCAGGCCACGCTCTTTCCCCGTCCCTCGCGTACCAATGCACTTCCTTTGCTCGGGCCTGTGCACGCAGCAGTTACCCATGTGCTGGTTGCCTTTGCCTCAGCCTGGACCTCTGCCAGCCCCGCCTATACCTCAGCCTTTACCACGGCCAGCCTGGCATCCGTTTTTTGCTGCTCCTTCTTCATCTCACTGGCCATCACTTTCATATCAGCCTTTACCTCGGCCCAGCCTGGCATCCATTTTTTGCTTCCTCGCCTCCATCTGACTCATCATTTGGACCATCATCTCTGCTAATTGATCCATTTTTAATGGTTTTGGTGAGGCCGGTCTGCTACTCTGGGGCGTGGATTCCAGAGGGAGCACTTGATCCTCTGGGGGGGGGGGGTGAATTTGGTGGAAGGGACCCTGGGCATTACCCAATGCCTCTGCTGCAGCTGCGGCCCCCACTGAATATTCCCCCAAGTTACTATCTTCCTCCATACTGCCATCCTGACAATGGGGTTCCTCTACCATCTCGAAGCCCACCTGGACCAGCTCATCTTGGTCCACCAGAGTCCACACATATAATTACCGGTAAATAAATTTTTCACCCTAACCTGCTCTTAAAAATGTTGGGGGTGTGTTAAGCACACCTCAGGGCTGAATCCCACTCCTCACACCAAACTGTTGCGGCTCTGGGGTCGTGAGGGTACTACGAGGGAGGGGATGTCCCTGGTTTCTCTCCGGACTCACCGGGAATCAAGGCTGTCGCACACGAATAAGTTCGTGTTGCGGCGGGTTGCTAATCGACCGCAAACGCCAATAATTTAACCATGTGACCCAGTGTCCTCGTCTGACTACGGTTTAACTGTGAACACACGGTCACTTTATTGGGGAATCATGCCCTTGATGCGTACTTACGTTACATACCGTATCAGGTGCAGCCGAGCAGAGCTGCCAAATACACACCAGCTAATAAGCAGATTTTTGGGGTATAACTTCCCAGCTATGCTGATGTGTGGACCATGCTGGACATTGGAGGAAAAAGACAAAAACAAACTGGGTACATTTATAATGAGGCAAATTTATTGGAACAAAGCGAGGAAAAGTATGTGGCACAGTTATGGGGTTTATTCGCAAGATGTACAGCAGGAGAAAGCAAGAAATTGGTGGGTGTGACAAAAGAAGACAGTGCAGATTTACCCCAAATAACTTATACAGTCTTAACTTTTGCTACACATCACAGGTGCCATCACACACACACACTCGAGGAAAATTAGAGATTGCCCAGAAAGAGGAGAGAGAGAGAGTTGAGGTGTAGTGGCCTTGTGGTACCTGGCGCGGTCGGTGGACCGGAGCAACCCATTCGCTTAGGAAGGGGGAGGAGGAAGGAAAACTGAAGGTGTCTTTGGTGGGGGAGTGAGAGGTGCAAATGCAGTGCAGTGTCATGTGGCGTGGTGTAAGAGGAAAGTGTGAGAGGTGTGAATCACTAATGCTCTCTTGGTTTGTGCATCCGCAGTGGACGAGACTTCGATGGTAGAGAAAGATGTGTGAGAGAAAGACTTTTACGGAGATGTGTGAGGGTCTGTAAATGTGAATATTGGCGGCTGTATGCAGCCAAAACTGAGTGTTGTTGACCCGGGGGTGGTTCCGGCCCGTCCTAATAATAGCTTGCTCCACCCCGCTCTCTCCACTTGGCTGCTCCACTCTCTCCGCTCGATTCTGCTGACTCGTGGTGTGATTCCACTCGGACGTTGGTGAGATCTTGGATAACTGTCTCGCAGAGCCGGGACGAAGGAAGAGAGAGACAGCGAGCTGAATTGCATCTTTTGTGGAGCCTGAGCATGGGAGGAGCTATGAATCAGATCAAATGATCCTGTAAGTGTTCCCGAGCTCCCCATTGGCACAGGGCAGTCGCCCTGCGCCGTCGCAACACCCCACCAGAATTCAGAATTGGAAATGGCTTCAGTTTCTCTTGAACTTTTCCACGCGTCGGAGCTCCGTAATTAGCATGGGGCAAGAGTCTTTGGGAGTGCTCTCCAGCCCCGAGCATGCGCTGGACTCCATTCGAGCATTTTTATTTGGGGGAAACCCCGGAGATATCTGCACATCCTCGAATGAGCCCCAGTGCATGCCTGCGCCTCGAGTTGCATGCCCAAACACCCCAATTCTCATTTTCCTCATTCATTTGGCATCCTCCGGGACTGTAGTGAGCGTCCAAGGGGTTGATGACAGTTGGGGAGGATATAGGAAACGTTGTGGCTTTTGTGATGAGGTTAGGCTAGGTGGTTGTAGTTGTGGCGTTTGTGGTGAAGGTGTGGACGTCGGTTGTTGTGGGGATTCTTAGAAGGCATTTGGAGTGCTTACGGTAAGCATTGCAGCATTGTGGTAAGCATAAGGGTCTGAGGTGAGGTGTAAGTTGGATTCTGGCACGCAGTTTGAAAAGAAAATGGCGCGCGTATATAAATGAGCTTCGCTGTGTCCTCTCAGCATCGCCATCATGTTGCATGTGTGCTTGCGTGATTTGTGTATGAGATAAAGTAAAGTAAGGAAATTAAATAAATGAAAGAATAAAAGATTGAAGACCTAACTAAAAGCCATACGTAACGTATTGTTGTTGATTTCCGCCCGTCCGGCGTGCGGATGACCGCCTTTAGCCCAATTGCGGCCGTGCACGCCCACCGAACGTGGCAATCTAGTCGCAGCTTCCGGATCAACGCCGAAACCCAGCTACGGGTGTTTTTAACACACCATAAACCAGCCAACTCTTCTGTCCACGCGCTACAGGGTCAATCGCCGAATTGTCGATATACCTAACTATTCGCACGGACAGAAATGCCGGGAGTTTATACCTCGACGGAGCCTGCACGAAAACGAGCCGCTTAAGCAGCTCGTTCCGTATGTGATTTGCTGAGCGGTTTTATATCGCCAAGTCCCGCCGGACCAGATGTACGTTTTATCGGCTTATAATCAGCCAGATAATATTCCGAACGCTTCATGGCAGTCAATGGCAGAAAGTGACACAACAAGCAGGTTAACATTCAAACAATAAGGGTATTTATTTTAAATGCACATATGCAATGAATGGGGGATGGGGAAAAGACACGAGCAAAAAACCTACAGCCGATGTCTATTGTCATGTATACAATCATGCACTTAATCAGTTCTACTTAGGTAGACAAAGCGCCACAGACTTTCATCCAAAACCCCGAAAAGAAAGAACCGGGCTCGTGAGCCTTTATAATTGCTCGGAGCCGGGATGACCGAAGGGGCTCCAGAGACCGAGCAGGCTACCTGGCCACCCTTGTGGTGACTCGCTGGGTCCTGGTTCGGCGACCCTCGGTGTCTTTGCCCGGACCCCGAGCTCCGATTGGCTCCCTTGGTCATCCGGCCTCCACTGTGGCCTGGCCTAGCCGACGACGTGCTGGAGGAGTGAAGGTCTCGACTCAGGCCTCTGGTTGCGGCGGCGACCCCCAGCGAACCAACTGCCCAAACTCCGAACTCTCCAGCTCTCAACGGGGCGTCTCTCCACTCCACGCCAACCGCAAGCCACGAACTCCAGCGCAGCACGAACTCGAAGCAACCAGTTCTTCACTGCCTCTGAGCTCCCAACTCCACTCATAAGCGCTCTCTCCAAGCGCTCTCCCCAACTGCTCTTCTCAAGGGCTCTCTCCAAGCGCTCTCTCCAACCGCTCTTCTCAAGCGCTCTCTCCAACGCTCTCTCCGACTGCCAGCTCAACTCCAACTCCAACTCCAACTGCCATGCCCTGTCGGCGAGCGAACGCGGCTTTTTATAGCCCCAAGGGGAGGGGTCGCTCTGGGCTTTACCACCCAAATCAGCGCACTCCCCTTTTCACCTTTGAACCTTCACCAGGCTGGATCCGCCCCCTCACTTCCGATTGGCCAGCTCTTTCAGAGGGTAACGCCGTTTTGATCCGATCTTGCCGTCAAAAATGCGGCCGTGTTTGGAGATCACCGTCAAACGTGGCCATGTTGGAGATCATCGTCAAAACGCCGCTGTGTTAGAGATCACCGTCAAAACGGGCCGTGTTAGAGATCACCATCAAACCGCGGCCGTGTTAGAGATCACCGTCAAAACGCGGCCGTGTTAGAGATCACCATCAAACGCGGCCATGGGTTGTCGTTGTTGTGACGATGTTTTTGTTTTAAAATAAAGATAGAAAGAATAACACTACCTCAAAGATGCACAGCCCGGCACACGAACAATTCCCGTTATACATTGGTGGGGAAATCTAACCTGGAGCACACACTTACCGAAATAACTGACCTCTGGGGAACCTGAATGGTGTTCTGTGAATTTCCACAACCGTAACAGTATCTTTCCCATTTACCCACTAGACATATGGAAAGGACTACCTCAACAAATACGAATGAAATAACTGTCTTAGAATCCCTATGTCTTGTGTGCCATTGCCTCGGAGAAGTGCCTGTTTCACAGAATCGCAACAATATTTATGAAGAGCCGATACTGCACAATTGTTTGAAAGTGTGTGTGTGTGTGTGTGTGTGTGTTGTGTGTGTGTGTGTGTGTGTGTGTGTGTGTGTGGTGGTGTGTGTGTGCTTAATGGGCCAGATATTCTGTTGGTATCTGCTTTGAATACAGAGATTTTATATTTGAAAAAAGGAACCTTTCATGTCATGGTGAAATCAACTTCAAAAGCTAATTTTTCTTCTGTGGATTAAGTGACCCTTGTCCCAAAATGGATCCTTATTGTGCACCAATTCTTAATTCTTGCCACTAATAAATGCAACTTGTCTAAAAATGGCTGCCATGCACAGTTGCATTTTAAATGATATGATGGTCAATAAGTAAACTCCACTCCTGGTGAGTTTGTTAATAGTTGAAGCTATCAGTGTATTAATCTATACTCAGTTTAGCATTTACCACCAGAAAGGAAATGGCAGTTTCAGCTTCCATCAAAAAATTTGTAATCAACAAAGCGTTATCACAATGTTCTCCAGGGATACTCTTAAAGGCCTCCCGAGTGAGATTTGATGTCTTGAACACTTTCTGGATCAGTATTTTCACAGCAACTGTCCTGCGATGCATGACATATCTGTACAGGCCAGGTTCCCTTTGTAGCAAGAACATGACCCAGTGTCACATGTCTCTTGACAGTTGCACTTGATGAGTGCCATGATAGCAGATGGCACAGCGCCTGCAGTCATTGTTATTGGAGCTCCAATGGTTTTTCTCCCATTTCCAACCAAACTGTCCGCTCTTCACATCGAGCAGCGGCATGTGCGAAAGACGAACTTGTCACCATGTGTATGTCTGCACCAAAGCTCTCGGAAGATACTGGCTGAAGACGTTGGGTGCCTGTGCAAGTTTCTTCCCCTCAGCCATCTTCTTGATGAACAGATGCCGATGAGCTGCCTGTAGTGTATGAATACCTTGAGCATTGCTTGAAGCCACACATTTTAAAAGGGCTTGTACTGTCATTTTTGACAGCTGTGTTGTTTGCCCAAGTTATTCAAATTGATATCTTTGTCATCCACAGTGTCTAATCCCAGAGGAAGATTCCACCCATGTTCTCTTTCCTCATCCAGCAAATTTCCCAGTGGCATCTCAGCCAGTTAAAGCATGCCTGAACAACAATCCTGCTGCTTTCTCATAACAGCGGGAGTAGTACATTAGTATCTGGGCTCCATATGTGAATTGCATCTTAAGACGATGCATGACCTGTAAAGTGGATGGCACGTGTTAACAGCATTGTCTCAGCTTCGTCTTGATTCATCATCAGGGTCATCACGAGCTCTACTTTTCCTTCAGTGTTTGTATTCATGGCGCTGGTGTGAACATCGTCTTCTGTGAAGACTGTGACGAATGTTTTATTATGGTCTTTGAAGGTCTCCATAAACGCATCTGCAAGGAACATTCCAACCTCCTGCTTTGTCTTCTCATGATGGAGTAATGCCATTGCAATGATGGCAAGGTGTGTAGATTCATTCACTGTGTAGTATGTTTCTGCTCTATTTTTATTTAAAATATTGTTGTGGCCTTTCTCCAACCCCCACTGCATGGATCAAATATCAACCTCATCTCATCACACATGCCAGTCTTTTGTTGAATTATATATTTGATTGCCCTGTTCAGATCTGACATTGTTTCTATCTTCTCCCTGTGAAGAATTTAGTGCAGTTTGGTCATACCATCTATTATGATTAGTTTTAATGGCGCTTCAGGTGGATGCTCTGTTATGGTCCAAGTACGAGGAACTGGTTGGCTCTGGTCATCGATCAGCATTTGCAAATCTTCACCTATCTCGGTTTCCAAAGAGTCAAGTGATGTGGTAATATAACCCGTGCTCCATTCATCATCTGTTTATCCGTCACTTTGAAACTGGGTGCTTGCTATCCTCTGGAGGTGTTCTGCGACACATTTTGAAGCTGTTGAGCGACCTCACTCTTATCAAGGCATTGGTATAGTGAATCACCTGGAAACAAGCACCGAGGATAATGCACCAACTCCGTTTCCAATAGCAATCAGTTAGCTGTATACAGGCATATTTTTAACCGTGGCAATGTCATGAGTACATTATACGTACAATGGACATGTTAATTTGTTAAATAATGTTCATCCTAGGGCACGTTGCTGTTTTGGTTCCCAATTTGGCAGATGACGAATAATACGAAAATAGCCTGGAAATAATTCCAACAAGTAGTTGACATTAATCATCCACTCTGAGTTTGAGGTGAGGACATCCGTTCTGAGTCTAAGAGGTCGGTGAGTCTGGGATCTTGTTGCAAGCTTGCAACATGTTCTTCTGACGCATCCCTTTATGTGGGTGGTGTATAGGCAGCTAGGGTTGCAGATCGCTGCCTCGATCGCTCCCAAAAGTAAAAATAACTTGCATTCTGTACATGCAGTAATAACATGCCTACTGATTATGTGCATGTATAATAACATCGTGGTTATATAGCTCGGATAATTCCATTTGCACTGGGCCATAGACTGATAGCAGAGGCCTGAAGCCTGAGACCTATACATACCGTCACCTTCACAAGGGTCTTGATGCCTATCGGCTCCAAGCTTGCGACACTTGATGATCCTTTGAACAGTCAAATAGGTTGTTTGACACTGAATGGAAAACTTATAGGGAGGGTATAGCGATTGTGAATGTGACACTTCTGAAGATGTCTTCGCCTTATAACCATAGCACCAAAATAATAGACGTATGATTTTTTTTTCCCGGTTACATTAGCGAGTGGCATCAGGCTAGCTGCCCAGCCAATGGGTATAGTGGCCATACAAACACTTGCTCTATTATATTCAGATTTTTCTGGAAAATGGTGGCCATTATTGAAAAAGGCCACCGAAACCACATTCAGAATTATCCTGAGAAATTTGATGATATACGAGGTCCGTCTAAAAAGTAACGGGACTGAACTGCTGTGTGCTCCACTTACACAACTTGAATGAACGGGTTGTGTCACAGTCTTTCACAACATTCCAGCAATATATATGATTGGTGATGGTTGACTGCACACATTGTGTGATTTTTTTACAGGTCGTGCTTTAAACGTTGTCTTGTCTGAGTCGTCACGCTACGAGTCGTTGCCAGAGAGCTAATCTGAAGTTCCTTGCCAAGCTTGGCAAAACACCTTCCGAATCCTTCGCAATGCTGCAGCAAGTCTACGGGGAAGAAACGATGTCACGTACACGTGCATTTGAATGGCACAATAGGTTCAAAGAGGGACGGGAGGAGGTTGAAGACGATCCGCGGTCTGGAAGACCTTCAGCGAGCAGAACGCAGACAACATCAAGCATGTGAAGCAGATGGTGCGCGCAGATCATCGACTCATGGTGTGGATGATTGCTGAGGAACTTTCCATCAACAAGGACACTGTCTGGAGCATCATCACTGAAAATCTCGAAATGCGCAAGGTGTGCGCAAAGATGGTCCCCAATCTGTTGTTCGAGGACTATAAACAGCAAAGAGTCACTGTCTGTCAAGACATTATCAGCGCCTCAAGGACGATCCAGACCTGCTCGGGAGAGTCATTACTGGCGATGAATCGTGGATATTCGAATACGATCCCGAGACAAACGGGGACGTCATTGGAAAATTCCGGCATCACCAAGACCAAAGAAAGCAAGGATGTCGAAGTCGAAGGTCAAGGTGATGCTCATCACGTTTTTTTGACATCAAGGGCATCGTCCACTTCGAGTTTCTACCACAGGGTCAAACAGTGAATCAATACGTGTACAAGGAGATCCTCTGGTGCCTCATGAGATCAGTCCAACACAAGAGGAGGGATCTGTGAGAGAACAACGCCTGGGTGCTCCACCATGACAACCCCTTGCTCACAGTGCCATGAGCATCCGACAGTTTCTGGCAGAGAGGAACGTGCCAACTCTGGAGCAACCCCCGTATTCGCCAGACTTGGCCCCTTGTGATTTTTTCCTATTTCCCAAGCTCAAGGGGGTGATCAATGGGACCCGATTTCCTGATGTGGAGTCCATCAAAAGGCGTGATGACGGAGCTCTGGAGGATTCCAGAAGAAGCCTTTCCGGGGGTGCATCGAAGCATGGAAGAAGAGGATGGACAAGTGTGTGAGACTGGAGGGAAACTATTTTTAAGTGGACAAGCTGTGATTTCAATATATTATTTGGAATAAAATTTTTATGGAGTCAGTCCCGTAGTTATACCTCGTAGTTATAGTCCGACATAGCTTGATGCCAAAGTGTTCCAATTTGAAATGATCACATAGTCTGACAACCATAACGTTGCATGAAATGCCACATACTGCATGTATGTCTGGCAGTCATTCTAAAAAATGGACCTGAAGCTCCACCTAATCCGTGTTATAAATGAAGTTTATGAAACTAATTTTCGTGATTTAATAAACACGTTAACACATTGTCCCTCATCATGGTAGACTATTGTTCCTATTTTGTCTGCTGAAAAAGAAATAGGGACTTTATCTGGTTTGGGACCGGTTTGGAAAATGGGCACCAAATCCAAACTCGACATACCAATGAAAGGGTCATATAAGATACTAATTTGTGTCCATCGACCATTTTTCCGAGCTTTTGGCCACTTGACAGCCTAACGTTTGTATTTTTTATAGTAAGCAGTCATTTTGAATAATTTGGCACCTAAACTGGGTTTCACTAAAAAATTCAGTGCTGGCAACATGAAAATTCAGATTCTACTCCTCACAACAGGTTAGAAACTGTTTTCAGATAGCTTTTAACATTTCAAAATCACCTGACACCTTTTACAGACATAAGGAATCTTACCAGCTCTGACCTATGTCATTACTCATTTTGTAGATTAATAGCTTTCTTTTTTAAGTGCTAGGCATGAAATAATCATCAATTTTAGTATGTGGGGAACTAATCAGGGAATGTAAATACAAGATGTAAGGTTATTTCTCATTCCGTGACATCATTTCGTCTCAAAGCATGAACCGTAGAATTCATTTTTATCACTCGAGCTCCTTTTGGTCGATATTAAATACAATTCATAAACGTACCAAATCGATGAAAGCCTTCCAACTGTGATATTTCAAAATCTATTTGTTGAAAGCTGGCAGAAGAGCTTGGATATGGTCAAAAGATGGTCTGTTACTGGCATGCTATATGTCCTTGCAATTGTGGAGGATTGATAGTTCAGATTTTACTGAAATGGTCCCCAACACTGATATTTATGATATCTGGTGACCAGGAAAGGGTAGTCCTGTATTTGATCTCCTCTTTAACATTACTACTGCATTATTATTTTCCTCATCAAGTATAAATAGTCGGAGAATTTGATCAATATTTAACATTCAGAACATTACGAATGAACCACCTCATCTAATAAATAAGAGCTTGGCACATGCTGGGTCCGTACCCATCAAATTCAGCAGATGATGAATTGGAAACGAACACAGACACATGGTCACTGAGAGAAATGCTGCTGAAGATCTCATCTGCCTCATTCATAGGTTCTGGTAGGATTGATAGAATCCAGCATAAAACTGTGATGTAATTAGCAGTCAAAAGTCTTGTTTTATATTTTTCTTTTACAGAAATTGAGACTCACGGAGTATCTAAGCAGCAGAGGGCGCCAGGTTGACGGAGCTGCAGAGGGAACAGCTGAGTAAAAATGAATTACATTATGCGAATCAGACTGGGAGGGAAGAAGGGGTGTTAGGCGGTCAGCGAGAATAGAAGAGATCGGGTGTGGGTATGGGAAAATATGTAAAGTGACAACAGGCAGTGACATTTATAGACTGCTTGGTGGAGGAGAATGAGACAACAGAAACAGAGTTGGTTCAACAGACTTGGAGGCTGGAGATGTGAAAGGGAGAGGGGGGGTGGTGGGGGGGGGGTGGATGATAGGTGGAGCAAGGCAAGGAGTGATGGATGGATGGTGAATTGATACACCATGCTCTATGCAGAGCGTTGGTTCTTATTAAGCTGTTTTCATTTGTTGGGTTACGATACTGGATGTGTTGCCAGTCTCATGCAGGATATTCCACTGAGGGTATAGGAATTTAGAACATAACCAGGTCACGGAGATAGCTCACTGACTCCAGACAAAGGAGACAGTGGGATGTTTAACACTGACGAATGAAGACAGACAGGACATCCAGTTTGACGTCTATCTGTGGAACGAGGAACACAGAAATGGCTTGCCCCTTCATGTAAAACACCAAAATGACAGTTCTATAGCTGGGCCTGGATTCAAACCTCAGAGGTGAGTGCACATACCTCTAGGATACCCTGGCAGCTCCAAGAAGTTAGGTAAATTGACTTTTGATGGTGTTCTTGAACCAATTCCTAACAAACACAGCACTGTGTCAACCTGCATGTCGTGATGATAGTGGTTAGTGCTTTCACTGTGGATATTACGTCATAGTTGGAAGTACATTGTTAATCAGAATTTCACAGTCGGCCACCTTCGCAATGGGCGGGTTGCTTTGTTGGTTATAATTTCTTAGGTGGGTACCAAAGCATCGGCGAAGGCCTCCCAAAGCCCAAAGCATCATTCTTCATCTTTTTTTAGGTTTACATTTGAAAGATTAAGTTGTGATGGATGTTTCTATGTTTAAGCAGAGGAGCATTTTCAGATGTTCCATATCATAGCATCTTCTCTCCAAGGATTATTTTCAGGATTTCTATTGAACAGGGAACATTTTCCAGTTCTGTATCTTTTGTTGTGATACTTTCTGGTATCCCATCAAAATGATTTTGTAGCTCCAGTTGTTCCAACTATTTCTGGTTTTATGTCTAATTTACGAAGCTCTCTTCTTCTCATTCTTTTGATTTTCTCATACTTAACCACTTTACTTTCAGAATAGTTGAAAGACGGTCCATTTCAAGTTTTGCTGTGATGTTGCAATACTTTTTGGAATATAGTTTATACCTAAATTGGGTTTAATATTTCCGATATACTATAAATTTAATAAACAGGAATAAATATTATATATATATATATATATATATATATATATATACATACATTAGTGAGGCACCCATGCTATGCACAGGAGGGAGCCCAGAAGCAAACACGCAATGCGGAAATGGCGAATCCTAAACCATGAACCAATAAGTTCCACCTTCATGTGACACCTTCAGTTGAATGTCGGGCATGGACAGCGGTTGGTGCCAGACTTGGGCAAAAAACTTCCTGCAGATGATCCCAATGACGAAACTGCACATGATGAATGCACAAATGTCACCTAGGTGGAAACCCTCACATACTTTCCTCATTCTGCTTTAAACTCAATCTCTCGATGTGTTCATTCCAAATGGCATCATTCCAATCATAAACACTATATCATGAATATAACAAAATACAAACACTCGTGAGGTAAACAAATATGGAGGCCATTCTCACATGACGACCAATACAGGCAAATCTGCCAGCGAGAAAGGGTGGATACAAAACACTTCATACGGATCGAGAATTAAAATCATAATTGCGTTGAGAAATTTATGAAACCACCTTGGGATGGATAAAAGCGGGGTCATTCGGGTGGAAACTCAAAATCACAATTGCATTGTGATATTATCAAACGAGCGAATGTTTCTGCCGAACCCGTGATTGTGTTTACTTCCAGATCAGGAGCAGTTTCGTTCGGATCAAAAGTCAACATCATAATTCTATTGAGATATTTATGAAATCTCCCACCCACCTTAGGACATCCGCTGGGACCCCAAAACATTCCACAGAAGGTTTGATGGCGCTAGCCCCAAAACTGAGGGAGTAGTTCAGGGACGGACAGACAGACAGATGCTCCTGCTTTGTAATATATTCACATGGATCGGCTCACTATGCTCACCTCTCCACATGTTGTTACAGAGATTAACGTCACTGATTTGCTGTGCTCTCATGACTTACACTAATTATAATACCAACCTTTCTTTTGTACAAATGTATGTAATATGGGTGATTTTATATTTGTTTGTAACATAAAAAGGTCAAAGTTGTCTAATATGTCTGTCTGAAGTCTAATATGCAAATGGTCGAAATGGTGTTAAGGTCTAAGGGATCTAAAGGGAGTTAATGGGGTGTAAAAGTAAAAAGGTTCTCAGGATCAAAAAGGTATAAAATGTCGAAAGGGTGAAGGGATCAAAGTTTTGAAAGGTCTTAAAGGTAAAAGAGGTCGAAAGGGTCTTTAAGGTAAAAGGGGTCTTATGGGGTCTTAGGGGTCTTGTCGGTCTAATGGGTCTTCATGGTCCTTGGGGTTTTCATTGTCCT
Organism: Eptatretus atami; assembly: GCA_035128595.1. Lineage (NCBI taxonomy): Eukaryota > Metazoa > Chordata > Myxini > Myxiniformes > Myxinidae > Eptatretus > Eptatretus atami. Next base: position 168,073,276 of record CM068954.1, on the reverse strand, counting down.
CTGGGTCTTAACGGTCTTGGGGGTTTTAAATGGTCTTCAATGCTCGAAGGGGTCTCAGCACTCCAAAGGGTCGAAAGGTACATTCCAATAGTACGCAATTAATAGATGTACATGTGTGAAGTCAGGTGCAACTGACGTTCAAACAGTACATAATTAATGGACATATAGTCACATGGCTTCACCATGAAAGGAACATTCCAAGAATACGTAATTAATAGGCATACGTGCGGTCTGCAACCGACGTTCAAACGGGACGTAATTAATAGGCACATCGTGTAGTCACATGGTTTCATGGATGGACGGGTCATGCTCTTTGTTTTATATACATGTGTATGTGTATGTGTATGTGTATATGTACTGTATATATATATATATATATATATATATATATACATGAAAACGAAAACCCACCCACATGTGTCATCTGTGAATGGAGAGAATAACCAATTAGCTCTCACCTAATCAATTCACCCACATGGCTCGGAAATAATATATATATATATATATATATATATATATATATATATATATATATATATATATATATATACATAGATGTACATGTGTGATGTACATACAATATGTATGTTTATGTATATGTATATACATATACATATATGTACATATACATATACATATACATAAACATACATATTGTCGTGGAGGTGGCTGGGTTCGAATCCTGCTCCTGTCAGCAGTTGTTGCAGGGGTACTGGGGTTCGAATCCCACTACCTAAATTCCTGGTAGCCAGGTGGTTAACACCGACCAACCTCCTGGGACGGTCGAGCGGTCCTTATTCCTAGGAGGGGGACACCCTCATTCACATGGATTTCAGCACGTGCTCGATGGTATGGCGGATGGCAACGCCACTGTGTGGGGGAAGACAACAGAGCCCAGTGAGGGCAGTAGCGGACAGAGAAGGAGTACTTGGAATGGAACGGAAGGAGGATTACGGAGGACGGACAGCATGAAGGGGTTTGATCCGTGAACCCCACTACAAATATCTGACATGCAGCTTCTTAAAAAAGGGAATACATTGAATGAAACACAAATATTTATAAGGACAATCATGAAGATGACATGAAACTAATATAATAAATAACTTCTATGATCGAGGCCTCACACACACAGATGCAAACACAACCAAAGGGTGACAAATGAAAATTCACCCCCCTTTTAAAATACATTGGTACTCAGCCTGGCAAGGGGCTGGCCCTCATCGATCTGGTGTTGGGGAGCTTTGTCCGGCACGTGAACTTGCAAGCAAAATGGCGCCATCTCTTGTCGTGCCAGGGAGGAAGGCGCCTCCAACATCCACGTGCACATGCAGGCAGAATGGCGGTTCACTTGTAGCAGCTTTCCAAACGCAGGCCCATAGGAACATGCCAGCCTTCCTCTTCCTGAGCGGGTGTCACCTGCCTCATGGGGTCCTCGCACCGACCTCATGTGCGTGTCCCACTGAACCCGACGGGAGGCCTCCACACTCTACACGCGCATATCTTGCCGGCACCTCCTCGATCGGCTCTGCTTGATCACTCCAGACGTGCAATCTGCTCTGCTCGATTTGCTGTCTCTGAAGCCCCCTCACCAAGCACCTGCGCCTTCAATCCTCCTATTTTTATCACCCTCCCTGTCCTCCGCCCCCGGAGCGTGTCCTCGCCTCCAAACCTAGGAAGGCAGGGCATCTTCTTCTGTGGGCCTGGCTTGGAATATAAAAACATAGGGAAAATCACAGAGGGTAATCACGTACAGGGAAACATATTTTCACTCCCTAAGCTAATTAGTATGGCAGTACACAGTGCCCAAGTGTGTCTGGCTCCTTCTGATCTGTCCTTTTGTTGTCTTCCAAAGTGGGAAGTATCCCCTTGTTGTACCCATTTTTGAGCAGGACTCCTCTAACTAATCTGATTTCTTTCATTGCCTCAGTTTTGAAAGATGACAGCGTCGATGCCCGAGCTGCTTAGGTCTGTGCTGCACTGTGTTTGTGGGAGATTGGGTTGCAGGAGTTAAAAT
>CM068954.1:168026149-168035636 GCA_035128595.1 Eptatretus atami | reverse complement strand
ATTTTAAGGGTCTTGGGGGGTTTTAAGGGTCTTTGGGGTCTTAAAGGGTCTTCGGGTTATAAAGGGTTTAAGGGAACTCAAGAGTCGAAAGGGTGTGAAGATTTAAAAGGTGCAAAGGGTATAAAAGATCTAAAATGGTCTAAAAGGTGTGAGGTCTCTCAAGGTCTACATGTCTCAAAGGTATGTTCCAATAGTCCGTAATTAACGGAGGTAACTAATAGACATAGTCAAGGTCCAAGAATCGATTGTAGATTATAAAAGTAGCCGTGTCTGTCTGCTTGTCGTGCTATAACCTGAGAATGGATTTCAATGAAACCAACAATGGATTCAGGGAATTCCCAGGAAGGTTTGTGATGCAAAAAAATAAATAAATAAACGAACGAATGTTTTTGTATGGGTAAATGGGCACACATGGCAAAACTGCAAACACCAGCTTGCAATGCTGGTTATCCCTGCATGGAGGGCAGGATCTCCCTTGAATCCTTTTTTGTTCTTGCCCCATCGTGAAGATTGGTATTCCCATCAGCGAAGCGACGGGTCTTACATGCTAGTAAGTAATTAATAGACATACTCAAGGTCCAGCTCACATTCAAACAGTATGTAATTAATAATCATAGCAGGGTACCTGTCTCCGACAGGTTCGTAGATGTCTCACCTCATAATGAGCAATTTTTTTGGTGTGTATTGGTAGAAACGGAATTGAACGTAAAGTGATGATGTGGTCTGTGACACGTGGTAGATGTTTACCTTGAAAGCAGTGGCAGTCCGCTCAGAAGAAAAAACTATCGTTATTGATTAAAATTGGCAAATACACCTCCATTACCTGTCAGATCATTTTCTGAATGGTATCATGCACATCTTCAATTGGCAAATACACCCCCATTACCTGTCGATCATTTTCTGAATGGTATGATGCACATCTTCAACATTTTGTCGTCAATGTGAGCTAGGGTTTGTGACGTCCAGGGCACAAAGGTCAATACTAGCACCCCACAGGTATTGGCATAGTCAGGAATTTCTGTTGGGTGGGGCATATGAAAGAGCTCAGCAGCAGAGCCCCAGAAGTTGTTCAAGATGAAAATTCGAATTTCCTAACTGAGCTGGAAGGCATTTCAGAAGACTTCAAACCTAAAGAATAAAGATTGTTCACCAAAATAAAGGCTCAGAAAACAATATATGAATAAAATGTTGGAACCTTTAATTTTCAATTAACTTTTACTCTTGTAACTTTTTCACAGGAATGAACGAGGGACTTCAGGCCAGAATGGTCGCCTTTTGGCGAATCTTGTTCACCACACATCACTTCCCACAGCCTCATGATTACTAATATGGATTTATTTACTGTGCGGAGGTGATTAGTAATTACAAAAAATGTTAAAGCAGATGGAAGGAGTTCATAAACATTGACATGACACATTGACATGCAGCACAGAGTTTGAAATATAAAACGTAGTTCTGAAAGTTAGTTCTGAAAGACCTCCGGTTCTGGGTTTGCAGCATTCGCAGGTCTCCTTGGGGGCTCCCTGCTGACGATCTCAAAGTTAAGTTTCCGGTCGTTATCTGTCCCGTTTTAACTGTTTATTTTCTCACCTACATGTTACTGTGTGTTCCGAGGTCGGTTTTGTTTCAAAAATCGTGCTATTTTGTGAGATTCAGTCGAACTTGTCTTACTGCGTGCTTGCGGCCTATCCTTGAGGCTTGAGGCCTACCCTTTGTTCCCCTCGGTGTATAATCATGTTTATTTGTTTTTTCTCCCCATTATCTTCAATTTCTACCTTTCCCACTTTCTTAACATCCCCCATCCCAACTAATCACTCTATTCTTATTCTTAAAAAAAAAAAACGCTACCTTTCTTGATTCTTCTTCTTCTTCTTCTCTTCATCTCCTCTTCTTCTTCCTCGATTTTTTCTACAACACTTCCATGACCTAATCTGTTGAAAACTCTCTCTCAAACATAAATAATAATAACAAAAACGATCTCTTATAATGCTTCATCTTCCTCTTTCACACATGTGGTACTCTTTACTGTATCAGAATGCACTACTCTTCTTGCTATTTAAACAGACTGCTCTCAATTCGACCTTTCCTTCATACCTTGCCAAAAAATCCAACTGTTATAGCGTTCTTCTCTCCATTCTCTGATTCGCCTTTATTGCATCCATCAAGAAACGTGTTTAATCGCATCTCTGACCTAAAACTTTAAAAACCCCAGTTTGCTATGAATGTTCGCTTTCCTCAACCATTTTCTTTTTTCCAACTTCAGTGCCAACTCACCCCTCACTCTCACTATCAAAGCAACCATCCCACTCTTCTCCCTCCAAGCCTCCCTCTCACCTCTCTCAAAAACTCCCCCTCACCTTTCTCCCACCATTCATCCCCCTCATCATCCTTCCAAAGTTGCCCCCCCCCTCCATCCACAAAGCTGCCTCCTTCCACTGCCCTCTCACCCCATCTCTTCACTCCACCTCCTCAAATCCTCAACGCCTTCTTCCCCCTCTCTTGTCCACCCTCTCCCCCAGCACCACAGAGCCTTTTCTCCTCCTCATTCGGCCCCCTCCCCTAGCTATTCTGCAACCCCCACACTCTTGTAACAACACTCCTTACCTCCGCCCCCCACCCCCTGCACCCAAAGCCTCCTCCCCTACCTCTTCATTAAAAGTATGGACCTCAAATATCCGGGGCCTTCGCTCAACCTTTCAGTCTTTCCATACAGGTTGCACTGACAAACCAGACATAATCTGCCTAACAGAAACTTTCCTCCCCCAAGACGTATCTGACTCCCAAGTATCTCTCCCTGGTTACTCCCTTCTCCGGTTGACAGACCTGAGCCTCGCCTGGTTGGAGGAGTTGCTCTCTTCATCAAAGATCTATTCCTCACTCTCCATGCACTGCCCTCACTCCCCCACACCCCCAGGAATAACTCCTGGCTATGGCTTCCCCTCAACTCCCACCTCATGTTTATATGTGTACTGTACCGGCCACCTAACAGTGATGACTCCATCACACCTCACTATCTGAAAACATGGACCAACTTCTATCTTCTCATCCAAACTCTCTCTTCCTCATATGTGGTGACTTCAATTGTCATCATGCCAGTTGGCTAGGTGTGGGTACCTCTCTCACCTGTCATGGCACCTCAGCAAAAGCTTTCTGCGACTCATTGGGACTGACTCAATCGGTCAACTTCCCTACTCGGACTCAACCAATGGTACTCCATCTCTTCTGGATCTGATTTTGACAAATTTCCCTGACAATATCTGCTGCTCTTCCTCCGCTCCAATTGGTCTTCTGACCACGTCCTTGTCAAATGGAACATCTCTCTGGCGATTATCAGAGAAACACCCTCACCGCCGTTGAGTCTGGCATTTCACTCAAGCCGACTGGCAGGGTCTCCAAGCAGCCCTCAAATTATAGACTGGTCTCCTATCTCTGCTTTCTCCAACATCAACTCATCCTGGAATTCTTTCAAAGAAACTTGCTCTCCCTCATGCACAGATTTATCCCTCTCGTCTTTCAGTTGTCCTACCTTTCCTCCGCCCTTGGTTCACTGAAGCTTGTGGTGAGCAGTTGTCCTGAAACAACTTGCCTTTGCCTCATGGAAAGCAAACCCAACTGAGGGCAATCTCAGTTCCTTCCATAAAGCTCGGAACAAGTGTGTATCTACCCTCAGGAGAGCCAGAAAACAACATCTTTCTCATCTCAAGTCTGAACTCTCAAACCTCTCTCCCTCCTCAAAATCCTGGTGGCATCTAATCAAATCTGTTTCTGGTTTATGTTCCCCCTCCATCCCTCCCTTACCTCAAATGGCTGCACTGCTGCTACCGCACGGGAAAATCTGAATGCCTAAACTCGTGTGTTGCAGCTAAATCTTGTGTCCAAAACCCATCACTTCTCTACCCACCTTACCCAGTCGCACCCAACTGTCCCTGGACTCTGTGTCCTTTTCTCCTGACAAGGTGGAGAGCTTGCTGTCAAACCTCCACTCAGATTCTGCAACCGGTCTAGACGGCATCAGCCCACGTGTCCTCAAAGCCTGCTCTTCTGCAATGGCCACCCTCTCTCTGTTCTATTCACCCTCTCATTTGCTCAAGGTCATCTGCCATCTGCTTGGAAATCAGCAAACATCACTGCCCTGCACAAAAAAGGTGCAAAAACAGATCCCTGCAACTACAGACCAATCAGCCTTCTCCCAATCATCAGCAAGGTTATGGAATCCTCATCGCTTCAGACATCAAATCCTTCCTCTTCTCCAATGGCTTGATTTCTGATCATCAATTTGGTTTCAGACCAGGTCACTCTACCCTGGATATGCTGCTTCTGCTCTCCCAACAATGGATGGAGGTCCTCGATGCCAGACAGGAAAACCGAGACGTATCCCTGGATATATCACGTGCTTTTGACACAGTCTGGCACCCTGCCCTGCTCACCAAACTCTCTTCCTATGGTATCCAAGGCCATCTCCACTCATGGCTCGCAGACTTCCTCTCCTGTCGCAGTCAACGTGTGGCCCTAAATGGAGTTCTTTCACCCCCTTCCTGTCCAGGCTGGGTTCCTCAAGGTAGCGTTCTGGGCCCTGTTCTTTTTCTGGTTTTCATCAATGATCTCTCCGACTCTCTGGAAAATCCTCTGTATCTCTTTGCTGATGACTCCACCCTCTGCCGTACCATCAGTCATCCCTCAGACCGGCAAGCAGCAGCTTCTTCCTCACTGCTGATCTGGATAAAATCACAAACGGTCCAACACGTGGAACATGTCTTTCAATCCGGACAAATCTCACACTCTCACTATGTCTCTTTCGAAAGGACCGTTTAGAACCCCCCCCCCCCCCATCCACTTTCTCAACAATCCTCTGGAAGAAGTCCTTCTTTCAAGCTTCTGGGTCTCACTATCTGCATGACCTTTCCTGGGAAAGCCACATTTCAAACCTCACCTCCAAAGCCAGTCGCCGACTGGGAATCCTCCGTCGTGCAAGGTCCTTCCTCGGCCCTCCTGAGCTCCTGACCACTTGCAAAGCTTTTATCCGCAGCCTGATGGAGTACTGCTCTCCCCTCTGGGCTGGTGCTGCTGCCTCCCACCTTTCTCGGCTTCACGCTGTAGAAACCAAGGCATTTCGGATCATTGGCATCTCCCGCAATGAGGCTGAGTCTTTGGGCCTCTCACTCAATCACCGCAGGTTGGTCGTGGTCTTTCTGTCTTCTACCGTCTCCTCTCCAGCCTCCCCCCCCCCTGCTCTCTCTGCGATTTGTCCCCACCACATTTCCGCAGGGCGCTCAAAGTCCGCCAACAACCCCTTCTGGTAAAACTACCAAAATCACGAATCACTGCTCACCTTCACTCTTTCATTCCTCTTTTTTTCCCGCCTTGGAATAAACTCCCTCACTCTATTCATTCCCATTCTTCCCTCCAGGCCTTCAAAACAGCTGTTCACCACCACCTCTTATCATCCCCCATCCAAATCCTCGATCTTTTCTACCCCCGATAATCCACCCAAGCCCACCTCCTTCAAATTCCCTGCTTTCCTTCCTGAAAGTCCCTGTAATGTCCATCTTCTATTCCCCATGTTCCCCGCCCCATCCCTCTCCCTTCCACAGATCTCCAAATGTCTCTGTTCCCCACTATTTTGTCCTTCCCACTCCCTCCCCTCCTGTCTCATGCCCCTTTTGTGTGCGTTGTGTGTTAGCTCTCATACGAGCCTCGACAAGGTATACAAAAAAAAAAGAAGCTCTTACGAGTCAGTTATATTGTAATTTATATCAAAACAAATGGAGCATGAACGGTTTTTTTTGGGGGGGGGGTGTCATTTGGCACCCCATCGACTTTCGCGCTCAGGGTGGTGGTCCCGGCTGCACCTTTTCCCCATCGCTACACCTATGCCGGTAATGCATGTGTTTGTAAATGGTAAGATGCCCTGATTACCTCCAAAAAATTGCATGAGAACACCCCAACTCGGTATTAAGGAATAAGATTAACTTACTACAGACAAGTCTCTTGTCCTTCATAAGGAAATTTCAGACATGGACATTGATTTCCTCTGTCTAACTGAAATGTGGCTATCACCTGGTGATACAACAATGGCTGTTGTCACAACTTTGCATTGTTATAATTGCCATTGCCCAAGAGAATATGGTGGAGGTGGAGGTTTGACATGGCCATCCAAGTCGACTATTTCAGCCAGCATTGACTCCATTAATTCACACTCACCTTTCAAATACTTTTTCACATCTGTCAGCTCGCCTATCAAATAACAATCATTTGCAGAGCCCCTAAACAACGTGCTTTGTTTCATGATGATGATTCAGATTTCCTGTCAATTTTGCATATATAATCTGAAAGAAATTGTTTGTAGGCATTTTTAATTTCCATAATGATGACTTTTATGATCCTCTTTCACAATTTTTCTTTTTCGATTGATGGACGTTTTCAATCTGCAGCAACACATTCTCTGTCCCACAAATGCTCATCGTCATACTCTGGATCTAGTTATAACCCACAATTTGATTCTGTGACTGGCATCAGTTTTAAAATATTCCCACTTTTCTGACCACTCATTGATTACTTTCATCTTTCTTTTGCTGAAATCTTCACATCCATTGAAACCAATGATGCAATATCATAACAACGATGTTAACATTCATCGTTAGGACAAATTATCCGATTCAATTCCGCTATCTCACCTCCCTGGTGATTGTGAACAATTGGTCCCAATCTCAATTTTGATTCGAACCAGACACTTTCAAACAGCATCGATCCATTTGCTCAACTTGCTACTCAAGTCCCTAAAACTGGCAAGTGCTCTCAATTGAATACTACTGATTTCCATTCTCTCAAAATAACAAGTTGAAAATTACAAAGACAATGCAATAAACTTGTCACTTGCAAACTATCTTACTTTCAGAATAGTCATGATCAATTACAACAAATATCAGAGCACCCGCCCTACAGGCGATCTTGTTCCAGGCATGCAACACACAAAAGCACACAACACAACATCAGCACACAAAAGAGAATGTTTAATTCATATATACAGAGGAAGAACATTCATTGATTCACTGAAACATTCAAATTAACTTCACGAACTAGAAGTCCGAAGCTGTCCATCTGATACACAATTTGACATCCCAAAAAATGGGAGGGTGGGACATTTGGCAATTCAACTATGGGATGAGCTGATAGACACTCAGCGAAATAACTCAGAACTGCAATGCGTGGTCACTTTGCGTGGGAGGGCTAGAATATCACACTCATGGCAAAAGTTTTCAGTGCTATCAACCAGGTCAGCCTGTTTCTATGCAGCGAGCAAGACCCTTTTTCATTGTAAGATATTCATTTATCAATATGTAGGTCAAAATACTTGGGAAAAGGGAAACATTACTGACAACCAATTTGACTACAGTGCAAAAATTGAATTTATAAAGTACCAGCAACAATTCAACAAGTGAATATAATTTAAAATACATTCATATAATTATTTTTCTTCCTTCTCTGCCCCCCCCCCCCACCCTTTTTATCCTATTAGGAAAAATTTGAATAATTATTTTACACTTGATCACCATACCCCATTCCTAAAGGAGAAAAGATATCCCTCACACAAGTTCACCAACAATAATGGCAGCGAGCGCTCAGAGGAGAAGAATGCTGGACGACGGTCATGACATAGTGTTCCAGCCAGGTTAGTGAGTATGTTTCCATTTAATTTGTGGCCTGTTCATCAGCAGGTGTCACAAATAGAAAAGACGTGCTACCCGAGGCCAGAAGATAAGCGGGTCAGGGTGTAGATAGAGCAGCACCCAACGGGAAACAGTCTAGGCACTCCTTGAGCTGCAGAGAAGGTATATATTGGCTTTTTTGGCCAGAAGGTAGCAGGTACGAGCTTTGGCCCGACACTAGGTTGCAGATAACACTTGGTTGAAGGAGACAAAGAGAACTCGAGATGTGACCCAGAGATCCAGCTCCAACAGAGTTTGGGGCCTCATAGCAGCAGTTCGTTCAATGAGGTTTGATTTACCAAATCTAGCTATGCATGTTGGAGGCAGCCGCGATGACTCCACGAGCCCTACCCTCACCATTGAACACTCGTTGCAGATGACTCACCGTATGGACCTTCAGGGCCTTCGTTGTGCATTCTGGGACCACGGCAAGTTCACGATGTATCTGCAGAGTAGCAATTTGCGAGTGCGGTCAGGGTTGTTCTGACAGGCAGGCACCATGCAAAGGCGATGTTAAGTCTTTGCCTTTCCGGGGTTTGGCTTGTCCAACCTTCTCTTCAGTGGGTTTTTTTCTTCTTTTTTTTACTTCCTTTAACATGCTCATCTTATCTCCTCAGGAAGGGGGTCGTGTCAGGATCACGTGTTAAATGCCCAATCACCCAAATCTGGGTTCTCCCCATTGTCCAATCTTTTGGTGGAAGTTCTTCCAAAGCTTCATTAGACAAAACCGTATGCTGCATCGTTCAACTGCTCTCAACACTCTGAAACAAACAAAATCGAGGTTAAACACTGATTATTAATTCAATTGATCAGTAAAACGTAGTGGGCTCATGTATTTCAATGAGACTGACAAAGGTTCTTATGGAAGCATCTAACGTACATTTCATGTTATATCAAAATTTACCTTTCCTTTCCTTTTTTTTTTTTTAACTTAAATGACATGCTAAAATCCAAAGAAATCTCAGTTGTATGTATACTCAAAAACAATCATCTCATTTGCTATTTACATGTGGAAAGGGCACAGTATTTATCAGGGTTCCAATTTGCACAATTCTAGAAAGGCCTTTTCAGTTTGGACCATTAAAGAGGGGTTAATTTCCTCTCAAAGCATGAGGCAATCAGTGAAGATGCCTTTCGTGATGGGCAATGTTGTAGTAGCACAATTGAAAAGTACTATGATAACAAATAACATGTCCACCATCCTCCAAAGATCCCTTTTAATCAAGAAAAGTATTCCATCATCTGTATAATAATTATGATCGTTAGCTTCTTCTTCTTTAATTTTCAATGAGTTCTAATTTGTCTGAGCTATAAATACAACATTTAAACCCAATTAAGAGGACAGTATACCCCTGCGGAGCAAGTGCTAAATCCAAAGCGATTCAATTTTGCAGTTTATTTATTTATTTATTTTCAGCTAACTTTGCAGTTCAGTGCTGAGGAAAGATGGTCAAGTCAGTGTTAGAAATACTTCAACTTACTTAAGCAAATGTACAAGAAGTACCACTTAATCAAAATCATGCACCTGTCCAATTAATCAGAAAACAAATATAATAGGGATTATTTCAATGCTGCTTGTGGTGTCATTGCACGATTTTCAATAATATAATTCTTACACTCTGACCTACTTAACATTCATTTCAGTAATGCCTTCTGTACTAGGCATGATTCTGGTTTATAGTTTTCTTTTTTTTTCCACAAAATATCAAGGCATTTTACTTAAATTACAGTTCGGCCAATACCAGCGCATAATCAGTGAGCTTTGCAATTACAATACATGG
>CM068954.1:168016149-168021149 GCA_035128595.1 Eptatretus atami | reverse complement strand
TTTCTCAATCAGCTTTATTATTTGTGAGTTGATCTTGTAAAATTGTCTGCATTTTATCATGCTTGAATGTGGACACTATCAAAAGCTTTTTTTGTGGTCTATCCGTGCTGTGGATAATTTGGTTCTTCTCGTGTTGCAATTGTCGAGTATGGCCTTGTTTAGTAGTAGGTCGTCTATTGTTCTGTGCCATCTTCTCTTGCATCCATTATGTCCTGCCTCTGGGCCTCCTTCTTATGTTAGGTGGTGGTACATAATTTCTGTGATGATTCCCATCAGACGTTTATATGTTGTTGGTAGACATGTCTGAGACATATTGGTCTATACTCATCAGGTAGTTGGGTTTCTTCAGATTTTGGGATGAGGAGGGTGTTACTTTCTGTGAGCCACTCATCGAAGACGTCCTCCCCTCGGATAAGTTTGTTGAATGCTCGAGCATAGTGATTGTGAAGAGCATCTAATTGCTTTAGCCAGAAGTTTGGAATTCCATCCGGTGCTGGGATTTTAAAGTTTGGCATTTTTGCTAGTTGTTGTTTTTTTTGGGTTTATTCTTCATCTATCTATAATTCCAGCAGTGTGTGTGTGTGTGTGTGTGTGTGTGTGTGTGTGTGTGTGTGTGTGACCATGTTTTCTCGACAACCACTGGTCGATCTATTGAAACTTGCAACTACATTGCTGGGACCTGAGGATGTGCCTTTTCAAGGTTTGATATTAATCGGACAAGTGCTTCCCAAGTTATGGCCATTTATTTACCAACCAATGACAGGACACGTTGCTGCGTAGGCGTGGCCGATGGGGAAGAGAACCTCAGCGCGTTCCCATTACGGGTTACAACGTACGGACTTCCGGATAGTGATGACTTCGTGTATTCTAATAATTTCTCGATTTCTGATGCGCATTTATAGATAACACAATGCCCAAGTTATGATCGTTTTCATATTAGACGGTGCATAATTTCGGTAACATCAGAGTGAGCTGGTATGCTCCTAACTAGGAAGTAAATTTTAAACACGTGATAACTTACGATCGAAAACAAGCAAGTAGGAGACAAATTTAACAACAGGTGTATTTTTGGTACCTTTAGATGTTTTTTGTTGCTGTTTTGGTACTTTTTTTCCCCCAGAAAATGGCGTCACACTGCAGAGAAAGTGGTTAACTGTAACATATACTATAATTCCAGCAATCTGTGTGTGTGTGTGTGTGTGTGTGTGGTGTGTGTGTGTGTGTGTGTGTGACCGCTGTTTCTCGACAACCACTGGTCCGATCTCATTGAAACTTGCCAGCTATATTGCTGGGGACCTGAGGATGTGCCTTTTCAAGGTTTGATATTAATCGGACAAGTCCTTCCAAAGTTATGGCTATTTATTTACCGACCAATGACATGACACGTTGATGCGGCATTTATTTACCAACCAATGACATGACACGTTGCTGCGTAGGCGTGCTGCGTAGGCCGGTGCGCGGCCGACCGACGATGACGTCAGGCGCGTGCCGGTTACATGGCAGCAAATGTCATGGCAAGCAAAGACAGGGAGGTAAACTTGATTTTAATTTGGATTTTAATTAACTCTGTGTGGGAAGTGTGGTTGTCGTGAGAGCGAACGAACAGCCTGTGTGGTTGTTGTTTCTGGCACCGCGACGGTTCTGAATTTTTTTTTTGTTTTTGTTTGTTTGCACATACGGCCACACACGTACGGGCACGCACCTACGGGCATGCACTAGTTAAATATAATGGAGGCATTTCCTTTGGATGTTGTTGTTGTTGTTTGTTTGTTGTTTTTTTCCACCAAATTTTGGATACAATCTGCCTCTTTGTTGTGTTGTTTTTGGTCCTCATAGATTTCTTTCTAGAAATTTTCAAGTTTGTCTTTCTTGGGGCATTTGATATGTTTCACTTTTGTTTCCCTTTTTTGTGGTGGAATCTTTTTGGGTTATTTTCAAACATGCAGTTTTGTTTTCTCCCTTTGTTGTTTCTTGACTTCGTCATAGTTATTTCAAAAAAAATATTTCTTGCAATCATTTCTATTTTGAGTTTGCTTTCAGCAGCCATTATTTATTGGTCTTTATTTCCAATTTTGTATGTGTTTTTGTTTTTTTTGATTCTCCTCAATTAGCTTTGGACTTTGATTTACCATTATAAATTGTTGTATTTCTCCGGTTTATTACTAAAAAAATATTAAATAATGTTTTCTCTGGAACTGCTCAATCAATCGATGTGAAACTTCACAGTTATGATCTAGTAGTGGTGGGAAATGCAAGTTTTTCATTTCAACTTGATTGGATGCATGGTCTGGCACCCAGAATTATTTTAAAAATTTGCTCTGGGTTCTTTTTTTTTATTGAATAAGGCTCACATGGTTGTGCCTGGATGGGTGTGAGGGTAGAGGAGTAGCAGCTTAAACCCGAATCCTATCCTGGTTCCTCCTGATGACTTCATCTTTTCTCTTTGCTTGTTCAGGTTCCTTCTGATGACTCCAATTCAGGACTATACCTGTTTGGTCTTCCATTTGATTTGAATTGAATTAATTTTGATCCCATTCCATAGTCAATTGAACAATCATTTTTTTTAAACGTCATGGGTCAGGGTCAGGTGTCCGATCAAAGCGGGGTTGCATCAAAGCGTGACTTCTTGGTACTAGGTCATCACTGCCAGCAGTTATAAAATTGAAGTTCTAACTAGTAGGGCACTCGGTAGAATGCATAGCTCTGCCACGTAATGCCTGATCCACGAGATCAGGCAAAATACACCACACAAAACCACACAAAGCAAGTCCAGGTGAGGGCTTGCAATCTCTGATTGCTCTTTTTCTTGTTTTCTCATTTGCTCCCTTTGTGTCTCTGGTCTCCTTTTCCATAGTGGTGCCTGCTCTCTGTCTTTATGGGCTGGTTTGATATTCTAGCGATGTTGTTTTCCTGTTACTTTTTCTTGTATGAGCAGTGCCGCTGCAAAGCTCACAGTGTTAAGTCCTTTAATGGGGATGATTTTGGTACCAATCTTTTGAATGCTCTGCTTGTTCTCCTCACCAGTATTTTTGTCCATTTTGTTGTTTTCTATTTTGTATAGTTGTGGTCTTTCCCTGAGTGGTGTCAATCTTATCTCCACTATTCTCTTCTTCCAGTCTTAACTGTTCCTCATCATCCTCATTTTCCTCCTCTCCTTTACCCCTCTGTCCTTCTGCCTCATTCTGGGTCACAGTCCTTCTGCCTGTTTCCTGCCATTCTCATTTTCATCCCCTCCATCTATGTAGGTGTTTTCGCTCAGTCCACGACTGTAAGTCGGGTCTGTTCCCACTCCCCATCAGGGTGGTTTTGTGTCTCCTCCCCCTCTGTCCAACCTCATCTTAGCCGCTGTGTCTCCAGTGATGCTCCGCATTCCAAACCCTAGCTTCATCACATAGCCCCTTCTGGTGCCTTTGCGGCCTCTTTTCCACCATCCCTCTGTCCACCCCCTGGTGAGCCCTTGACTCCCATCGTCCTCATATCTTCTTCTGCTTGTCTTATGACCTTCACTGTTGTCTGTTATATTTTATTTTTATTTCGGAATGTATTTTCCATTGATCCAACTTTTTCAAATTTGTGGGACGGCACCGTCTCTGCTCTGTTGGCCAACCTGGTCTTCTTCAGCTGGTCCATGAATGTAGCTCCTATACCGGCCATCTCCCACTGTTCATGTCTTGAATAAACTTTACAGTGGAGAATGGCCCTCCTCCTTCTCTATGCTCCAACACTCGTTGTTTAGGTTCGTCTTGTTGAGTTTCGTTTTTTAGACAGGTTCCTCATCAACAGTGGGTGATGGCTTAGTGCAGATCTCTCCACAGCCTCTGGCTTGGTGCAGATCCTTGTCTCCTTGTTGAATTATTTTTCTTCTCTTTAGAGGTGGTGCCAGCTTCATTATTTTACAGAGAGCATTCCACCTGCACAGTTCTGCCACACAGACTGGGTAAAAGGGGATCTGTGTCCCATAATTCGTTTCATTTTCCTTAATTTTCAAACACGTTTTGTTCTTCGAAGGCTCTTCCCTTCCCCCGACCCTTTTCCAGACCACTCCCAGCATGTTGGCAACAGTTTCACACCCGCCTGGCGTAGTCTAAGTCTTTTCCACTCCACTGGCCCTTCCCCACCATCTCCCGGCACATCGGCAGCAGTTTCTCACCTTGGTGATGCCTGTGCTGGCAACTCAACATTGCGTTCATCAATCGCTTCTCAGCATAACATTCGTCCGAGACTGCACACATCATGTCTGAGACGTAACCAACCACGAGGCCTCATTCTGGGTCACAGACCTCCAAGCTTGTTGTGTTCACCGGTGAAGCATTTTTCTGTGTCCTTTTGAGCTTTTCCTTGCCAGCTAAGTCATCCTCGATCCTCTGGAGATGCTAATAGCTGTGGAGCGTCATTTCAGAAGCACGCGGGCCTTCAATCCACACTCACCTCAAAGGGAGCCTCATCTCCACTCCTTAATTATCATCTCTGTTCCACTCACATTACCAGGTATGTTGTCTTCGAATCTCCCATCTTTGACGCCAATGGCTCCATATGGTCCTCCCAAGATACGAACAGCATCGGAGCATCATCTTGGGAGCACGCGGGCCTTCAATCCACACTTGCTTAGTGGCTGAAATCGTCTCTCTCTGCTCCTTAATTATCCTCTCTGTCCCGCTCACGTTACCAGATACGTTGTCTTGGAATCTCCCATCATCGATACCCAGGGCTCCACACAGTCATCCAGAGACATGAACAGCCTCGAAGCGTTGACTTTGGGGAACGTGGGCCTGCAATCCACATGCGCCTCGTATCGGACCTAGTCTCCTCTCATTAATAAGTCCCTCTGTCCCGCTCACACCATCAGCCCTCTCCACTGCACCTCCTTCCACTCCTTCCCCTTGTCGCCAGTGTGGTTATTTCTGGATTGCCATCCCTGGAGATTGAGATGGTGTGATGAGGTGATTACATGCCGGCTTCTTCAATGCCATCGTGTGTGTGTGTGTTTGTGTGTGTGTGTG
>CM068954.1:168004605-168016139 GCA_035128595.1 Eptatretus atami | reverse complement strand
GTGTGTGTGTGTGTGCACGTGCGTGCACACCCTTAGCAGGTGGCTAGTTTCTTAACATGTATTAAGTGTTATCGTTTATTAATTGACTCTTCATGTTGGGCCAAGTGTTTCATGGCTCATTACATTTAAGTTTAATGCACGCTTATCTGGTTTCTGCCATCTTTCCTGTGTTGACCGAATTGGTTACTTAAAAACTCCTGGAGGGATATACATAAACTAGAGCATCCCCTTTGGCTAGTCATGCTTGTCTCAAGGTTCAGATGATGCACTGATGATGTTCTGTGTAAATTTATCCTTAAGCCGGCTATCCACAATGTATTAATTTGTGGCATATGCAGTTACCACCTTGCTTGCGGTTTTGGCTTGGGGTCATATATGCGACAATATATTTTAGTGACCTTATCACCTCCTGTGGATTGGTGAAAAATTACTCAATTAAAAGTAAAGTACTTTACTGTATGTAGAGTGGCATGGACTTGGCCAAGTATTTACAGATGACAGATAGGTTGACAACTCCAGTCCAATGAATGGTCCACTTGTGCATCTCATGAATATTAATGATAAACCACATGATACCAATTAGATGGGAATACTGTTTAGAAGGGAATATAAATTCGAGATAGCAATTAGACACTGGAAGATACTGATACTGATTAAAGATACTGATTATACTCGTGAAATGGAGATACTGAAGAGACAGGGGGATACCAATTAGATGGGAATAACATTTAAATGAGATTGATTAGACACTATAATGCTGATTAGAGATGCTGATTAGATGGGAATACCCTTTAGAAATATAATTTAGACGCCGGAATGTCGATTAAAGATACTGATTCGACGCTGGAATATGGATAATAATACGAATATTAATAATCATAATAATAATTTTACTTGTATTTATATAATGCCTTTTGTATCTGGATGGATACAACATGCTGATTAGACAAGAAAACCAATTATCGACACTGATGTGATGGGAAGATGGATTAGACATGGGAATACTAATTATAAATACTGATTAGATGTGGGAATACTGATTAGAGATACAGATTAGACATGGCACAAATAGCTGTATACAATAGTTACATTTTCTTTTTAATGCACCACAATATTTTTTTGCCATTTCTGCTTTATTCGGCAGATGTTTTTTTGTTTCTGCATTTGGTGAGTTTTGCCAATGCCAGTGGAATCCTTGCATTTTATGATTTTAAAGAAATTGAAGAAAATCATGGGAGGTCGATGATTAAATGTGGTAATTTATCATTGTGGTTATTGATCTTTCCAATCCTGCATTGGCAGAGAGCATATTGGTGGAGTTTGTATTGCCATATAAGTTGTCAAATCGAGCTCAACTCCTGGGTGACTATAAACTGTCACTCTGGTACTTCACAGGTAGGACGTTGCATCAATAGAGATGGAGTCTGTTGGCTGTGACATTAAGCTAAGGAGACCATCTTCCACCATTGGTTGATGGTGGGTGTTAGAGGTCCCACTAATGGGTATTTCACAAAGAGTGGACAATAGGCAACAACACCCACCTTATCCAAATTCAAAACTCCTGCCTTAATGTCACCATAATCACCAACAATCTGGCTGAAATACCCTATACGGGGCACTGCATGATCAATGAAGCCTTGCTCTCAACCAGCAGCCACTTACTCCACACAAATAAATTAATTTACATTCCTCGTCATTTAATAATATTTATGTCGTACTCAATTACTCATAGCAAGTTCTATCACCGTGTTCCATGTGAAAAAATTTCATCGTCAAACGATGTGCAAAATGCACAAGCTGGTCAAAAGTCATTATCTCCTGAGCTGGTTTCTGTGATTCTCTTTAAGCATTGACTTCTTGATTCGATGTTCTCAAATTTCAATCTGAGATTCAGCATTCTCTAAATACATGTTCAATCTCCACGAGATTTGGACAGCATAGAAAAAAAAAACAATTCAATGTGAAACAAACCAAGTATAAAAGGATAATTATATGAAAGAAAATTTCACTTTTGAGGATACAATATTCAAATGCATACCTTTCGAGCAAGTAAATGCAATGAACAAAATGCTTCCTAACCCAACTTGTGTGATGCAAAACATGAATGTGCACTTTCAAACATATGACTACAACACACACCAAATCTCTTTGTCCTCATCGCACTTTCACGATCTTTAGATGTTTCACCATCAAAGCAATTCCTTCCAAAGAAATGTCACAGTCGATCCTGAATAGGATTGCCAATTTGCAATGCTTTGAGTCGGAAGTAAAGTCCACAATGGTCAGGGTGTAATATCCAATGTGTCTTTAATTATTATTTTCCTTTCTTTTTGCACACAGGGAAGAACTTCGAAATGAGCTATTCATGAAGTAGTGGGAATTTTATCCATGAAACAATTGACAGTAGAAAGCAATCAAAACAATACATGTGAAACAAACAACATCTCCAATACTTTCTAATTTGTCATGCTGTCGCATCTTCTTTGAAGCACAGAGAAAATGTTCACCTCTTGGGCTGTACTTTTGCTCAAGTCGAGCTATGTAGGTCTTAAAAGGCACATAGCTGAGTGAGGCAGATGACAGCTGCAGAAATGAAAGGGATTTGGTGATGCTGTTGAGGCCATGAGATGCTCCGTGCTTTCGTTAGAAATCTGATACATGTTTCTTGATGGCTCATTATTTCTTGCTGTTTTTTTTTCTTAACATGTTTACTCTCATTAATGATATATTTAATTGTATAATCACGAAAATCAGAGTGGATTTCTGTTGCTGTTTTGCTTTGGCTGCACTGGCCATTTTTGTGTGTCTAGATGTGCTGGGATGTGTTTTATTTCATCAAATGCTTTTAATTGCATCAAGAATTGCTCAGCCTTTAAGCAAACGAGATAAACTATTTAAATGTTTTGCAATTAAGAAGAACAGGAGAAGACATCTGATGATATTTGTTCGTACAAAACCGCACACACACATATGCACGCACACACAGAGCTGGATACTTTGAGACCAGGGAGAAGACCAGTTTCACCTTTTGAAACCTGCATATGGAGATAACAACCAACAATACACACACACACACACACACACACACACACACACACATCACGCTTACAGTTAAATAAAGTGCTTACAGCTATTGCAGTTTGTGAAAGACACAGAACCACCCACTGTAACAAGCATTGCGTCAGCCAGTACACTACTTCCCAAAGTTTGTCAGCCAAGTATATATATATATATTTTAGCAATGCCAGCTCAAAGTCAGAACACATCAATAGATGGTTTGTTTCTGAGGTGGTGTGATGCACTATCACATATATACATATTGTTTCTGACTTCCTGGCTTTCATCAGCAAAAAGTGGACTCCCCCAAGAGGTACTTGGTTAAAATATATCAATATATCAATACATATATATATATATATATATATATATATATATATATATATATATATATATATATATTTCAAGCCCGTTGGCCGCTTGAATTAATACACACCAGGAGGTTGACTCAGCCTGTCATCCTTCAGAGGTCGGCGAAGTGAGTACCAGTGTACTGGGCCCGGTGTATGCCCCGGTTAGAATAAGTGTACCATATCCCTGTGTCGTAAGAGGCGACCAGGGTTGCGTCAGGAAGGGCATCCGGCATAAAACCTGTGCCAAATCATTATGCGGATCTTAACGGATGATCTGCTGTGGCGCCCCCTAACGGGAGCAGCCGAAAGAAGAAGAAGATATATATATATATAATTATACATATATATAAATATACATTAACATATATACATATACATATACATATATATGTATATATACATATATATATATATACATACATTATGTACATATATACCATACATATTGTTACGAATCTGGAAACATGCACACTCAACATTCAGGTCCCAAAGTTAGTTATGCCGGTAAGTACGTGTGAGACAGGTCCCTTCCTTTTGTCTAGAGGGAGAGTCGAATATGTGTGTTGTGATGTTTTTTTTATAGTTATGTTATTACATCTCACCTCCTGCCCATCACGCTCCATCAGCACCGTAGGCTGCTCGTCCCTTGACTTGCCGAGATTGGGGCCTCGCGGTCCCAGTCCTCGGCTTCCATGAATGTTCCACACGCAACGGTGGCTTCACCACCATCCACCTTCCTCAAACACGCGTGGAGGGGAGGGGCGGCTTTCTTCGGGCATGGCCGAAACTCCGCCCAGGAGGGCTGTGCCCGCAGGATCCTGGCCAATTAGAGGCAAACAGCGAGGTGTGCTGACCAAGGCCCCTCCCCCCTGAGAACGGTCCATAGATTCCAGAGACTCTCTGAGGCGTTGTTGGTGGGTTGCACAAGAGTTTTGAAAGATTCTTAAGGGTTTTTGCTGTTACGAAGGGGTGGTTATGAGGGCGATTACGAAGAGTGGTCACAGGAGGTCTACGTTGCTGTTGCGAAGGGGTTTTGCTGTCACGAGGGTTGAGCAGAGGGCCGTTGAGGCGGCGAACGTCTCTCTGTTGGCTCCCTACAAGGAAGGACAGAGCGACGCTGACCCCCCTCCGTGGACCCCGATTATTCGTGACCCGAACTCCGCCATGAGCCTCGAGTCCCCCATGTGCGACTGGGGATCAGACCAACGACCTTTGTCAGGTGCCACATCGCGGAGCACGCCCTCCTTCCGATGGTCAGGTACCCGCCGAAATCTGACCCCCAGCTCGTCTCACTCATCGGCTGGAGGGTCGAATAAAAAACCTTGGGGTTTTCTTTTCATTTGTGTGTGTGTGTCTGAGTGTGTTGGGCCCGTTTTGTAAGTAGAACTGCATAAGTGTTTTTTGCCCATTTTAAATACTTGCATTGAATATTTGCTTTAAGACTCGCTTCTCTTGTCTTTTATTTACTGTAAATAAATTATTAGATATGTTCCCAGCTCGTTTCCGTCCTTTCTTTATTTGGTCCAGCATGGTCCGGGTCTGAGTTCAGACAGGGTTTTATCCCCGGTAATCGGTACATCGTAGCCGGAACGTCCTGGACAGGCCCGCTCGACTGCATCCGAGAAGGAGTTGGTAGGTGGAAGTGGATACTCTACCGTAGCTGGTAGAGTGATCCGGTTCAGCCAGTCGTTCCGAGGGCGTGGATCCCCGGTAGATGAGATTGCGTGGATACTTAGGTACTTTGGCTCCAGACAATTAACCCTACGCCATGTGGTCGAGATATTGGCGTTTCACGGTCGATTAATCGACCCGGCGGCTTCGGAGTTATCCGGAGCGACGGCCTATAAATTCCGGGGAGTCTGGTGGGAGACGGTGTAAACTTCCCACCTAACGGTCGTTCTCGCCACCGACCCCGCCACAACATTATATATATATATATATATTATATATAATATATATATTAACATATACACATATACATACACAGATACATATATATATACACATATATATATATAATATCTATACAATCTATATATACATATACATTATATATATATATACATATATATATATATATATATATATATTATACAGGTAGTCATCGACTTACGACCGCAATTGGTTCCGACCAGTCTGTCGTAAGTCGACTTGGTCGTAAGTCGAACAACGTATATATTAACATACAACAACAAAAAAAACTTTTTTTTTGGGGGCCACTTTTCGTGGTCGTAAAGTGGTCGTAAAGTCCAACAGTCATAAGTCGCATAGGTCGTAAGTCGACGACTACCTGATATAAATATATATATATACATATATATGTATATACACACATATATTATATATATATATATACATAAATATTTATAAATGTATACATATTTATATACACATATATACATATACATATATATACACATATATGCTATATATATATATATATGTCGTATGTTTATTATATATATATATATATATATATATATATAATATATATATATATATATACATATTATCATACACATAATATACACATATATGCATATATATGTCGTAAGTTTATATATATATATATATATAATATATATATATATATATATATATATTATATATATATATATATATAAACGCTGGCGTACGCTGAACTATCGATGTTTTTTTCCAGTTTTGGACGTATTCATAACGAGTTGGACATATGCATAACGTATTAGTAACGTACACAGAACGTTTCGATAACATATAGATAACTTATTCAACGAATGCTGAGCGTGTTGTCGGCGTTCACAACCTATGCCCAATGATAGTCTAACTTATGCATAGCGCGGCAGCTATCACCGACGATCACGTGGCGTAGGCTATTAATAGCTGCGGCTCGACGATTCAAATCATAACCGCACTGGACATTGAAGTGTCTAGCCGCTGTCACACCTTGACGTTTTAGCCAGCGAATGCGGACGTATGAAAAATTTGCTGAATACGCTGGCACACGTCGAATACGTTATGGGTAAGTTTGTATACGTTAAGAGCACGCTGAAGACACGCTGGCATACGTCGTAGTACGCCGAGTACGTCGACAAATTTTCAGCATGTTGAAAATTTTTCGACGTATGCCAGCATATGACGCACATATTCCGCATACGCTGGCCATAAGTTGTAGGCACGTAACGCGATCGTTGACACACGTCGACAACCTTTACTTGTAAGTTACTCATAAGTCGAAACACGTCGAGGTAATGGTTAGCGTCAGTGTTCCAGGCTCCCTGTTTTTTTTTTTTTCCTTCGGTATGACGGTGATGTTGACACTTCGATTTCTAGTGCGGTTATGATTTAAATCGTTGAGCGGCAGCCTATTAATTATATTATATTATAACCGCACCAGAAATCGAAGTGTCAACATCACCGTCATACCGAAGGAAAAAAAAAAACCAGGGAGCCTGGAACACTGACGCTAACCATTACCTCGACGTGTTTCGACTTATGAGTAACTTACAAGTAAGTGTGTCGACGTGTGTCAGATCGCGTAACGTGCCTACAACACGTTACTCATAGGTTAGAAATAAGTTTCGGGTACGCTAAACATCACCTCGACGTGTTTCGACTTATGAGTAACTTACAAGTAACGTGTGTCGACGTGTGTCAACGATCGCGTAATGTGCCTACAACTTATGGCCAGCGTATGCGGAACATGTGAGTCATACGCTGGCATACCTCGAAAAATTTCAAGCATGGAAAATTTGTCTAACAGCTCGGCGTACTACGACATATGCCAGCGTACTACGACGTATGCCAGCGTGCTCTTAACGTATACAAAACTTACCCATACGTATTCGACGTGTGCCAGCGTTTTAGACAAATTTTTCATTCGTCGGCATACGCTGGCTAAATCGTCAAGGTGTGACAAGGCCTTAAGGTGAGTTGGTCTGTACACCAATCTGGGCATCACATGATTGTTGCAACCTCACCATGGATTCTCGCTGAAACGTTGGCTTTACCAACGAGTAAGTCCAGCTTTTTTCAATTATAAACATTTGCTGTTTTAATTATACTGGGTGAAGAATAACAACCTGCATCGATATATGTGTTGAGTTTGATCTCTTTGGTTAGTAATTCAAAAGTTCATTTGGAAAAATTGTTTCTCATGATTTGTAATTCATCTAAATGTGGCATTATTTGTCAGAGGTGAATACTTTTCCAGGTCACTGTGCATGGTCAAGTCTCATGGAAGAGCCAAGACACAGAACAGATAAGGATAGAACATAACAAAGGGAACAACAGGAGAAAGGGGAAACACCAACAGAAGGGCGGAGGGAGAAAGTAGATGGAGATGGACAAACAAGGGATGCAGGTA
The DNA here is from genome assembly GCA_035128595.1 of Eptatretus atami. Taxonomy (NCBI): domain Eukaryota; kingdom Metazoa; phylum Chordata; class Myxini; order Myxiniformes; family Myxinidae; genus Eptatretus; species Eptatretus atami. The sequence continues at coordinate 168,008,384 of CM068954.1, read as the reverse complement.
ACAATGGGGGGGGGTCAGGGAGAATGTAAGGTACATCACCACAAATGGTGTTACACATTGAATATAGGTCACAACTGGGCCATAAAGGTGTCAGGGGCAATATCGCAGGTCACACTTAAAGCCAGGGCTGGGAGAAATAAATTACATATTCGGCCCCAAGATATGATATTAACAATCTATGTACAGTCCACAAAATCTTCTGGCTAGAAAAATCGGACAGGCAATAGGATACATCATTAATGCGCAAAGGCTCATTTGAGCACCATACCCGGATGCCGAGCAAGTTGAGACGGCTCGGATCCATTTGTCTGTGGGGAATGCAATAAGAGCAGAATGCCTCAAGGGTGTTAGGGGTGTGTTCCATCACCATGCAGTTTGAAAAGCTCGACAAGTGGCTGAAGCACTTAAGCAAGCACTCCATTCCACACCATTGATAGGGCATGGCTGGCTTTGCAAGTGTTAGCTATCTGCTTGGTAACTGAACACTCCCCTGGTTTTCTCCAAATTTATTTCAGTAGTGACTGTTTAAAAAGGTAACCATACGTTGGAAAGAATTAACAGCAAAGTTTGTTGTTATAACTTAATAATTTTTACTTCCAGCAGGAACTGTGCCGCATGAAACGCCATCCTGAGCTTTTTATGCACCTTAACACGCAGTTAATCGATAGCAGAAATTCCCCTTGAGGAGGGGGATGAGAGTTAAGTCACTCCAACCTCTGTCATGTCATTGTTCATCACCCTGGAAAGTTTATTTGAGATTTGATAAGTAACAACCGAATGTACCATGGTCAGACAGAATAGTAGACACCATGTTGCATATTTTAGAATGATGATCAATCTGACTCTTTGGAAAACCCCCCTTATCCATTTGCTGATGACTCCACCCTCAGTCGCGACATTGCACATCCTTCAGATTGGCAGGCAGCAGCCTCTTCCCTCTCTTCAAACCTTGACAAAATCACAAGCTGGTCAAACACTTTTGACCTGGGAATATATCTTTCAATCCAGGCAAATCCAAATCTCCCTCTGTCCCTCTCTCCCTCTCTCCCTCTCTCCCCCTCGAAAGGATCACCTGGCAAGCCCTCCCATCTACTTTCTTAACAATCCCCATGAGGAAATTGTCTCTTAAATTCTTGGGTGAACCACATTTCAAAGTTGGCCTCCAAAGCCAGTCGCCGACTGGGTATCCACCGTTGTACAAAGTCCTTCCTTGGCACACCTGAACTCTTATCATTCACAGCTTGATGGAGTACTGCTCTCTTCTCTGTTTTGGCTCCCCTGCCTCACATCTTACTCAGATTGACGACATGAAAACTTAGGCCTCCAAGATCATTGGAATCTCCCTCGCTGAAGCTGAGTCTAAGGGCTTATCACTTTCCCATTGCAGACAATTCAGTAGTCTCTCTGTCTTCTTCCACCTCCTTTATGGTCTTTTACCCTCTGCTCTTTCTGTGCTTTGCCCCCCCCTCAGGTTTCAACAGGGCACACACAGTCCATCATAACACCCTTCTGGTGAAACTCACATAATCTAGAACACTGCTCATTTTTGGTTTTATTATTACACCCGACCGCAACCCCACCTCCTGACTGGTGCGTAGAAAGGCATAGACAATGTGCTCGTGAGACAGACTGCCATTGTTACTCACAGCCAGTGCAGCTTTGGCTAATATGGGATGCAATACTATGTGCCTTGCTGCTCCACCAAGCTCAGAGATTATAATGGATGCCTAATCAGGGTGAATATGTCGCAGGTGCCCCCCTCTCGGTCAGGATCTGAGCAGGAAGTACTTGCATGGCACGGGGGTTCATAGTCACCATTATAGTTAAAAGGTACTACTTCAATATATACATGTGCCCAATTATTGGGCATCACTTGTTTTTAGTTACCAAAACATAAATAAAAGCACAGGCATGTTTATTATAAGTAGTGTTTTGCCGATCAAATTGTTCGAATTTGCATTTGTCATGATAGTTGTAATCATCACAATATTTAAAAAAAATAAAAAAAACCTTCAAAGTATTTTTTGACATTTTGCCTTTTTGACATTTTGACATTCTTGTGCATAGGAAGCAATACATTACATGAACAGATACAATTAACATCAAAGGTATCTCAGAATTCATGTGGGTATGCATGAGGAGAAAACATTGGAGCCTCAGATGGCACTGTGCTAATTGGTACTGTGTATAAATCCTTATTTCACAGGGTGTTGAGTTTTTAAATGAGCTCCCTTCACTTAGCAATCCCATGTTCAATGTTCTTTAAGATATAGCACATTATCATTCTTGATATACGACTTTGATAACCGTGAACAAAATTCCACTATTAATTGAGATTAGAGACAATGAATTTTATGAGTGCAGGGACTAGGAATGAAACTTAATGGAATTTTCCATTATGAGATGCAGTTTGACATCAGCCAAGAGGCTTGCTTTGAAATAATGATTGCAGCGCTGGAGAGAATATCAGAAAAATTCCATAATTTCCCCAATTAACATCCAGTTATTTGATATACAGTATTTGTTTGGCTTTTGTGTTTGGTATTTTTTTTTTTTTAATTTGCTGGGTTTTTTTCCTTGTGCTCAATGAACCTTGTTTGGTTGCTGTTGCAGTGAGGTACTCACACTGTTGATCGTCAATTGTTTTTCCAGAACCATTGCGATTATCTTTTTACCCCGTGCACACGAAGCAAAAGTGGGGTTAAGCAATTGGTTCACCATGTCTGTCTTTCTCTGTGTTTGTATATCTACAAACATCAGTTTATGATCGAGGAACAACTTTGTTTCAATTGAATGATAGATTTTGAACACGAATTGGAATACGAATCATAAAATAAACTCGCAGTTTAGCAATGCTTTGTTTCTGAATTCGTCCCAATTGCACATGCACAGAGAGGAGTGAGATCATTTTTTTTTTTTTTGGTCTGTCTGCCTGTCTGGCAATCAAACAAAATTGAAAATCATTCCAAACAAGAAACTTACTGTTTTTAGCAACATCATAAAGGACACAAACAACAGGCACGAATAACTAATGTGATGTGTTCAATGTGTTGGTGTGAAAGACGCTGCATTAATGGCTGTAAACTTCCAAAAAAAAATTATACAACCTTCAAAATATTTATTATATTTCAGTTCAATTATATACTTGAACACTACAGAACACACATCGCCTTTTTGGCACTTTCAAAAACCTTTCGTTTAACAGGACTTGCTTGGACAAAATATTACTGCATCTTACATCATCTCAACCAATCAAAGTTGCTACTCGCAGACCCTGCCCACGTCCTTTTTTCTCAAGACTGAGTGGGGTAAGGGATTCTATGAACTCTGTCGTTAAGACTGTAGATTGTTTTGCCTTCCACGTCGAGCATATTTACATGCATCACAAATACAGAATCTAAATTTACAATGCAGTTGTAGAGTACGTAGCTGCAATCGAGATATATTTTGTAGAATGAAAGAATTGTGATAGCAAAGAAGCCACATCATGAGAAGACACAGCAAATCTCAGGGTGATTGTATTGGTGCCAAATAGGCATTGTGGCCTTGCCACCGACCCTTCATTCCTGGGAATAAATAATTACCACCTATAATATATGTTAGCAAGGTTGGTATTCAATTCTACCTGGCATCCATTCAGTCACCCAGTAAATATATTAAATGAACAGCTTAATAAATTTTCTTTACATTGAATATACTTCTAAACAATTGGGAAACGACTAGGAGATAGTGGGGGGCCGTGCATGGGTAATTATTTCTTTTCATTTCAAATTGATGCA
>CM068954.1:167988939-168003677 GCA_035128595.1 Eptatretus atami | reverse complement strand
AGAGAGAGATAAGGGGGCGCAAGGGGCGAAGGAAATCAGAAGAAGAGTGAAGGAACGCGTAAGAGCCCCAAGTAACTGGAGAAGCTTTCCTTCGAGATGACAGCACAAGACTGAGTCTGTTTCACTTCCTTGCGGAAAAGATGCTGTGAAGCACAGACGCAAGCACAGTCATTGTCACAAAAGAGAAGATGTCAATTAGCAACACAAAGGAAGTCACTGGATGCTGTGTGCTTCCATGGTTGTCATGAAGAAGCTGACACTCGAATATTTGTACAGACGCCAGGGATGCAACGACGGATGGTACAAGTCCATTATCATTAAGGCTAAATCGACAATGGACGTACTAGTCATAGCAATATGCTGTACTGCCATCCTTATAGGGAAACTAGGGTCCATGAGAACATGTGGATTGCCTTTGGCCAAGGACCAAGGCGCAATGGATCCAGTCCATGAGGTAGTTCTGCAATAGGACTGAGAAAGCTAGAGGGATCCCATACTTTCCATGTCGTTCCACTGGATGTGACGTCGTATCTGCCTTCCGCGGTAAAGGGAAGAAAACTGCATGGCAGACTTGGAACGTCTTTGATGATGTTCTGAAACATTACCAATCTGCAGCCAGCATCCACATTGATTCGTTGATCTTGACTTTTTTGAAGTTTTTGTTTTCTTTCAAATTTTTCAATTTGGATTTTCAATGGCCAATCAGGCAGATTTATTAGACATCTGGAGAACAAATGTGGCCCAAATTTGATGCTTGTATCATCATTTGCTGATTCCTCTCAAAAATTGTGTATCCTGGCCACTATAGTCCCCAAGCGCAGCCACTTAACTGCTAATCCAACACTAGGCTCAAACCTGTGGTTTCGGGAGCTCTGAATTTGTTACGATTGTACGTACACAGAGAGGAGCGACATAATTTTTTTTTAACTCTGTCTGCATGCCTGCCTACTGCTGGTCAATCAAAATTTCAAATCATTCCAAACAGGAAACATTGTTTTTAAACGATGGCTATAAAGATACAAAAATAGGCAGCAAAATAACTAATGTAACTGTTAAATAAGATGATGTAATAGACACTGCGTCAACAGCGGTAAAACTTCCGGAAGTTTAATTTTTAATACGATCTTTACAATCTGTATTTTATTCAATTTTTATATACTTGAACACTGTAGAAGACAAAATACCATTTCTTATCACTCCAAAAACCTCTATTTTTGCGAAATTGACATGTTAAATAAGTGGTGAATAAGACTCATTTTGTCACGATCGAACGTGCGCAGAGAGGAGCGACATGATTTTTTTTACTGCATGCCTACCTGGCAGTCAACCAACACTTACCCAACGTGTTAAACTTTCGAAAACATTTTATCTGACCTTTAAAATCATTAGTTCAATAATTGAATTATTAGTACTTGAAACACTGCATTGAGTGAGGTATTTTATGGACTCTCAGTTGGTTTTGTTGTTTGGTGGGTTGGTTGTTTCAAGTTAGAAGCCTTTTTTATTTCCCTTTATTGTAGCGTCTTCTGATATTTCCTTCCCTGTCAATCCATAATCACAGCTTCCACGATTCAACATCCATGATGCGCTTACTCTTCTGTATATAGCGAGTAAAACCAGTTGCTTTTCATAGGCCCTCCTAATTAATGGTAGGTTTTTCACAACAACAAATCTCTCAGCATGGAGCAGAGAGGACGGTAAAATGCACGAGGTTATGCACGAAGTTCAGATTAGGTCAGGTCAGTAAGGATTATGCGCGCAGAGCAGACGTCGCTAATGGTCCACTTTTCCGCCCGGTAACCCAGGGACCTGTTTCTGGCCATCTGCCAGGTGGGATGCCTGGCCCATCCCCATCTCCTTGAGATGCTGATGACCTGCTGCAAACCACGAGGCAAAGTGTCGGGCCATATGGCCTCCTCCACTCACGGAGGCTCCCACAATGACAGAATCTGGTAGCAGATCAGCGTCAGGAAATCAAGAGCCACTGTCCATACAGTCGGCAGGCTGAATGGCTCATGGGCAATGCAGGTAAAAATCTCATTTGAGTCTCAGCAACCACTCCGTTGGACACAAAGTCTGAACCAAGATAGCCAAGGATTCTCCAAAGAGACCGGTACAAAGGAAGTAAAGTCTTCATCTTAGATCCTGGTCCAGAGTCCAAGTCTCAACATCCGTAGAGCAAGACTGAAAGCACCAAAGGACCTGAAGACATGGAATTTTTCATCGGTCCCTGCAGCAGGTAGCAGCAGCGTCCCTCCATGATTACATGTGAATACATGACCATCCAGGCGCTGACCCAGACGTCTATTGACGCTCTGGGCTCACAGACAGCAGAGACATGGGATATCACTGCCAAAGTAAGGGAATCTCTCCGTGACCTCAACATCCTCACACACAAACAGGTAAGCGCAGACTCAGCAGCATCCAAGAATGTCATTAAATATCTGGATCTTAGTTTGACCCATGAAACCTGTAATCCCAGTGGCTTCCACTCCTCATTCAGCACCTCGAGGGCCCCCAAAATGATAATCCAGAGTCTCCACAAAGATGACTTGCATTCATGTTGCGAAATCAAGGTCCAGAGAATGTGACATTCCAAATGATGCGCCACGCTTTATCTCTCGACACTCCTCCCCAGAATCAGTCCAACACAACGATGAAAAGTGTGCGGACCAACACACAACCCGTGAAGAACTCCGTAACAACTGGAAATAGTCGGAGATGATATCACCACATAATCACAGCACTCTCAGTGCCAAGAGTATAGTTCAGACATCAAGATGAAATCAGTTTTGGTGGCACTCCACGAAGACCACAAATCCTCCAGAGGGCATTCCCAATCACTGAATCGAAGACTTTGAAGAAGTCAACATAGGCTGCAAGCAGCCCTGCTTGAAACTGCATCTGTGTTCAGTGAGGACCCAGAAGAGCAAGGATATGTCAAATCATTGACCTCTTGGTGTACTGCTCAAGGCGCTGGTGCTGCCAGGCAGATGTGGCGAACCCTATCAATAATTAATTGCGAGCAATGATCTTGCCCGGCAGTAAGAGGCAAGCATCACCCCTTGGTAGTTGTTGCAGTCCTGGGCGATCACCCTTACCCTTTTCAGAAGGAAAACAAGGCAACCTCTTTCATTCAGTTGGGATGATATCCTGTGTTCCAGCCAGAGCACAGAACTGCATGCAATGACATGAGTGCAGCATTTCCCCAGGCATTGAGAATTCATCCCATGGATGCCGCAGATGCCCAGGAGCTTCAACCCTATTTCAACCAGTTCAGCCGCAGACTGTGTTCCACAAACAAAGGTAGAATCACATTTGATTGGAGGGTCAGCAATTAGGGATAGTAACACTATTGACATCCAACTCAAGCAGGCTGGTGAATCAATCCTGGTACAGCTGCTCAAAGTAACCACCAGTGGGCCTTTACTTTCAGACTCCTCTGTCAAGAGTCCACCACGCTCCACTCACGCTGCAGTACACCGAGGGATGGGCTTGGAGGATACGCAATGGCATGAATTCCCCCTGCAAAGCAGGGCAAGGAATCTCTTGATCAAATTGATGGCTCTATGCCCCTCACAGATTCCTCGCACATGGGCCTCTTGTCCACCCTCAGTTAGACGTACAGTTTAACGCCTCAACTCCCTGAACAGCTTAGCTCTCATTCAGGCGGCCTGCGACTCTGGTTGCATGGTTTTCCAGTGTCCCTTGAGAGACAAAAATTTTTCTTGCCCTCCGGTGGTTCCAAAGCATCCACCGGCAACATCAGGAATTGTGGTCTGAAGGCACTCCAGAACTCTTTCAGGAATCCCAAAAGCACCAGACCTCCCAAATCTCCACTCAGCCTGTTTCGCAAAACTCTAGTCTACCTCTCATCCTTGAGCTTGCCCAATATCCAGCGATGGCTGGGATGGTACCATTATCCAGATTTAAAGCTGCAACTTAGGAGTTGCTACAACAAGCCTGTGGTCGTTATTGAGAGAATGAGGCACTCGGTGACCCTGCAGTTCTGGATCATCCTCCATCCGGACAATCAACGAGCACATGGTCAATCTCTCCTTTGCCACACACCAGCGTTGGAATACCACCAAGTCCAGCGATGAGCCTGTGGCAACTGAACCATGAACCACTTCACCTAAATCCATGACTTCTTGCAAGTCCAAGGAACTTAGTGCTATTTTGGTCACAGTTCCAGACCCATGGGAAACACATGTCTGCATAACCATCCTATCAGTTCCAGCGATGCAATTAAATCCCCTAAGTCTATCAGCAGTATCTCGCTGGGGGGCACTGACAACCACAGACATCGATGTGCCCTTAAGAAATGCGTCCTTGCATGGCGAGATCACTCAATAAGCTGAAAGCTACTTAAGGAGAACGCAGCTAATGATATCACCAGATTATCCGCTGTATTTTTGTTTTTATTTTCTCTTTCTTGATTGCACTCTTTAGCCATGGCTTTTACAACTTCGTTTGCAGATAAAGCGTGTTTATTACTTCCTTTGTTTTTGCATTTGTTTTAGCATGATGCCCTTGTTTTCATAAAACAGTTTTTTAATTTAACTTTTGGTGTCCATTTTAGTTTAAAATGATTTTATTGGATATCAATTTAAAATCGATATATTCATCAATTATTTTCTTCATGGCAGCCACCATGCTCTAATAAAGAAGTTAATTTTTTTTAGCAACCACGTCGTTATTGATGCAGAAGTATTTTGTGATTGCATGGTGTGGCAAAGAAGCTGTTTACTTCAAAGTGAAAAATTCTGCTCATTTAATAACCATTTAACTGCAATGTGCATTAAATGCCTATTTCAGCACGAACTCATCATAGTCAAATAGGTGAGTATAGGTTTTGTTCTGGGTTCGAATTTCAGAACTCTGGGCCAGCAAATCTAAATAGAGGGGTGATTAAACATCTCGGAAAAAACAACACAAAACCAATGTAGACACAGCACGACTGGCTAATTCACTCCTTAATGGAAGCAAAGGGTATTCCCATTACAAATCTTGAATTATTGCAGGGTTTTTTATCAAGATATTACTGCCCAACCACATGTGACAGACTGGGTAGCTATTAATACACAATGACAAAGCCATGTGCCATCCATTAATATAAATATAACATTAAAAGAGCTATTTGAGTGCAGTGACAGTGCACAGCACATTATGTGGTATTACTCCTCTTGCTGAGCTGTAGCACAAAAACTGAAACACTTGCCATTTGTTACGTCGTCGTACAAAAACGTGGCGTAGTATCTTTATTCATAGATGAGATTTGGCTGTTTTTTACTTTTCTTCATCTGTGCAATCAATTGTCCAGTTACATATTTAAATTTAAAATAAAACAGTATCGTGGGAAGTATGTTATAAGATTGGTTACACGACTGAGGATTGGGGAGGAAAATGTGCAACTAATATGAGGGGGAAGAAGGAGAATGCAAGTTGTAGTCCAATGGAAACTTATATCAAAACAGGAATTACAAAAAAATGGCTTATACATGTCAACTCACAAAATTGGCCACAAAATAGAATTCTGAAAGAATAAAGGGAAAAGCTAAAATTGTTGGGGTGGGAAGTAAAGAGGGGATGTTTTCTGATGAGGTTTGGTTGTGAAAATTGACGTTTTCTTCTCGTCCTTTGGGTTGTTCCAATTTGATCTGAGACATAAGTTAAAGGTTAACCGTAATTGCATATGGAGCAAATTCTACAAAAAACGTTGGATATCATATTAAGTCTGACAGGATTGTGTAGTGTGTACTTTCAACCCAACTATAACTGTCAGATTTGTGCTTACGGCATGCAGAGGATGTTGGCAACACGACATGCGCCTTACTTCCGTCCCTCTAGATGGGCATTAAGCTGAAATTCCTCATCTGTTAACTCGTTGGTTAACATTAAATATCGGACGGTGTCTTTCATGAATATTCGGTGAGTTGTCAAATTGTGAAAAAAATTAACAAACTCCTGCCTTAAAACACCTTTGGTCGAACATCAGAATCTCGCCAACAACTAATCGAAAAAGACCTGTTGCAAAAACCTTCTCCAGTGGAACCTAACCAAAGAAGTGGATAATTTGGGTCATTAAATAGTTAGAAGTAGGAGTAGCGGTTTCGATCCGTTCAAGCTTTGGATTTCAATTGTTATTTCTACTTTGTTTTGATTTGTACTTTGATGTCCATCGTTTGTCAAAAATGATGTGAAATGTTTTAAAGTAAATGGGAAAGTAAGGGACACATCACTTTAATGGGAAGAATTTACTAGAGGTGATCAATTAATTGATCTCCACTTTAGGCTCACACACTTCCTCTAACATTAAAGATTTTTCTGTCCTGAGAAAAATGTAACACCTGTTAATGAATCCTCAATCACCAACTGATTTGCAATCGTTTTGATTGAGTGAGAAAGAGTTTCTCAGCTTTGTGGCTTCCGGTTCAAGAGGACTTCCAGTTCAGAGGACTTCCGGTTCGGTCTTGAGACGGTGGTGGTTTCTTCTTCATGCTTCTAACCAGCTTTCTTCTAGCCTGGTGTTGGCTCAGTAGGTAGGGTGGGTGGCTTGAATCTAGGGTCCTGAGTCCAAGGCCCCTGTCGCTGCTTGAATTAATACACCAGGGGGTTGACGCAGCTGTCATCCTTCTGAGGTCGGCGACAAAGAGTAACAGATTTCCAGTGTGTGTACTGTAGAGGGCACTGCATCAGCGACACAGTCGTGCTTCAAGAAATGATAGCTATCCTGGCAGCTAAGCTGCCATACACGACCACACACAAGCTTCTTCCGCGTTTGCCGATCCAAAATTCACCAAACACCTTCACAATTTTTCTTCAAACTTTCCTTTCTTAATCTTTGTTAATCTTTATCAAAAAATAAATAAATGGTCTTCTTAAAATGTTACAACTTCCTCTTTCACATGTGTGGTTCCCCTTATTGTATGATAATTCACGACTCTTTTCTTCTTCAATAGACTGTTTTCAAATGAGCCTTTCTCATCCCGTGTCTAAAACGTCCGACTGTTACATTTATTTTTCCCTTCTCTAATTCTCCTTCATTGCATCCCTCACGTAATGTTCTTTAATCACATCTCTGACTTTAAAAAATTTAAAATCCCAGTTTCCAATGCATGTTCCTGTTCCATCAATCCGTCCTGTTTTCCGCACTCAGTGCCAATTGACCACACCACTTAAATCGACCTCCCCTAACCCCTCAATGTTATCCCATCCCCCTCCCCTCATTACCCCCTCCCATCTTGTCCCTCATTCCCTACCTCTGTGCTCCTGGCACCTCTTCACTGTTCCTGCTTCAGTATCAGCTCCTCCCTCTGTTGTCCCAAATTGTGGTGTTTCTAACATCTGTGGGCTCCATTCTAACCTAACAGATATCTCAAACTCTCAATCATAGTACACTCATCACTCCAAACATGCTCCTTCCTTCCTCTCAAGCAACACCATCCCACATCTTCTCAAACCCTCAAATTTGTACCTACCCCTGCTACTCCCTTCTCACCAAACACTACAGGCTCATCCTTCCCCCTTATGCACCTTTCCCATACGACGCTCAATTCACGACCTGATAAATTTCGCCTGAAAAGATCTCCTGGTTCTTCCTCCACTCCAATCGGTTCTTTCTGATCACATGCTTTGTGAAAGTAAACATCTCTTGCTGTTAATTGGTAGAACGCACAGCGTAGTGCAAATCGAGTCTGGCATTTCACTCAGGCTGACTGGCAGGGTTCTCCAAAGCAGCCATCAAACTTCTAGAACTGGTCTTCCATTTTAAATTCATCGACATCACATCAGTCTCTCTCTGTACAAGATTATCCCATCTCCCGTCTTCAGTTATCCTATGCCTCCTCCCACCATGGTACACCACTGAAGTTTGTGGGAATGCCAGTTGTCCTGAAACGACTTGCCTTCACCTCCTGGAAGGCTAATTCACTAAAGGCAATCTCAGTTCCTTCCACAAAGCTCAGAACAAGGGTGTGTCTACCTTTCAGGATGAGCAGAAAACAACAATCTTTTCGAATCTCAAGTGTGACTCTCAATACCTGTTCTCCCTCCTCCAATTTTGGTGGCTTCTAGTTAAGTCTGTTTCTTTGGTGTATGTCCCTCTCCAACCCCTTACCGTTCAAATGGCCGCACAGCTGACAATATAACATGAAAAGGTTGAATGATTGAACTCCCTTTTGCTTCTAAATCTGTGTCCCAAACCCATCGCTTTCTGTACACACCTTACCCAGTCACACCCAGCTCTTCCTGGACTTTGTGTCCTTTTTCCTGACAAAGTGGAGACTTGCTCTCAAACCTTGGACTCAGATTCTGCAACCCGGTACAGACAGCATCAAAGCCCACGTGTCCGAAAAAAACCTGCCTCTGCTGTCGTGTTACCCTCTCTCTAATTCTATTCACCCTCTGCATTTGCTCAATGTCATCTGCCCCTCTGCTTGAAAATCAGCAAATCAAGTGACCGCTCCTTGCATAAAAAGGTGCAAAAACAGATCCCTACACCTACAGACTCAACAGCCTTCTCCAATCATCAGCAAGGTAAATGGAAATGAATCCATCATCGCTTCAGACATTAAATCCTTCCTCATCACCAATGGCTTGATTGCCGATCATCAATTTGATTCAGAGCAGGTCACTCTACCCTCTGGTTTGCTGCTTTGCTCTCCAACAATGGATTGAGATCCTCAATGCCAGACAGCAACTCTCTTCACTCTCTGCAGAAATGGAATAAAATTCCGTTAGAAAACCCCCTCATCGACTTTCTCAACAATCCCTTGAAGAAGTCCTTATTCAAGATTCCTGGGTCTAAGTAACCTGCATGAGCTTTCCTGGGAAAGCCACATTTGCCAGCTGGCTTTCAAAGCCAGTCACTGACTGGGCAATCCTCTGTCACGCCAAAGTCTCTTCTTCGCAACACCTGAGCTCCTGATCACATACAAAGCTTTCGTCCAACAGCCTAATGGAGTACTGCTCTCTCATCTGGACTGGTGCTCCCCGCCCTCTCACTTTCTTCTCTTCACGCTGTGGAAACCAAGGCATTTAGGATCATTGGTATTCCCCTCGCGGTGAGGCGAGTCTTTGGGCTCTCACTCTTCTACGGCAGGCGTCGGTGTCGTTCTGTCCTTCTACGTCTCTCTCCAGCCTCTGCCCCAAAACTCCCCAACTCTGTCTGAGATATGCCCCACTGCAACCAAATATTTCCTGCAGGGCACTCAGGTCTGCCAAGCAACCCCCTTCTGTTTAACAAAAAAAACCAAAAAATCAAGAATCACTGCTCACCTTCAAGCTCTTTCATTCGCTATTTTTTTCCCCACCTTTGTAACAAACGTCCCACACTCTCTTCATCTCACTCTTCCCTCCAGATCTTCAAACAGCTGTTTTCACACAACCATCTCTTATCTTCCGCCATTCCAAACCCATGATCTCTCTACCCCGTTATCCACCCCAACCCACCTCCTTCAATTCCCTGCTTTCCTTCCTGAAAGTCCCCTGTAGTGTCCATCTTGTTTCATCGCTGTGTACCCCACCCCATCCCTCTCCCTTCCACAAATTTCCTTATGTCTCTGTTCCACGCAGTTTTGTTCCTCCGTCTCACGCCCTCTTGTCTCTGCTCCCCTGTACGTTATTTGTGTTAGCTTTTCATAACGAACCTCACAGTGCATACAACACACAACAAAAAAATGGAACAAAAGGTGAATGCCAGCTCAGTCAATGAAGTGATGGCAGTGCTTATCCATGATATGTATTGAAATGACAATTTAAATTAAATATTAAAATCATTTGGATGGGTATTAAATCCATGATGCAGAGTGAAAATAATAAATGTGAGATACGATCATGTTGGCCTATGACACAATTGTGGCATTCACTTAGAAAGGTGTTTGGGTGAATTAATATCATGCCTTTAAAATGGGACAGCCATTAATTATTTAGGTGGTATGAGTTTGACATCAAACTGTCAGAATACTATTCCGCTTACTAAATGTAACTTCTACAGAAAAATGAGGAATAACAGTCACGCCCTCTTCCGTGGAGGTGCCCTGGACACTCAGTCATTTCAAATTGATGCAAAAAGGTTTCAGTTTTACTTGCTAATTGAAGGTTAAGGGTCTATAGAACGATTTTGGTTTAGGTGTCCAGCACATGCGATAATTTGGGGGGTGGAGGGGGTGGAGGGAGAGTGGGGGGGGGGGGATTTTTCAATAAAACCGCATTTAAAATTAGACTTTTAAAAAATCATGTTGTATGAGAACGCCGACAGACGTTTGGCTTGGCTCTATAATAAGAAAAAAATTTACAAAATGCTTAAAAACATATTTTCCGCCGATTAGTTAAAAAGTGGGAGAGTAAGGGTGGGGGGGGGGGGGGGTAAAAAACTCACAGCTTCAACCACTCCTAGTCCGAAAAAAAATCTTTTGTATTTTTTCTTGCTGTTTTTTCCAGAATATTTCTGAGATGGCAGGGACACGAGTTGGCATTTTGGTGCATGCTATGCAAAAGCAAAGAGGAAGAGCTTGTTTGCCCTCTTCGCGAATCCCATGGCTAGTCGTAGAGAGGAGCCCTAACAACGAATCACCAGCCCTGTAAGTCAATTCAGAAGCAATTGTTGCTGTCCACACCTGAAACGTAGAAATTTCCAGATGCCAGAGTCCAGCACAAGAATCGTGCAAATCCTGGCAGAAATCCTGTCGTAGCTTAACGGACATCTGCACTTAACCATGGCAAAAAAGCGTCATTATGAAGGACCTGTGCCTCCAGCAAGAAAAGATCCTAACGGACGCAGCACAAGGCAGGTCGGTCTAATCGTACTTGTGTCTCTTCTGTGGTGATGAACCAATGCAAACAGACCATTCTTTCTCAGAAGGTCGAACTCACCCACCAGATTACACAACAAGGCAGTTGCACTGGAGAAAGACCGTGTCGTGGCACCTCATGGGCAGAAGTGATCTGGTAGTGCCATCGAAGCAAAGTATACAGGAATTGCTACACACAGTTCAACCGCCGTTACGTGCACTTTGTAAACACACACTGTAGTGAAAACCTTGAAAGCCACAACCGAAATGAATTGCTTCAATTCATAAGAGGAAGAAGTCTCTGGAGGTCGCAGATTCTCTGCATTTTGCAAAGATCTGACAGATATGATGACAGAGAGATTGGAACTACATGGAAATCCAGAAAGCTGTGACCGGACCATGCTAAAAGAAACAGTCTTGAACACGTTCCCGAATTTGAATGGAAGTGAAGGGTGTAGGAAATCGAGTTTTTCCTTGTTTGTTCGAAAAACGGTAAGAAAGATGCAATTCAGATGCAATCAAAACAGATGAGGAAGGCACGTACACTACTAATGGAGCATCATTCTCCGTAAAGCTGTATTTGGATCATACACACCATTTCAAGTTTGAAGGTTCATCTCCCAATAGTTGCGAAAATCAATCTGTTCCACAGCGTATGAAGTTATTTCTTCTGCCAACTCCTCGAAGGACGCCAAATCTCACCGAACAAGAGAATTCTGGGAAGATCCTCTCTGTTTGAGTCAGTTGCTAATGGTAAATATACTTCTCTTTCTGCGACTTGAGTTGCGAGCCTCCCCTTGCAGGTATTCCTGCCCTCCAAATTGCATTCCAAACAAGAAGTAAGAAGTTGTAGAACTACTAACACAATATGCTCTTAAGCATGTCATATAAGAAGTCCTCACCACTGATAAGCTAGCTTTGCACAGGCTGGTTGCAGATCAAACGAGGAATAAGCGGTGATGTAGTCTGTCCTACAACTTGCGTCAGCACATTTCACAGTTGCAGCACTGGATAACTTGGATCACAATCCTACATCATGCACTGCAGCACTCCTTCCTTCCATGGAACTGGGATTTCAGTTTTTCAGTCCCTTTATCACAGCAAGCCTGGGTAAGATCAAGCATGTCTACGAATCCACCTCCTTACAAAACAGCAGGCCAAGCCAGTGGACCCATCTGTCCCCCCCCCTCGTTCATATACATTTGTACCACTTGTGGGTAGGAATCTTGTCACCCAAACCTCCGTAAAGGATGTGACCGTAGCAACGAGTTACATTCGCGAGGAGAAACAGCACGAACAGGCATGGATGGACTGCAGTACATGACATCCTATAATGAAGATTTCTGATGCAGAAAAGGGCACACCACATATGTGGTCTTCAATTCTATGCTGCTCAATCCAGATCTGTTGGACAACCCGAAGAAGGCATTGAGCCCTCCTGCACTATTCCATGCAAAGTCCCCACTCAGAAATGATTCGACATTGGAATGGAGCCTGGTGAAAAAACAACTGACGCACTCAACTCACCACGCAAAATACGTGTATTGGTTTGGACCAACCACTCTATGAACTTGCAAAAAAAATGGCAGTGGGGGACCTTCCCGACATCTTTGGGGAAGACAAGTTTTGTGGTGCATGCTAGTGGACTCCACATTGAAATGGGCTTTGTGGAGCCCAATGGAGGACCTTCTGCGTGGTCTGGATGGCCTAAGCCCTCAAAAGAAGCTGGGCTAGTGAAGACAGAAGCAGCAGCAACATCTTTACTGAAAGCGTCGCAATGCAATGAGAACAAAGATATGCTCCATCAAGTACTGTTGTGGTACTCGACACCCTTTGAACGAAAGGCCCCTAACAAAGGAAAAAAAACCCAAAAAAGTGGGGAAAAAAAAAAACCAGAGATGGCCCTTGAGGAATGGTCATGCTAACTTCTCAAGAGAAGCCAAACGTTCCATTCTGGCTACTCGTACACAAGTAACCAACAGATCATTCTCATGTCATCCGAGCCACATCAGGAACGGAAGTTCGAACTCAAATGATGCACTACCCTGCAAGAAGCTTGAACCTCTGTTTTCTTGCTCTCGATCATCCAAGAATGATGCCAGATGGTTCCAATCCTTATCGAGACTTGGAAGATCTCCCAGATAGCATTCAGGTTGAGTTTGAAAATGGGACTTGGACAATAACTTGAAGCAATGCGGCGTTTCTTCATCCTTACCATTGATCAGCACATAGGCAAGCAATACGAAGGGTAAAAGGAGTAGGTGGCATTAATTGGTCTCACAGAGAAACCCGAGATGCTGGAATGCTGATCGTGAACAGGTCCGGAAATCAGCCGTGTCGTTGAGGACTTTACTGGTGTAAAAGACAACGATGATGATGAACAACTCCCTCCATAACATGAGGAAGGATATGCTCTCAGCACCGATTTCAACGCCATGTCAAAGATCTGATAAAGGTGTTGCTGAGCAAGGGGAGTCCTTTTGAGGAGCACAGCGAGACCCTGTTACATTAGACAAACAAGGTATGTGAGTCCTGTGACTGGCAGCTGTATCTGTCCGTAATTTCGAGTCTATGGCACAAGAGCAGTTACGACAACTTTAAGGAAATAATGTGGCTGGACTCAATGACACATCTTCTGACAGCACCTATCAAACAAAACAAAGTTTACTGTTGTTTCATGAGAAGAAAACACAGAAGACGATTACAGCTAAACTTAGAATCAAAGCACTTACAAACGTCCATGCGGAGCTTATGGACAAGCTTTGTTAGCACTGGACAGCCGCGGGGGTGATTTGGAGGAGTTTTTTTTTTCAGTCATGAATTTCACCATACCACCTGCATTATTCGTCAGAAGGTCCCTCAACTCTTGTACCGTCAGATTGATTGTATAACATCAATGGAAACCAGTAAAAGCAGTATTATTTCTGCTGATGAGGAGCTAACTGCACCAGATGTTTACGACTTTGTTGTTATTGACGGTGGAGTAGCTGATACACTCCCTTCCTGGTACAAATGTCCAAGGCAAGACCTTTGATTCATATTTTGACAAGGTATCTTCCAAGAGTTTGCCCACGCTTGAAAACGATCGACACGAGTAAACATTTGTATGGGACGACTATCATGCACTCCATTCAAAGGAGGTACAAGGGAAAAACGAGGAACAGGCAAACCGGCAGCGTGTATGTGGCACTGCCCAAAATCCCTGGAAACTGGCAGAAGTTTTCTGGTGAACGTTGATAACAAGAAGGAACGTTCACGATTCCTTCAAAAGATAACACAAGAACAGTTCCGCAGATGACAAGGATGTATACATCAACTGCAGGTGATCAAGTAACACCATGCTGGAAATGAAATCCACCAATTGGATCATGTAACATGAGGAAGTTTTGACACTCGTGTTGTATACAACTTCTCCATGCCCTCCAAACATCGTCACTTGGGATGTCCATACTGGAGACACGAGATGTTGTGGTAACCTTCTGAGCAATTTACATCACATCAAGGCTCCTGATCCTGCCGCAAGAAATCTGGTCTCCTTCAAGCCGGAAAGTTACAACAAGAATAATCTCCCCTGACACTATCGCCACAAAACCTCGGGTACGACAACGTGCAAAAGCCATGGCCCTCTTTCACGCATTCACTAGATCAGACAGCACGTCTTCCTTTAAGTTCAAGGTAAGAGATACTGCTCAAGTGATTGCAGGAGTACCGTCCCTCATGGATGAATTCGCGACTATTGTCGACACTCCCATTCCAAACATTGCCAGAGCCGGGTGCCTGTTCCTCGTTTTTCCCTTGTACCTCCTTTGATCGTGAGTGCATGATAGTCGTCCCATACAATGTTTACTCGTGTCGATCGTTTCAAGTCGTGGCAAACTCTTGGGAAGAATACCTTGTCAAAATATGAATCAAAGGTCTTGCCTTGGACATTTGTACCAGGAAGGG
>CM068954.1:167963082-167981565 GCA_035128595.1 Eptatretus atami | reverse complement strand
ATCTGGGCTGGCTGGTGTTAACGCCGTCACAATTGGGTTTGGGATTAAACGTAACCACCAGCGCACGACATATCATATTTGCCCAACTTCAATACGTGAACGCTCATTTAAAACTTCTCATATTCCGGATCTGGTTCTCACCAAATGAACCAATTCGTCTGGTTTTTCAAAAATAACCAACCCAACCCTCTTCCCACTAAATTTTTGTCTTGATCCGTCGCAGTTTTGGATATTATCCTGTTCCAGAAAGGAGAAAGCAGACAGCAGGATGAACAATACTCCATCCACCTTCGTGGCTAGTAATTTAGAGGATGAAAACTTCTGTTCGTCACTGTTTGCATTAGATATGTGTACAGGAACTCGATAGCTCTATTTACAACATCTGTTGCAACTGGGATTTTATCATTTGATTTTGCAAATCAGTCGAAGATAAATATCTTTCTTTACTGACCTTTTGTTTCAATTTTTATTTTAGGAGTACAGATGTACTACTACTGAACATACTACTACCACTACTAAATTCTTAACAAGCCCAAACTTCCCTACTTTCTGAAGAGTCGCACGACAGAGGAAAGTTTTGCCCGTGTCTCAGCCGTACGGCGGCTCGCTACATTGAGCTATTATTGGGCATTAGATTTGTCATTTCAGGGTGTTGGTGATAACTCACCCAACTGTGCACAAAAGGAACACCATGGATCTTTGAAGTCACTCAACTTATGAAGTGAGACAGGGCCCAGATGTAAGGCATCCAAGGCGGTGCTCTTCTGACGCACGGGTTGGAACCCGATCTGACATATTAGTCAGGTCGGAATTAATCCAGATAGAATTCAGAAGGTTTATTATGTTCAGCCGGTTAGATTAATGTGAACTGATTACAAAATTATCAAATTATTTTTTACAGCTGTGCATCAACAATAAGAAGGCAGTTCCCAGCTTCAGCCACAATGGTAAAGAATGACGAAGGAGGCTCGTAATATTGCGCTCACCAGTTCAATCCCATAAACTGTGTGGCTTTTCATATTATTTCATTTCAATCCTGTCCTACTTCTTGCATGCCAAGCAGTGCTATGCAGCTCATCAAAGCGGCATAGCACATTGTAGAAGAGACAGCACTTCAGCTGCAAAATGAGAACTAAAAATAAAAAGATAAATAGTTAAATGTGTAATATTACAAAGTATGTTCGAGAGAGAAAACAAAGAAGGTTTGCATGAAAAGAAGTAAATGAAGCAGGACTTGATGTCAGAGTGCCTGCAAGGCTAAGTAATTAATGTGCAAGCCTCAGGCAGGCGAGGTGGAGGCAAGGAAGATACCCTGCCAAGCTGCGCAGGTGGTTTTTCTACCGTCGAAGGCCAGATTAATTGGCTTGTTGTAAACGCCGCAATGCAAATTGACGAGTACTAGTTTGCTCGTGCTGGTCTATTTTACATTATTCATTCATCTTGTTCACTTCATTAGAAGGTTTGCCGCAGGACATGAGAAACTTTCACTTATATTTTTTCATGGATGTTAGGTATTTGCAATATGTGTTGGGCTTTGGTATTATAACTGATTTGATCATTGTTTATCAACAACTTGAGCTCTGGCATTGGTCCCAATGGAGAAGTTAGGTGTGTGATGTGTGTTGTGTGTGTGTGTGTGTGTGTGTTGTGTGTTGTGTGTTTGTGTGTGTGAGCGAGAGAGAGGAGAGAGAGAGAGGAGAGGAGAGAGAGAGAGAGGAGAGAGGAGAGAGAGGAGACAGAGAGAGAGAGGTATTCACCAAACCATAAATACAAGTTGCGTTTTAAATTTTTCTAACTGAGCAACGTTTATTTGACAGATTTAGTTCGGATATTCCCTCAATCTTATCATCATCTTATAGTTGATATTGGATGCTTGTGATAAATTATATATGTTATTGTTGGCTAACATGTACATTAGATGATATATCATGTATGGCTTGTACTGTTATTGCTGTCACTCCAACTAGAGTTTTCTCATTCAAACGTTATTGACTTTGCGTTCATGAGATGGTACAGGGTGACGGGGTTATTCGGTGGAGAAATCGCTACAAAACAGAGGCATTGATAAAATCAGGAGGGCTATCAAGGCCTAAGAAGTAGAAATTAACATATGGTGATTGTTCAGTTGAAAGTCATAAATGCTCTGTACAGCTGACTATGCGAAATGAAATTGCGTTCATATTGTGTAACAGTTGAGTATATACTGAACAGACAATGCAGCGCATGATTCATTATTGAAGTACTGGAGGAAGAGCACCATTGGGTGCAAAAGTTGCGTGCCTTAGGTAGCTAGGGCAAGGGACAAAGGATTGATGTGCAAATATGGCTAGGTAGTTAGGGAAAGAGGGACAGGATGGAATAGTGCAAATGATGGATAAAGGATTGATAGGCAGGGGACCAAGGATCGATAAGGCAAAGGGACAAAGGATTGGATAGTGCAATATGGTAAGGGTAATGGCATAGGGGGACAAGGATTGGATAGTGCAAATATGGATAAAGGATAGTTAGGGCAAGGGCAAAGGATCCTCTGTCTTGTTCTGCTGCTCTCTGGCTCTTGCTCTCTGCTCTTTCTATGCTTTGTCCCCACCCCCCCCCCCCCCTCCATCCCCCCTCCCAACCAGGATTCTGCTTAGCGCACAACATGGTTCCCACAACCTTTTGGTGAAATACATAATCCAGTATCATGCTCAGACGCTCTTCATTGCGCTCTTTTCGACCTGCGGAACACTTCACCTTCTCCTTATATCATTCTGTTATTCATCAGGTCTTCAAGCGCTGTTTACCCATCTCAAATTGTCCCCAATTCAAACCATGATCTGTTCTGTTTATCATTACTTCCCACTACACCCCACCCCTCCACTTCAAGCCTTCTGTCCACTTCGTTTTCCACCTATTGGTTTCCTTAGGTAATCTATATTCTTTCCCGCTCAATCCTCCTCACAACTCATTGTTTGTGAATCTCCGTTATCTTGGGCTTCAAATCTGCTGTTAGTGTCCGCACCCCCCCCCACGTAGCCCTCCTCTACTGTCCAATTTGGCCTTTACATCCTGATCCATTCAGTGTACTATTACAAAAAAATAGCTCTTTCCACGTGCCTTTACTATTGACCAAAAACAAAAAGGAAGACATTACTGGGCATGCAGATGGAATCAATATCGATTAGCATGACTTGCACTTTAATTTTGGCGACCTTAGTTTGAGCAAACTCACTGAAGTTCCTGTTGAGCAAACTTTTTTATTTTTTTTGACAGTTTTTTTGTTATTCTGACCTGTGCTGTATTGTCACATTTCTTTGTCTCAGGTGCTGCTGTCGGGTGAGCAGCATTACATGGTTGTTTACCTGATGTGTGTTAACAGAAAAATGTGAGTAATTTTAGTGTCTCTTTGAGAGTTTCTTGAAGAAAGTTAATCTATGATTGTGTACAGTATCATTGGGTCACGGTGGAACTCCATATCGTTGGGGTGAGATTGGGAAATGGCCGCCCATTCAATGTGTATTAATCGGTGGTTGATCAAGTATTGTGTAAATATGAGTATTATCTATATTGTGTACAGGACAAGTAAGAGTAAGAAACATTGTACTTTTAATTTGAAAGACGGTGTTTTAAACTATTTCTTATCCTGCCGAATCCTAGTTTCACATATTAGTAATTTATGATATGAGCAGTTTTGTTTGATGACCTGTAATGAGACTATAGAATGATAGAAAGACTGTCTAGCTGATGAGCGGGTCACAAGGAAATGAGAAAACATCTCATGTGTTCAATTAATTTACGATATAGTTTTGAAAAAGATGCTTAGTACGTACTCAACTCAAACTACATAACGAGAATTGAAGGACATTTCCAGAACAGAATTTAAACGAGAAGGCACTTGAAAGGAGCGCATACCTCCACACGTAATGCCTGATCCCGAGAAACACATCGGGCAGACATTTTTGAACTATATGCTATATGTCATTTTTGGCCTATCTTTGCAATGGTGGAAGATCCTAAGATAATATTAGCGTATCAGATCGGTTCCGACTTCACAAAATTGAACAATTCTCCCTGCTACACCCAATGTAGTCACCAGTTTCTCCGAATCCGTTCGCAACCTTTTTGGTTATGGTGATAATGTTTATATTTATATATCGGTTTTGACCTATCTTTCTCATAGTGAAGATCACTTACGAGCAATTTCTCCTCAACGAGCAATTTCATTGTTTATTAATTGCCGGAATTCTTCGGGTTTCGGCAATTATGTTGGTCGTTGTGTGTGTCAGTCTGTGTGCTGTTTGTCTGTTGTTTGTGTTTTGTTTCCTGTAGCGACCACACCGTCAGCGCTCTGATCAACTGGGTACAGACGTCGGCCATGGTCCAACTTCGGGAACTTGTTCGTTTTTGGTGAATCTAGGTCAAAGGTCAGGTCAGCGTCACCGAAAAGCCGAATTCTTATTTTCGCAATAAACGTCCGCTAAAATGGTCGTATCGACTTCAATAAATCCAAATTGGCATCTTCCAATTCTGGCATCCAACATAACTCTCATTTGGGGTGTCCCCACCCCTCTTGCGCGCGGGGGTCAAATGTCAGGAGGTCGGTCAAAACTTTCAAATTTGCGATAAAAACGCCATTTAAAGTTGTTGACTTCAAGTTATGATTATGACCAAATAAGTGCTTATACTCATTAACAGTAGCACTATGCGACTTTAGAACAAATTGATTTCGGTTTTTGTTTTTTCAGAAATTCATGGAACATGACAAAGTTATTCCGGCAATTCCTTTCTTCAACGAGCATTTCATTTTGTCTGTTTCTTTGTCCGCCACAGATTTTTGTGTTCGCGCAACCGCTTGGTCAGTTGAGCGACAAATTTTCCAATTTGCGACTACTCATGTGATGTTTTTATTGATATTTGATGTCATAGGTACTGGTGTGGCGCATATTGGAAAATGGAAAACTGGTCCTCCCATCTTGAACGCCCAAAGAACAAAATTTAATCTTGCGCACATAACAAGTTATCCTCATGGAAATGAGTGTGGATTTTTTTGTTAATGCGTTTAGGGCCCTCGTTTGACGTATAATTGCACATGAGACGCACAATTCCGATCAGTATCAAAATTTTTTGAGGTATTCTTGGATAAGTGTCACAGAAAAAAATTGATCGCGTCTTGTCACGTTTGATTCGGCAGCCGTTTTGTTTAAAAAAAAACTTCAATACTGGTCTCTGACGTCGGGCTGACAGCTCGAGGCGAAACTTTACACATTGACTGGGCGTGTCATCGAGGGGAACAAAGGTTTCCACACACATGATGTCATTGGTCAACATGGTTTGGCGCCATATTGGATATCCAAAAATTATAAAAATACACCACTCAAAGAAGCCTTGGCGAGGGTCTGCAATGTCTGATTTGCTCTTTTGTTGATGTTTTTGAATGTATTTGCTGTTTTTTTCCTGTGCTCAATGAACCTTGTTTGGTGCCCTTGCAGTGAGGTACTCATACTGTTGATTGTCACTTGTTTTCCATCACATGGTGTTATCTTTTATTCCCGCGATGCGGAGCAAAAGCGGTGTTTCAAACATCGGGTTCACTTTGTCTGTCTGCAAACCACCAGTTTATGATTCAAGGAACACATAATTTAAATTGAAATGTATATTTTGACACAAACCGACCACAAATCGGCAACCAAACCTGTGCTTTAAGATAATAATAACTTCCTGTCCTACCGTAAAGGCACAAGGGCTGCCAGGCTGTTTAATGGCAAGGAGTACAGTCCTGGATGGGTCCACACTCGGCAGTCGTGTGTGTTCACCCTAGTACATAGTACTCATTTCGCCAACCCCGAAGAATGACGGCAGTCACCAACTGGTGTAATTCAACTGTAAAAACAACAGGGATCAACTCCGACTCTAGTAGTGTAGTTAGATAGTTAGAAAATCGTGCCAATTATGTACAGCATTCACATTATGGCATTTCTGTTCTGCAGGGCTTTCTTGATCAAAATTGCCAGATGGCCATCTTGAAAAATCAAGATTTTGAAAAAAAAAATCAAAAGAAATTTGAGGTCTCACAGCTGGCCTGAAATTCTTGAAGCGCAAGTGACATCCCAGACAGAGAACCAAGGGAGATTGCAGTTCATCATTGATGGGCTCGACCATTTCATGCCTACCTCACGCACTTAAAGATATTTGATTGCTTGCTAGAGAATCTCCAAGTGGAATCCTTATGGTGCAGGTACGAGAGGGTGGACGTAGTGATGATGTGTCAGAAGTCAAGTCTGAAGCCGAGGCAGGTCGAAGGCGCGGGGCGAAGGAATCAGAAGGAGAGTGAAGGAACAGTAAGACCAATAACTGGAGAAGCTTTCCTTCGAGATGACAGCATCACAAGACTGGTCTGTTTCACTTCCTTGCGAAGATGCTGGGGAAGCACAGAGCAAGCACAGTCATTGTCACAAAGAGAAGATGTCTTCAGCAACACAAGGAGTCTGGATGCTGTGTCTCCATGGTTGTCATGAAGAAGCTGACACTCGAATATTTGTACAACGCAGGGATGCACGACGGATGGTAGCAAGTCCATTATCATTAAGGCTAAATGACATGGACGCTACTAGTATAGCAATATCTGTACTGCATCCTTATAGGGAAACTAGGTCATGAGAAATGTGGGATTGCCTTTGCCAAGGACCAAGGCGCAATGGATCGTCCATGAGGTAGTTCTGCCAATGGACTGAGAAAGCTAGAGGGATCCATACTTCCATGCGTTCCACTGGATGTGACGTCGGTTCTGCCTTCGCGTAAAGGGAAAGAAAACTGCATGGCAGCTTGGAACGTACTTTGATGATGTTCTGAACATTACCAACTGCAGCAGGCATCCACATTGATTCGTGATCTTGATCTTTTTTGAAGTTTTTGTTTTCTTCAAATTTTTTCAAAATCTTGGATTTTCCAATGGCAATCAGGCAGCATTTATTAGAATCTGGGAACAAATGTGCCAAATTTGTGCTTGTATCATCTTTGCGATTCCTCTCAAAATTGTTATTGCCCCCACTATAGTCCCAAGCCGCGCCACCTTAACTGCATAATCCAACACTCAGGCTCAACACCTGTTGTTGTTTCGGAGCTCTGAATTTGTCGATTGTACGTACACAGGGAGGAGCGACATAATTTTTTTTACTCTGTCTGCATGCCTGCCTACCTGGCTGTCAATCAAAATTTCAAATCATTCCAAACAGGAAACATTGTTTTTAAAGATGGCTAAAAGATACAAAAATAGGCAGCAAATAACTAATGTAACATGTTTAAATAAGATGATGTATATAGACACTGCGTCAACAGCGGTAAACTTCCGGAGTTAATTTTAATACGATCTTTACAATCTGTTTTTATCTCAATTTTATATATACTTTGACCACTGTAGACAACAAATACCATTCTTATCACTATCCATAAACCTCTATCTTTGCAATTGACATGATTAATAAGTGAGTGAATAAGACTCATTTTGTCCGATCGAACGTGCGCAGAGAGGAGCGACATGATTTTTTTTATCTGCCTGCCTACCTGGCAGTCAACCAACCACTTACCACAACGTGGTTTAACTTTCGAAAACATTTTATTGACCTTTAAAATCATTAGTTCAAATAAATTGAATTATTAGTACTTGAAACACTGCATTTGAGTGAGGTATTTTTATGGACTCTCAGTTGTTTGTGTTGGTGGGTTGGTTGTTTCAAAGTTAGAAGCCTTTGTTATTCCCTTTATTGTAGCGTCTTCTGAATATTTCTTCCCTGGCAATCCATAATCACACTCCACGATTCACATCCATTGATGCCTTACTCCTACTGTATATAGCGAGTACAAACCAGTTGCATTTTCATATGCCTCCTAATTAATGGTAGGTTTTCACACACAACAAATCTCTCAGCATGGAGCAGAGAGAGACGGTAAATGCACGAGGTTATGCACGAAGTTCAGATTAGGTCAGGTCAGGTAAGGTTATGCCCAGAAGCAGACGTCGCTAATGTCCACTTTCCGCCGGTACTCCAGGGACCTGTCTGGCCATCTGCCAGGTGGGATGCCTGGCCCATCCCCATTCTCCTTGAGATGACTGATGAACCTGCTGCAAACCACGAGGAAGTGTCGAGGCCATATGGCCTCCTCCACTCACGAGGCTCCCACAATGGACAGATCTGGTAGCGGATCGCGTCAGGAAATCGCAGCCACTGTCCATACAGTTCGGCAGCTGATGCTTCATGGGCAATGCAGGTTAACAATCTCATTTGCAGTTCTCAGCAAACACTCGTTGGAACACAAAGTCTGAACCAAGATAGCCAAGGATTCTCCAAAGAGCCGGTACAAAGGAAGTAACAGTCTTCATCTTAGATCCCTCGTCCAGAGTCCAAGTCTCACATTCCGTTAGAGCAAGACTGAAAGCACCAAAGACTGAGACAGGACTTTCATCGTGTCCCTGCACAGTTAGCGCAGCGTCCCTCCATGATACATGTGAATACATGACCTCCAGGCGCATGACCAGACGTCTATTGACGCTCTGGCTCACAGCACAGCAGAGACATGGGATATCACTTGCCAAAGTAAGGGAATCTCTGCCGGTGACCTCAACATCCTCCACACAAACAGGTAGACAGATAGCAGATCCAAATGTCATTAAATATCCTGGATCTTAGTTTGACCATGAAACCTGTAATCCCAGCTGGCTTCCAACTCCTCATTACCAGACTCGGGGCCCCCAAAATGCATATCCAGAGTCTCCACAAAAGATGACTTGCATCATGTTGCCGAACATCAAGGTCAGAGAATGTGACATTCCAAATGATGCGCCACAGCTTTATTCTCTCCGCACTCCTCCCAGATCAGTCCCACAAGCGATGAAGTGTGCGGACCAACACCACCCGTTCGAAGAACTTCCGTAAAACTGGAAATAGTCGGAGATGATATCACACATCTTCACAGCACTCTCAGTGCCAGGGTTATAGTTCAACATCAAGATGAAATCAGTTTTGGTGGCACTCCACGAAGACCACAATCCGTCCAGAGGGCATTCCCAATCACTGAATCGAGACTTTGAATGAAAGTCAAATAGGCTGCAATGGCAGACCCTGCTTGAAACTGCCCATCTGTGTTCGTGAGGACCCGAAGCAAGGATATTGTCAATCATTACCTCTTGAGTGTACTGCTCAGGCGCTGGTGCTCACAGCAGATGGTGGCGAACCCTATCAATAATTATGCGAGCAATGATCTTGCCCGGCAGTAAGAGCAGCATCACCCTTGGATAGTTGTTGCAGTCCTGGGCGATCACCCTTCCCTTTTCAGAAGGGAAAACAAGCAACCTCTTTCATTCAGTTGGCGATCAGTATCCTGTGTTCCGCAGAGCACAGAACTGCATGCCAAGACATGAGTGCAGCATTTCCACCAGCATTGAGAAGTTCATCCATGGATGCCGCAGATTGCCCAGGAGCTTCACACCTATTCTCAACCAGTCGCCGCGACTGTGTTTCCAACAAACAAAGGTAGAATCACATTTGATGGAGGGTCAGCAATTAGGGATAGTAAACACTATTGATCCAACTCACAGCTGGTGGCTCATCCTGGTACGAGCTGCTCAAAGTACCACCAGTGGGCCTTTACTTTCAGACTCTCTGTCAAGAGTCCACACGCTCCACTCACGCTGCCAGTACACCGAGGATGGGCTTGGCAGGAACGCAATGCATGATTCCCTGCAAGCAGGGCAAAGAGGAATCTCTTGATTCACACATTGTGCTCTATCCCCTTCACAGATTCCTCGCACATGGGCCTCCTTGTCCACCCTCAGTAGACGACCAGTTTTAACGCCTCAACTCCCTGAACAGCTTAGCTCTCCATTCAGGCCGGCCTGCGACTCTTGGTGCATGGTTTTCCAGTGTCCCTTTGAGAGACAAAATTTTTCTTTGCCTCCGGTGGTTCAAAGACATCCCACCGGCAACATCAGGATTGTGTCTTGAGCATCCAGACTCTGTTCAGGAATCCACAAGCACCAGACCTCCCAAATCTCCACTCAGCCCTGTTCGCAAACTCGTTAGTCTACCCTTCCTATCCTTGAGCTTGCCAATATCGCCGGGCTGGTGTGGTCACCATTATCCCAGATTAAGCTGCCAATTAGGAGTTGCTACAACAAGCCTGTGCGTCGTTATTGAGGAAATGGCACTCGTGTGACCCTGCAGTTCTGGATCATCCTCCATCCGACAATCAACGAGCACATCGGTCAATCTCTCCTTTGCACACAACCAGCTTGGAATACCCAAGTCCAGCGATGAGCCTGTGGGCACTTGAACCATGAACCACTCTCACCTAAATCCATTGACTTTCTTGCACAGTCCAAGGAACTTAGTGCTATTTTGGTCACCGTTCCGGACCCATGGGAAAACACATGTCTGCATAACCATCCTATCAGTTCCGCGATGCAATTAAATCCCCTAAGTCTATCAGCAGTATCTCGCTGGGGGGCAACTGATCAACCACAGACATCGAGTTGTGGCGTAAGAAATGCGTCCTTGCATGGCGAGATCACTCATAAGCTGAAAGCTACTTAAGGAGACGCAGCTAATGATTACGCAGATTATCCGCTGTGATTTTTGTTTTTAATTTCTCTTGTCTGTTGCACTCTTTAGCCATGCTTTACCTTCGTTGCAATAAGCGTTGTTTATACTTTCTTTGTTTTTGGCATTTGTTAGCATGATTCCCTTGTTTTCATAACAGTTTTCTTTATATTTAATTGTTGTGTACCATTTGTTAATATTTATTGATTCAATTTAAAATCGATATATTCATCAATTATTTTCTTCATGGCAGGCCAACCATGCTCTATAATAGAAGTTAAATATTTTTTTTTACAACCACGTCGTTATTGATGCAGAAGTAATTTTGTGATTGATTGGTGTGGAAAGAAGCTGTTTACTCAAGTGAAAAATCTGCTCATTTAATTAACCATTTCTGCAATGTGCATTAGAATGGCCTATTTCAGCACGAAGCTCATCATAGTCAAATAGGTGAGTATGGTCTTGTTCTGGGATTCGAATTTCAGAACTCCTGGCACAGCAATCTACATAAGGGGTGATTACACATCTCGGAAAAAACAACAGCAAAAACCATGTAGACACAGCCCGACTGGCTTAATTCACTCCTTAATGGAAGCAAAGGGTTTCCATTACAATCTTGAATATTGCGGGTTTTTTATCAAGATATTACTGCCAACCACATTGTGACAACTGGGTAGCGTATTAATACACAATGACAAAGCCATGTGCCATCATTATATAATATAACATTAAAAGAGCTATTTGAGTGCAGGACAGTGCACAGCACATTATGTGGTATTTACTCTCTCTTGCTGAGCTGTAGCACAAAAACTGAAACACTTGCCATTTGTTACGTCGTCGTACAAAACGTTGGCGTAGTATCTTTATTCATAGATGAGATTTTGGCTGTTTTTTTACTTTTCTTCATCTGTGCACATCAATTGTCAGTTACATATTTAAATTTAAATAAACAGTATTCGTGGGAGTATGTTTAAGAGGATGTACCGACTGAGGATTGGGGAGGAAAATGTGCAACTAAGATAATCGAGGGGGGAAGAAGGAGAATGCAGTTGTAGGTCCCAATGGAAACTTTATATCAAAACAGGAATTACAAAAAAATGGCTTACTACATGTCACTCACAAAATTGGCCACAAAATAGAATTCTGAAGATAAAGGAAAGACTAAAATTGTTGGGGTGGGAAGTAAAGAGGGGAATGTTTTCTGATGGGTTTGGTTGTGAAATTGAGTTTCTTCTCGTCTTTGGGTTGTCAATTTGATCTGAGACTACTAAGTTAAAGGTTAACCGTAATTGCATATGGACAAATTCTACCAAAAAAGGTTGGATCTTTAAGTCTGCGGAATTGTGTGTGTGTACTTTCAACCCAAACTATAACTGTCAGATTGTGCTACGCATGCAGAGGATGTTGGCAACACGACATGCGCCTACTTCCGTCCCTCAGTATGGGCATTAAGCTGAAATTCGTCATCTAGTTAACATTCGTTGGTTAACATTACTAATAGCGGACGGTTGTCTTCATGAATATTCGGTGAGTTGTCAGAATTGTGATAATGAAATACCAAACTCCTGCCTTAAAACACTTTGTTCGAACATCAGAATCTCGCCAACAACTAATCGAAAAAGACCTGTTGCCAAAACTTCTCCAGTGGAACCTAACCAAGAGTGGGATAATTTGGGTCATTAAATAAGTTAGAAGTAGGAGAGCGGGTTTCGATCGTTCAGCTTTGATTTCAATTGTTATTTCTACTTTGTTTTGATTTGTACTTTGTGTCCATCGTTTGTCAAAATGATGTGAATTGTTTTAAGAGTAAATGGAAAGTAAGGGACACTCAACTTATATATGGGAAGGAATTATAACTAGAGGTGATCAATTATTGATCTCCCTTTAGGCTCACACCTTCCTCTAAATTAAAGATTTTTGCTGTCCTGAGAAAAATGTAACACCTGTAATGATATCTTCTATCCCAACTGATTTGCATCGTTTTGATTGAGTGAGAAAGAGTTTTTCTCAGCTTGGTGGACTTCCGGTTCAGAGGACTTCCAGTCAGAGGGACTTCCGGTTCCGGTTCTTACGACGGTGGGGCGTTTCTTCTTCATGCTTCTACCAGCTTTCTTTCTAGCCTGGTGTTGGCTCAGTGGTTAGGGTGTGGCTTGAATCTAGGGTCCTGAGTCAAGCCCTGCGACTGCTGAATTAATCACAGGGGGTTGTACGCAGCTTCATCCTTCGAGGTTCGGCGAAAAGCAGTAACAGTTTCCAGTGTGTGTGTATGGTAGAGGGCACTGCCATCAGCGACACGTCGGCTTCAAGAATGAAGCTATACCTGGCAGCTAAGCTGCCATACACACCACACACAAGCTTCTTTCCGCGTTTGCCGATCCAAAATTCACCAACACCTTCACACATTTTTCTTCAAACTTTTCCTTTCTTAATCTATTGTTAATCTTTATCAAAAAATAAATAAATGGTTCTTAAATGTTACAACTTCCTCTTTTCACATGTTGTGGTTCCCTTATTGCTATGATAATTCACGACTCTTTTCTTCTTCAATAGATGTTTTCCAAATTGACCTTTCTCATCCGTGTCTAAAAGTCCGACTGTTACATTTATTTTTCCCTTCTCTTAATTCTCTTCATTGCATCCTCACGTAATGTTCTTTATCACATCTCTGACTTTAAAAAATTTAAATCCAGTTTCCAATGCATGTTCCCTGTTCCATCAATCGTCCTGTTGTTCCCACTTCAGTGCAATTGGACCCACACCACTTAAATCGACCTCCTTCTAACCCCTCAATGTTATCATCCCCCCCCTCATCCCCCTCCATCTCTGTCCACTCATCCTACCTCTGCTCTGGACTCTTCACTGTTCCTGCTTCAGTATCAGCTCCTCCTCTGTTGTCCCAAATGTGTGGTGTTTCTAACATCTGGGGCTCCATTCTAACCTAACAGATATCTCAAACTCTCAATCAGTACACTCATCACTCCAAACTGCTCCTTCCTTCTCTCAAGAACCTCCCCATCTTTCAACCCCTCAAATTTGTACCTCCCTGCTATCCTTCTCACAAACCACTAAGGCTCTCCTTCCCCTCTATGCCCTTTCCTACGACGCTCAATTCAACGACCTGATAAATTTCCGCCTGAAAGATCTCCTGTTCTTCCTCCACTCCATCGGTTCTTTGTCACATGCTTGTGAAGTAAACATCTCTCTGCTGTTATTGGTAGAACCACGCAGTGCATCGAGTCTGGCATTTCACTCAGGCTGACTGGCAGGGTTCTCAAGCAGCCATCAAACTTCTAGAACTGGTCTTTCCATCTTTAAATTCATCGACATCACATCAGTCTCTCTCTGTGTTACAAGATTTATCCCATCTCCGTCTTCAGTTTATCTATCCTCCTCCCCCATGGTACACCACTGAAGTTTGTGGGAATGCCAGTTGTCCTGAAACGACTTGCCTTCACCTCCTTGGAAGGCTAATTCCAACTAAAGGCAATCGCAGGTCCTTCCCAAAGCTAGAACAAGGGTGTGTCTACCTTCAGGATGAGCAGAAAACAACAATCTTTCGAATCTCAAGTGTGACTCTCATACCTGTCTCCCTCCTCCAATTATTCGGTGGCTTCTAGTTAAGTCTGTTTCTTTGGTGTATGTCCCCTCCAACCCCATTACCGTCCTCAAATGGGCCCGCACAGCTGACAATATAACATGACAAGAGGTTGAACTGTTGAACTCCCTTTGCTTCTAAATTGTGTCCCAACCCATCGCCTTTCTGTACACACCTTACAGTTCACACCCAGCTCTTCCTGGACTTTGTGTCCTTTTTCCTGACAGGTGGAGAGCTTGCTTCTACAAACCTTGGACTCAGATTCTGCAACCGGTCACAGACCAGCATCAAAGCCCACAGTGTCCGAAACCTTGCTCTGCTGCTCGTGTTACCCTCTCTCTATTTCTATTACCCTCTGCATTTGCTCAATGTCATCTGCCCTCTGCTTTGGAAATCAGCATCAAGTGACGCTCCTTGCATAACAAGGCTGCCAAAAAACAGATCCCTACAACCTACAGACTCAACAGCTTCTCCAATCTCAGCAAGGTAATGGAATGAATCATCCATCGCTTCAGACATTAAATCCTTCCTCATCACCAATGGCTCTGATTGCCGATCATCAATTTGGATTCAGAGCAGGTCACTCTACCCTCTGGTTTGCTGCTTTGACTCTCCAACAATGTGATGAGATCCTCATGCCAGACAGCAACCTCTTCACTCTCTGCAGAAATGGAATAAAATCCGTTTAGAAAACCCCCTCTCGACTTTCTCAACAATCCCTTGAAGAAGTCCTTAATTCAAGATTCTGGGTCTAAGTAACCTGCATGAGCTTTCCTGGGAAAGCCACATTTCCAGCTGGTTTCAAAGCCAGTCACTGACTGGCAATCCTCTGTCCGCAAAGTCTCTTCCTTGCAACACCTGAGCTCCTGATCAATACAAAGCTTCGTCCAACAGCCTTAATGGAGTACTGCTCTCCATCTGACTGGTGCTCCGCTCTCCACTTTTCTCTCTCTTCACGTGTTGGAACCAAGGCATTTAGGATCATCTGGTATCTCCCGCGGTTGAGGCTGAGTCTTTGGGCTCTCACTCTCTCTACGGCAGGCGTCGGTGTCGTTCTGGTCTTCTACGTTCTCTCTCCAGCCTCGCCCCCAACCCCCAACTCTTCTGAGCATATGTCCCCACTGCACCAAATATTTCCTGCAGGGCACTCAGGTCTGCCAGCAACCCCTTCTGGTTTAACAAAAAAAAAAATAATCAAGAATCACTGCTCACCTTCAAGCTCTTTCATTCCTAATTTTTTCCCCACCTTTGTACAAACTCCCACACTCTCTTCAATCTCACTTCTTTCCCTCCAGATCTTCAAAAGCTGTTTTCACACACCATCTCTTATCTTCCCCATTCCAAACCATGATCTCTCTACCCCCGTCTTAATCCACCCCAAACCCACCTCCTTCAATTCCCTGCTTTCCTTCCTGAAAGGTTCCCTGTAGTGTCCATCTTGTTTCACCCTGTGTACCCCACCCATCCCTCTCCCTTCCACAAATCTTCCTTATGTCTCTGTTCCACGCAGTTTTGTTCGCTCGTCCCGCCCTCTTGTTCTGCTCCCCCTGTACGTCTATTTGCTGTTAGCTTTTCATACGAGCCTCACAGTGCATACAACAACACAACAAAAAAAATGAACAAAAGGTGAATGCCAGCTCAGGTCAATGAAGTATTGGCAGGGCTTATCCATGTAATGTATTGAAATGACAATTTAAATTAAAATATTAAAATCATTTGGATTGCGGTATAAATCCATGATGCAGAGTGAAAATTATAATGTGAGATACTATATGTTGGCCTATGACGATCAATTGTGCATTCATTAGAAAGGTGTTTGGTGTGAATTAATATGATCCTTTAAAATGGGGACAGCCATTTTATTTTAGGTAGGTATGAGTTTGACATCAAACTGTCAGAATACTATTCGCTTCACCTAAATGTACTTCTACAAAAAATGAGGAATAACATGTCACGCCTCTTCCGTGGAGGTGCCTGGACACTCAGTCATTTCAAATGATGCAAAGGTTTAGTTTTACTTGCTAATTGAGGTTAAGGGTCATAGAAACGATTTTTGGTTTGGTGTCAGCACTGCAGATTAAATTTGGGGGGTGGAGGGAGGTGGAGGGAAGTAGTGGGGGGGGGGGGATTTTTCAACTAAAACCGTCATTTAAAATTAGACTTTTAAAACATCATGTTGTATGAGAACGCCGACGACGTTTGCCTTGGCTCTTAATAGAGAAAAAATGACAAAATGCTTAAAAACATATTTTCCCCGAATTAGTTAAAATGGAGGGGAAAGGAGTTAAAGGGGTTGGGGGGGGGGGGGGGTAAAAAATCACAGCTCCACCACTCCAGTCCGAAAAAAAATCTTTGTATTTTTCTTGCTGTTTTTTCCAGAAATGATTTCTGAGAGGCCAGGGACCGAGTTGGCATTTTGTGCATGCTATGCAAAAGCAACAGAGGAAGAGCTTGTTTGCCCTCTTCGCGAAATCCCATGGCGTAGTCGTAGAGGGGAGCCCTAACAGCAATCAACCAGCTCTGTAAGTCACTTCAGAGCAATGGTGTTGCTGCTCCAACCCTGAACGTAGCAAATTTCCAGATGCCAGAGTCCTGAGCCAAGAATCGTGCATCCTGCAAAATCCTGTCGTCAGCTTTACACGGAATCTGCCTTAACCATGCAAAAAAGCGTCATTATTGAAGGACTGTGCCTCCAGCAAGAAAAGATCCTACGGACGCAGCACAAGCAGGGGTTAATCGTACTCTGTGTCTCGTTCTGTGGTGCATGAACCAATGCAAACAGACCATTTCTTTCCCAGAGGATCGCAGACTCACCCACCAGATTACACAACAAGGCAGTTGCACTGGAGAAGACCGTGTCGTGGCACTCTCATGGCGAAGTGATCTGGTAGTGCCACTCGAAGCAAGTAATACAGGAATTGCTACACACAGTTTCATACCCCTTACGTGCACTTTGTAAAACACACACTGCTAGTAAAACCTTGAAGCCACAACACGAAATGATTTGCTTCAATTCATAAAGGAAGAAAGTCTTGGAGGTCGCGATTCTCTGATTTGCAAAGATCTGACGATATGCATGACAGAGAGATTGAACTAACATGAAATCCGAAAGCTGTGACCGGACCATGACTAAAAGAAACAGTTCTTGAACACGTTCCCGATTTGATGGAAGTGAAGGGTGTAGGAAATCGAGTGTTTCCTTGTTTGTTCGGAAAAACGGAGAAAGATGCATTTCAGATGCGAACTCAAAACCAGATGAGGAGCACGTACACTACTAATGGCAGCATCGATTCTCCGTAAAGCTGTATTTGATCATGAACACACATTCAAGTTTGAAGGTTTCATCTCCCAATAGATAGCGAAAATCAATCTCTTGTTCCACAGCGTGATGAAGTATTCTTCTGCCAACTCCTCGAAAGGACGCCAAATCATACACCGAACAGAGAATTCTGGGAAGATCTCTCTGTTGAGTCAAGTTGCTAATGGTAAATATGACTTCTCTTTCTGCGAACTTGAGTTTGCGAGCCTCCCCTTGCAGTATTCACTGCGCCCCAAAATTGCATTCCAAACAAGAAGTAAGAAGTTGTAGAACTACTAACACAATATGCTCTGAGCATGTCATATAAGAAAGCGCTCCCACTGAAAGCTCAGCTTTGCACAGGCTGTTGCAGAATAAACGAGAATAAGCGATTGTGTAGTCTGTCTACAACTTGCGTCAAGCAACATTTCACAGTTGCAGCACTGGATAACTTGGATCACAATCCTACATCATTGCACTGCCAGCTCTTCCGTTCCATGGAACTGGAGAATTTTCAGTTTTCATTTCCCTTTATCACAGCAGCCTGGGTCTAGATCCAAGATGTCTACGAATACTCTTAACAAAACAGCAACAAGCAGCAGTGGACCCTCCTGCCTCGTTACTTATACCATTAT
Organism: Eptatretus atami; assembly: GCA_035128595.1. Taxonomy (NCBI): domain Eukaryota; kingdom Metazoa; phylum Chordata; class Myxini; order Myxiniformes; family Myxinidae; genus Eptatretus; species Eptatretus atami. The sequence continues at coordinate 167,963,466 of CM068954.1, read as the reverse complement.
GTACAACTTAGTGGGTAGGAATCTCCTGTCAAGCCCCACCTCCGGTAACGGATGTAGCGATCCAGTAGCAACGAGATACGTTTTGTAAGAGGTGATTCGTAGACATGCTTGATCTAACCCAGGCTGCTGTGATAAAGGGAACTGAAAAACTGAAATCCCAGTTCCATGGAAGGAAGAGCTGGCAGTGCATGATGTAGGATTGTGATCCAAGTTATCCAGTGCTGCAACTGTGAAAATGTGCTGACGCAAGTTTGTAGGACAGACTACATCACCGTTATTCCTCGTTTGATCTGCAACAGCCTGTGCAAAGCTAGCTTCAGTGGTGAGGACTTTCTTATATGACATGCTCAGAGCATATTTGTGTAGTAGTTCTACAAGCTTCTT
>CM068954.1:167945489-167963070 GCA_035128595.1 Eptatretus atami | reverse complement strand
AATTTGAGGGCCAGGAATACTGCAAGGGGAGGCTCGCAACTCAAGTTCGCAGAAAGAGAAGTCATATTTACCATAGCAACTTGACTCACAGAGAGGATCTTCCCAGAATTCTCTTGTTCGGGTGATGATTTGGGTCCTTCGAGGAGTTGGCAGAAGAATATATACATCACATGCTGTGGGAACAAGAGATTGTTTACGCATACTATTGGATGATGAAACTTCAAACTTAATGTGTCGTTCTGATAAACGCTTTACGGAAAAAGAATTCCCGATGCCTGCCCATTAGTAGTTAGCGTGCTCCTCATCATGGTGTTTGAGTTGCATCTGAAATGAATCTTTCTCAGCGCGTTTTCCGAGACAAACAAGGAAACACTCGATTTCCTACACTCCTTCACGTTCATCAAATCGGGAAGTGTTCAAGAACTGTTTCTTTTAGGCATGTCCGGTTCAAGCTTTCGGATTCAATGTTAGTTCAATCTCTCTGGTCATGCATATCTGTCAGAAGTCTTGCAATCAGAAAATTCGACCTCCCAAGACTTCTTCCTTTATGAAATTGAAGCAATCAATTTTCTGTTGTGGGTTCAAGGTTTCACTAAGCAGTTGTTTGTTTACTAAAGTGCAACGTAACGGGGTTGATACTGTGTGTAGCAATTCTGTGTTAACTTTGCTTCGATGGCTCCAGATCACCTTCGCATGATGCCACGACACGGTCGTTCTCCAGTGCAGCTGCTTGTTGTGTATCTGTGGGTGAGTCGATGCGACCTCTGGGAAAGAAATGGTCTGTTGCATTGGTTCATCACACAAGAACGAGACCAGAGTACGATTGTACCTGCTGTGCTTGGTCGTCAGGGATCTTTTCTTCTGGAGGCAGTCCTTCATAATGACAGCTTTTTGCATGTTAAGGTCAGATGTCCTGTAAAGCTGACGACAGATTTGTGAGGTGCGCAGCGATTCTTGGTCAGGATCCTGCATTGGAATTTACTACGTCAGGGTGTGGAGGAGCACCAATGCTCTGAATGACTTACAAGCTGGTGATTGCTGCGTAGGGCTCCCCTCTACGACTAGCCATGGGAATTCGCAAGAGGGCAAACAAGCTCTTCCTCTGTTTGCTTTTGGCATAGCATGCACAAATGCAACTCGTGTCCTGCCATCTCAGAAATTATTCTGGAAAAAACAGCAAGAAAAATACAATAGATTTTTTTTCGGACTGGAGTGGGAGGAGCTGTGATTTTTACCCCCCCCCCCCCCCACCCTTAACTCTCCCCATTTTAACTAATTCGGGGAAAATATGTTTTTAAGCATTTTGTATTTTTTCTTATTATAGAGCCAATGCCAAACGTCTGTCGGCGTTCTCATACAACATGAGGTTTTAAAAGTCTAATTTTAAATCGGTTTATTGAAAAATCCCCCCCCCCCACTACTCCCTCCACCCCCTCCACCCCCCAAATTATCGCAGTGCTTGACACCAAACCAAAATCGTTCTATAGACCCTTACCTTCAATTAGCAGTAAAACTAAAACCTTTGCATCATTTGAAATGACTGAGTGTCCAGGCACCCCACGAAGAGGCGTGATGTTATTCCTCATTTGTTGTAGAAGTACATTTAGTGAAGCGGAATAGTATTCTGACAGTTTGATGTCAAACTCATACCACTAAAATAATTAATGGCTGTCCCATTTTAAAGGGATATATTAATTCACACCAAACACCTTCTAATGAATGCACAATTGATGTCATAGGCCAACATATGTATCTCACATTATAATTTTCACTCTGCATCTGGCATTTAATCCCAAGTCCAAATGATTTTTAATATTTAATTTAAATTGTCATTTCAATACATTACATGGATAACCCCTGCAATACTTCATTGACCTGAGCTGGCATTCACCTTTTGTTCATTTTTTTTGTTGTTGTTGTATGCACTGTTGAGGCTCGTATGAAAGCTAACACAAATAAACGTTACAAGGGGAGCAGAGACAAGAGGGGCGGGAGAGGAAGACAAACTGCGTGGAACAGAGACATAAGGAGATTTGTGGAAGGGAGAGGGATGGGTGGGGTACACAGGGTGAACAAGATGGACACTACAGGGACTTTCAGGAAGGAAAGCAGGGAATTTGAAGGAGGTGGGTTTGGGGTGGATTAACGGGGTAGAAGAGATCATGGGTTTGGATGGGGGGAAGATAAAAGATGGTGGTGAAACAGCTGTTTGAAGATCTGGAGGGAAGAAGTGAGATTGAAGAGAGTGTGGGAGTTTGTACAAAGGTGGGAAAAAATAGGAATGAAAGAGTGAAGGTGAGCAGTGATTCTTGATTTTTTTTTGTTTTGTTAAACCAGAAGGGGTTGCGGCAGACCTTGAGTGCCCTGCAGAAATATTGGTGGGGGGCATATCTCAGAACGAGTTGGGGGGTTTGGGGGCGAGGCTGGAGAGGAACGGTAGAAGACAGAACGACCACCGACCTGCCTGCCGTGAGAGAGTGAGAGCCCCAAGAGACTCAGCCTACCTGCGGGAGATACCAATGATCCTAAATGCTTGGTTTCCACAGCGTGAAGAGAGAAAAGTGGAGAGCGGGAGCACCAGTCCAGAGGAGAGACAGTACTCCATTAGGCTGTGGACGAACTTTGTATGTGATCAGAGCTCAGGTGTGCGAAGGAAGGACTTTGCGTGACAGAGGATGCCAGTCAGTGACTGGCTTTGGAAAGCCAGCTTGGAAATGTGGCTTTCCCAGGAAAGCTCATGCAGGTACTTAGACCCAGAATCTTGAATTAAAGGACTCTTTCAGAGGATTGTTGAGAAAGTCGATGAGGGGGTTTTCTAAACGGATTTTATCCATTTCTGCAGAGAGTGAAGAGGTGCTGTCTGGCATTGAGGATCTCCATCCATTGTTGGAGAGCAGAAGCAGCAAACCAGAGGGTAGAGTGACCTGCTCTGAATCCAAATTGATGATCGGCAATCAGAGCCATTGGTGATGAGGAAGGATTAATGTCTGAAGCGAGGATGGATTCATTTCCATACCTTGCTGATGAATGGGAGAAGCGTGTTGGTCTGTAGTTGTAGGGATCTGTTTTTGCACCTTTTATGCAGAGCGGTCACTAGATTGCTGATTTTCCAAGCAGAGGGCAGATGACATTGAGCAAATGAAGGGTGAATAGAATAGAGAGAGGGTGAACACGAGCAGCAGAGCAGGTTTTTTTCGGACACGTGGGCTGATGCTGTCTGGACCGGTTGCAGAATCTGAGTCCAGGTTGTAGAAGCAGCTCTCCACCTGTCAGGAGAAAAGGACACCAAAGTCCAGGAAGAGCTGGGTGTGACTGGGTAAGGTGTGTACAGAAAGGCGATGGGTTGGGACACAAGATTAGAAGCAAACGGGGAGTTCAACAGATTCAACTCTTTCATGTATATTGTCAGCTGTGCGGCCATTGGAGGTAAGGGGTTGGAGAGGGGACATACACCAAAACAGACTTAACAGAAGCCACCAAAATTGGAGGAGGGAGACAGGTATGAGAGCTCACACTTAAGATTCGAAAGATTGTTTTCTGCTCTCCTGAAGGTAGACAACCCTTGTTCTGACTTTGGTGAAGGAACTGGATTGCCTTTAGTTGGATTACCTTCAAGGAGGTGAAGGCAAGTCGTTTCAGGACAACTGGCATCCCACAAACTTCGATGGTGTACCAGGTGTGGAAGGAGGATAGGATAACTGAAGACCGAGATGGGATAAATCTGTAACACGAGAGAGAGCTGATGTGATGTCGAGAATTAAAGATGGAAGACCAGTCTAAAGTTTGATGGCTGCTTGGAGACACCTGCCAGTCAGCCTGAGTGAAATGCCAGACCGAGCACTAGACGTGGTCTTCCAATAACAGCCAGAGAGATGTTTACTTTCACAACATGTGATCAGAAGAACCCGATTGGATGGAGGAAGAACAGGAGATCTTTCAGGGAAATTTATCAGGTCGTTGAATTGAGGTCGATGGGAAAGGTGCATAGAGGGGAAGGATGAGCCTTAGGAGTGGTTGTGAGAAGGGAGTAGCAGGGAGGTACAAGATTTGAGGGGTTGAAAAGGGGAGGTCTTGAGAGGAAGGAAGGAGCATGTTTGGAGTGATAGTGTGACTGATTGAGAGTGGAGATATCTGTTAGGTTAGAAGGAGCCCACAGATGTTAGAAACACCACACATTTGGGACAACAGAGGAGGAGCTGATACTGAAGCAGGAAACAGTGAAGAGGTGCCAGGAGCAGAGGTAGGAATGAGGGACAAGATGGGAGGGGAATGAGGGGGAGATAACAGTTGAGGGGTTAGAAGGAGGTCGATTTAAGGTGGTGGGGTCAATTGGCACTGAAGTGGGGAAACAGGACGATTGATGGAACAGGAACATGCATTGGAAACTGGATTTTAAATTTTTTAAAGTCGAGATGTGATTAAAGACATTACGTGAGGAGCAATGAAGGAGAATTAAGAGAAATGGGAAAAATAAATGTAAAGTCGGACGTTTAGACACGATGAAGGAAAGGTCGAATGGAAAACAGTCTTTGAAGAAGAAAAGAGCGTGAATTATGATACAATAAGGGGAACCACACATGTGAAAGAGGAAGTTGTAACTTAAGAACCATTTATTTATTTTTGGATAAAGATTACAATAAGATTAAGAAAGGAAAGTTTGAAGAAAAATTGTGAAGGTGTTTGGTGAATTTGGATCGGCAAACGCGGAAAGAAGCTTGTGTGTGGTTCGTATGGCAGCTTAGCTGCCAGGATAGCTATCATTCTTGAAGCACGACGTGTCGCTGATGCAGTGCCCTCTACCAGTACACACACTGGAAACTGTTACTCATTTTCGCCGAACCTCAGAAGGATGAAGGCGAGCAACCCCCTGGTGTATTAATTCAGCGCGCGACAGGGCTTGAACTCAGGACCCTAGGATCTCAAGCCACCACCCTAACCACTGAGCCAACACCAGGCTAGAAAGAAAGCTGGTAGAAGCTGAAGAAGAACCCCCACCGTGCGCTCAAGAAACCGGAACCGGAAGTCCTCTGAACTGGAAGTCCTCTGAACCGGAAGTCCACAAGCTGAGTAAAAACTCTTTCTCACTCAATCAAAACGATCAAATCATGTTGGGATAGAAGAATCATACAGGTGTTACATTTTTCTCAGGACAGAAAAATCTTCTAATGTGTAGAGGAAGTGTGTGAGCCTAAAGGAGATCATAATTGATCACCTCTTATAATTCCTTCCCATATAAGTTGAGTGTCCCTTACTTTCCATTACCTTAAACATTCACATCATTTTGACAAACGATGGACATCAAAGTACAAATCAAAACAAAGTAGAAATAACAATTGAAATCCAAAGCTGAACATCGAAACCGCTACTCCTACTTCTACTTATTTAATGACCCAAATTATTCCCACCTTCGTTAGGTTCACTGGAGAAGGTTTTGGCACAGGTCTTTTTCGATTAGGTTGGCGAGATCTGATGTTCGACAAAGGTGTTTTAAGGCAGGAGTTGGTAATTTTTTCACAATTCTGACAACTCACCGAATATTCATGAAAGACAACCGTCCGTATAGTAATGTTAACCAACGAAATGTTAACCAGATGAGAATTCAGCTTAATGCCCATCTGAGGGACGGAAGTAGGCGCATGTCGTGTTGCAACATCCCTGCATGCGTAGCACAATCTGACAGTTATAGTTTGGGTTGAAGTACACACTACACATTCCGTGCAGACTTAATAATCCACCTTTTTTGTAGAATTTGCTCCATATGCAATACGTTTACCTTAACTTGTAGTCTCAGATCAAATTGACAACAAAGACGAGAAAGAACTCAATTTCACAACAAACCTCATTCAGAAAACATCCCCTCTTTACTTCCACCCCAACAATTTTAGTAGTTTCCTTTATCTTTCAGAATCTATTCGTGGCATTTGTGAGTCGACATGTATAAGCCATTTTTTTGTAATTCCTGTTTGATATAAGTTTCCATTGGGTACCTACAAACTTGCATTCCTCTTCCCCCCTCATTTTATTTTAGTTGCACATTTTTTCCTCCCCAATCCCAGTGGTAACCATCTTAAACATACTCCCACGAATAGACTGTTATTTTAAATTAAATATGTAACTGGACAATTGATGTGCACAGATGAAGAAAAGTAAAAAAGAACAGCCAAAATCTCATCTATGAATAAAGATACTACGCCAACGTTTGTACGACGACGTAACAAATGGCAAGTGTTCGTTTTTGTGCCTAGCTCGCAGAGAGAGTAATACCACATAATGTGCTGTGCACTGTCCTTGCACTCAATAGCTCGTTTTTAATGTTTATTATATTAGATGATGGCACATGGCTTTGTCATTGTGTATTAAAGCTACCCAGTTGCACAAATGTGGTTGGCAGTAATATCTGATAAAAAACCCTGCAATTAAGATTTGTAATGGAACCCTTGCTTCCATTAAGAGTGAATTAGCAGTCGGGCTGTGTCTACATTGGTTTTTGTTGTTGTTTTTTCGAGATGTTAATCACCCCTTAGTAGATGGCTGTGCAGGAGTTCTGAAATTCGAATCCCAGAACAAACCATACTCCACGTATTATGACTATGATGAGCTTCGTGCTGAAATAGGCATTCTGAATGCACATTGCGTAAATGGTTATTAAAATTGAGCAGATTTTCACTTTGAGTAAACAGCTTCTTTGCCAACACCATGCAATCACAAAATTACTTCTGCATCAATAACGACGTGGTTGTAAAAAAAAATATAACTTCATTATAGAGCATGGTGGCTGCCATGAAGAAAATAATTTGATGATATATCGATTTTAAATTGATATCAATAATAACATGTTATAAACAATGACACAATAGTAAATAAAACTGTTAAGAAAACAAGGGATCATGTACAAATGCAAAAACAAAGGAAAGTATAAACACAGCTTATTCGCCGAAGTGTAAGCCATGGCTAAAGAGTGCAATCAAGAAAGAGAATTAAAAACAAAAATACAGACTGGATAATCTGGTAAATCATTAGCTGCGTCTCCTTAAGTAGCTTTCAGCTTATGAGTGATCTCGCCATGAAGGACGCATTCTACGCCACAACTCGAGTCTGTGGTTGATCATTGCCCCAGGCGAGATACTCTGATAGACTTGGGGGATTTAATTGCATCGACGGAACTGATAGGGATGGTTATGAGACATGTGTTGTTCCCCATGGTCGGAACGGTGAACCAAAATAGCACTAAGTTCCTTGACTTGCAAGAAAGTCATGATTTAGGGAGAGTGTTCATGGTTTCAAGTGCCCACAGGCTCATCGCTGGACTTGGTTGATTCCAACGCTGGTTGTGTGCAAAGGAGAGTTGACCATGTGCTCGTTGAATTGTCGATGGAGGATGATCCAGAACTGCAGGGTCCACGGAGTGCCATTTCCTCAATAACGACCACAGGCTTGTTGTAGCAACTCCTAAATTGCAGCTTAATCTGGGATAATGGTACCACTCCAGCCCGGCGATATTGGCAAGCTCAAGGAAGGAAGGGTAGCTGAGGAGTTGCGAACAGGCTGAGTGAGAATTTGGGAGGTCTGGGTGCTGTGGATTCCTGAAGAGTTCTGGAGTGCCTCAAGACACAATCCTTGATGTTGCCGGTGGATGTCTTTGGAACTCACCGGAGGCAAAGAAAAATTTTGTCTCTCAAGGGACACTGGAAACCATGACAAGAGTCGCAGGGCCAGGCTGAATGCAGAGCTAAGCTGTTCAGGGAGTTGAGGCGTAAAACGGTACGTCTACTGAGGGGACAAGGAGGCCCATGTGCGAGGAATCTGTGAGGGGAGAGCATCAATTGTGATCAAAGATTCCTCTTGCTGCTTGCAGGGAAATCATGCATTGCGTTCCTCCAAGCCCATCCTCGGTGTACTGCAGCGTGAGTGGAGCGTGGTGGACTCTTGACAGAGGAGTCTGAAAGTAAAGGCCCACTGGGCTGGTACTTTGAGCAGTCGTACCAGGATGAGCCACCAGCGTTGAGTTGGATGTCAATAGTGTTTACTATCCCTATTGCTGACCCTCCAATCAAATGTGATCTACCTTTGTTTGTGGAACACAGTCTGCGGGACTGGTTGAAATAGGTGTGAAGCTCCTGGGCAATCTGTGGCATCATGGTGAACTTCTCAATGCTGGTGGAAATGCTGCACTCATGTCATTGCATGCAGTTCTGTGCTCTGCGGAACACAGGTATCTATCCCAACTGAATGAAAGAGGTGCCTTGTTTTCCCTCTCTGAAAAGGGAAGGGTGATCGCCAGGACTGCAACAACTACCAAGGGTGATGCTGCTCTTACTGCCGGGCAAGATCATTGCTCGCATAATAAATTGATAGGGTTCGCCACCATCTGCTTGAGCACCAGCGCCTTGAGCAGTACACAAAGAGGTACATGAGTGACCATATCCTTGCTCTTCGGGTCCTCACGGAACACAGATGAGACAGTTTCAGCAGGGGCTGCTTGCAGCCTATTGGACTTCTTCAAAGTCTTCGATTCAGTGAATTGGGATGCTCTGGCGGATTGTGGTCTTCGTGGAGTGCCACCAAAACTTGATTCATCTGATGTGACTATAACCCTGGCACTGAGAGTGCTGTGAAGATGTGTGATATCATCTCCGACTTATTTCCAGTTGTTACTGGAGTTCTTCAACGGGTGTGTGTTGGTCCGCACACTTTTCATCGCTTGTGTGGACTGATCTGGGAGGATGTCGGAGAGATAAAGCTGTGGCGCATCATTTGGGAATGTCACATTCTCTGACCTTGATTTCGCACATGATGCAGTCATCTTTTGTGGAGACTCGGAATCATTTTGGGGGCCCTCGAGGTGCTGAATGAGGAGTTGGAGCCACTGGGATTACAGGTTTCATGGGTCAAAACTAAGATCCAGATATTTAATGACATTCGGATGCTGCTAATCTGTTACCTGTTTGTGTGAGGATGTGAGGTCACGGAGAGATTCCCTTACTTTGGCAGTGATATCCATGTCTCTGCTGCTGTGAGCCAGAGGTCAATAGACGTCTGGGTCAGGCCTGGGGGTCATGTATTCACTGTATCATGGAGTGTGACGCTGCGCTACACTGTGCGGACACGATGAAAGTCCATGTCTTCAGGTCCTTTGGTGCTTTCAGTCTTGCTCTACAAATGTGAGACTTGGACTCTGACAGGGATCTAAGATGAAGACTTACTTCCTTTGTTACCAGGTCTCTTTGGAGAATCCTTGGCTATCGTTGGTTCAGACTTGTGTTCCAACGAGTGGTTTGCTGAGAACTCAAATGAGATTTTAACCTGCATTGCCCATGAGCATCAGCTGCGACTGTTGGACATGTGGCTCGATTTCCTGAACGCTGATCCGCTCACCAGATTCTGTCATTGTGGGAGCCTCGTGAGTGGAGGAGGCCATGGCCGACCACTTTACCTCGTGGTTGCAGCAGTTTCATCAGCATCTCAAGGAGATGGGGATGGGCCAGGCATCCCACCATGGCAGATGGCCAGACAGGTCCCTGGAGTACCGGCGGAAAGTGGACATAGCGACGTGCTGTTCTGGCGCATAATCCCTACTGACCTGACCTAATCCTGAACTTGTGCATAACCTCGTGCATTTACCGTCTCTCTCTGCTCCATGCTGAGAGATTTGTTGTGTGAACCTACCATTAATTAGGAGCATATGAAAAGCAACTGGTTTACTCGCTTATACAAGGAGTAAGGATCATGGATGTGATCGTGGAGTGTGATATGGATAGCCAGGGAAGAAATATCAGAAGACGCTACAATAAAGGGAATAAAAGGCTTCTAACTTGAAACAACCAACCACCAACACAAACAACTGGAAGTCATAAAATACCTCACTCAATGCAGTGTTCAAGTAAATAATTCAATTTATTGAACTAATGATTTTAAAGGTCAATAAAATGTTTTCGAAAGTTAACATCGGGGTTAAGGGTTGGTTGACTGCCAGGTAGGCAGGCAGATAAAAAAAATCATGTCGCTCCTCTCTGCGCACGTTCGATCGTGACAAAATGAGTCTTATTCACACACCTTATTTAACATGTCCAATTGCAAACTAGAGGTTTGGAAGTGATAAGAATGGGATTTGTTCTACAGTGTGTCAAGTATATATTAAAATTGAAATAAAATACAGATTGTAAAGATCGTTTAAAATTACTACCGGAAGTTTACCGCTGTTGACGCAGTGTCTATACATCATCTTATTTAAACATGTTACATTAGTTATTGTGCCTATTTTGTATCTTTTAAGCATCCTTTAAAAACAATGTTTCCTGTTTGGAATGATTTGAATTTTGATTGACAGCCAGGTAGGCAGGCATGCAGACAGAGTAAAAAAATTATGTCGCTCCTCCCTGTGTACGTACAATCGACAAATTCAGAGCTCCGAAACACAGGTTTGAGCCTAGTGTTGGATTAGCAGTTAAGGTGGCGGGCTTGGGACCTATATGGCGGGCAATAACAGAATTTTTGAGAGAAAATCAGTGCAAAGATGATACAAGCACAAATTTGGCACATTTGTTCCCAGGGATGTCTAATCAATCTGCCTGATTGCCATTGTGAAAATCCAAATTTTGAAAAATTTGAAGAAAACAAAAACTTCAAAAAAGTCAAGATCACGAATCAATGTTGGATGCTGGCTGAGATTGGTGAATGTTTCAGAAACATCATCAAAGACGTTCCAAGCTCGCCATGGCAGTTTTCTTCCCTTTACCGCGAAAGGCAGATACGACGTCACATCCAGTGAACGCATGGAAGTATGGGATCCCTCTAGCTTTCTCAGTCCCATTGCAGAAACTACCTCATGGACTGGAATCCATTGCGCCTTGGTCCTTGGCCAAAGGCAATCCCACATGTCTCATGACCTAGTTTCCTATAAGGATGGCAGTACAGATATTGCTATGACTAGTACGTCCATGTCATTAGCCTTAATGATAATGGATCTGCTACCACCGTCGTTGCATCCCTGCGTGTACAAATATTCGAGTGTCAGCTCTTCATGACAACATGGAGACACAGCATCCAGTGACTCCTTGTGTTGCAATACATCTCTCCTTTGGGACAATGACTGTGCTTGTCTCTGTGCTTCCCCACATCTTTTCCGCAAGGAAAGTGAAACAGCTCAGTCTTGTGTGCTGTCATCTCGAAGAAAGCTTCTCCAGTTACTTGGGGTCTTACTGTTCCTGTCACTCTCCTTCTGATTCCTTGCCCCCTTTCGACCTGCCTGGACTTCAGACTTGACTTCTGACACAATCATCACTAGTCCACCTCTCGTACCTGCAGCATAGGATCCACTTGGGAGATTTCTTAGCATAGATCAATATCTTTGAAGTCGTGAGGTAGGCATGAATGATGGTTGAGCCATCAATGATGACTGCAATCTCCCTTGTTCTCTGTTGGATGTTCACTTGCGCTTCAAGGGAGATTTCAGGCCAGCTGTGAGACTTCAATTTCTTTTTGATTTTTTTTTTTCAAAATCTTGGATTTTTCAAATGGCATCGGCAATTTTGATCAGAAAGCACCTGCAGAACAGAAATGCCAAATGTGAATGCGTGTACATGAATTGCAGGGCGATCTTTTCTACTATCTAACTACAACTACTAGAGTCTGGAGTTGATCCTGTTGTTTTTTACAGTTGAATTACACCAGTTGGGTTGACTAGCCTGTCATTCTTCGGTGGTTGGCGAATGAGTACTATGTACTAGGGGTAACACAATCACGAACCTGCCGAGTGTGGACCCATCAACAGGACTGTACTCCTTGCCATAAACAGCCTGTGCAGCCCTTTGTGCTTTACGGTAGACAGGAATTATTATTATTCTTAAAGCACAGGTTTGGTCTGCCGATTTGTGGTCGGTTTGTGTCAAAATATAGCATTCAATTTAAATTATGTTGTTCCTTGAATCATAACTGGTGTTGCAGACAGACAAAGTGAACCCGATGTTTGACCGCTTTTGCTCTAGCATAGCGGCGGGATAAAAGCATAACACATGTGATGGAAAACAAGTGACAATCAACAGTATGAGTACTCACTGCAAGGGCACCAAGACAAGGTTCATTGAGCACAGGAAAAAAAAGCAAATAATCAAACACATCAACAAAAGAGCAATCAGACATTGCAGACCCTTGCCGGCCTTCTTTGAGTGGGTGTATTTTTTATAATTTTTGATAATCCAATAATGGCGCCAAACCATGTGAACAAGTGACATATGTGTGTGGAAACCTTTGTTCCCTCATGGACAGCCCAGTCAATGTGTAAAGTTTCGCCTCGAGTCTGTCAGCCCACTTCAGAGAACAGTATTTGAAGGTTTTTTTTTATTAACAAACGGCTGCACGAATCAAGTGACGAAGAGCATTCAATTTTTTTCTGTGACACTTATCCAAGATGACTCAAAAAATTTGAATACTGATCGCAATGTGGGCGTTGCATGTGAATTATACGTCAAACGAGGGCCCTAAACGCATTAAAAAAAATCAACAACACTCATTTCCTGAGGATTACTTGTTATGTCCAAGATTAAATTTTGTTCTTTGGGTCGGTTCAGAGATGGGAGACCAGTTTTTCCATTTTTCCAATATGCGCCCACCAGTACCTATGACATCAAATATAATATAAAACATATCTAATGAGTAGTCGCAAATGGAAAATTTGTGCTCAACTGACCAAGCGGTTGCGCGAAACACAAAAATTCTGTGCGGACAAAGAACAGACAAATGAAATTGCTCGTTGAAGAAAGGATTGCGGAATAAGCTTTGTCATGTTCCATGATTTCTGAAAAAACAAAAACCGTGAAATCAATTTGTTCTATAAGTCGCATAGTGCTACTGTTTAATGAGTATAAGCACTTATTTGGTCATATCATAACTTGGAAAGTCAATCAACTTTAAATGGCGTTTTTATCGAATTTGAAAGTTTTGACCGACCTCCCTGACATTTGACCCCGACGCGAAGAGAGGGTGTGGTGACACCCAAATGAGAAGTTATGGTTGGATGCAGAATTGAAGATGCGCATTTGTGATTTATTGAAGTCGATACGACCATTTTAGCGGACGTTATTGCGAAAATAAGAATTTCGGCTTTTCGGTGACCTGACTTGACCTTTGACCTAGATTCACCAAAACGACAAGTGTCCGAAGTTGGACCATGGCCGACGATCTGTACCCAGTTTGTCATGATCGCTGACGGTGTGGCGCTACAGGTAAACAACACACAAACAACAGACAAACAGACCACACAGACTGACACAGCACACGACCAAATATTGCCGAAACCCGAAGAGATTCCGGCAATTAATAACAATGAAATTGCTCGTTGAGGAGAAGATGCTCGTTTAAGTGATCTTCACTATTGAGAAGATAGGTGCAAAACCGATATATAATTATATAAATATATATCACCATACCAAAAAGGTTGGGAAGGATTCGGAGAAACTTGGTGGACTACATTGGGTGTATGGCAGGGAAGAATTGTTCAATTTTGTGAAGTCGGAACGGATCTGAGATACGCTAATATTAATTTTAAGGGATCTTCTCAACCATTGAAAGATAGGCGCAAAAATGACATATAGCAATGATATTCAAAAATGTCTTGCCCGATGTGTTTCTCGTGGATCAGGCATTACGTGGTGGAGGTATGCGCTCTTCAAGTGCCTTCTCGTTTAATCTGTTCTGGAAATGTCTCAGATTCTCTGTTATGTAGTTGTGAAGTTTGAGTACGTACTAAAGCATCTTTTTCAAAACTATATCTGTAAATTATTGAACACCAATGAGATGTTTTCTCATTTCCTTGTGACCGCTCATCAGCTTAGACAGTCTTTCTATCATTCTAATATCTCATTAGCAGGTCATCAACAGAGATACTGCTTCATATCATAAATTACTAATATGTGAAACAGGATCGGCAGGATAAGAAATGTGTTAAAAACCGTTTTCAAATAAAATGTACAATTGTTTCTTACTCTTACTTGTCCTTGTACACAATATAGATAATACTCATATTTACACAATACTTGATCAACACCTGAATTAATACACATTGAATGGGCGGCCATTTTTCCCAATCTCACCCCACGATATGGAGTTCCACACGTGACCCAATGAATACTTGTACACAATATAGATAACATTTCTCAGAAGACATCTCAAAGAGACACTAAATTACTTCACATTTTCTGTTAACTCACATCAGGTAAACAACCATGAATGTGCTGCTCAACAGCAGCACTTGAGAACAAAGAAATGTGAAAATACAGATTCACAGGTCAGAATTAACAAAAAACTGTCAAAAAAATAAAAAAGTTTGCTCAAACACGGACTTCAGTGAGTTTGCTCAAACTAAGGTCGCCAAAATTACAAGTGAAGTCATGTCTAATCGATATTGATTCCATCTGCATGTCCCAGTAATGTCTTCTCTTTTGTTTTGGGATCAATAGTAAGAGGCACGTGGAAGAGCTATTTTGTAATAGTACACTGAGATGGACAGGATGTAACAGGCCAAAATGGACAGTAGAGGAGGGTACGGTGGGGGGGGGGGGTGGGACATAACAGCAGATTTGAAGCCCAAGATAAGGAGATTTGCACAAACAATGAGTTGTGAGGAGGATGTGAGCGGAAAGAATATAGATACCTAGGAAACCAAGGTGGAAAACTGGAAGTTTGGAAGAAGGCTTGAAGTGGAGGGGTGGGGTGTAGGTGGAAGTTAATGAAACAGAAAAGATCATGGATTTGAATTGGGGGACAATTTGAGATGTGGTAAACAGCGTCTTGAAGACCTGGATGGAAACAGAATGATATAAGGAGAAGTGTGGAAGTGGTTCCGCGGTCGGAAAGAGCGCAAATGAAGAGCGGTGCTGAGCATGATACTGGATTATGTAATTTCACCAAAAGGGGGTTGTGGGAACCATGTGTGCGCTAGCAAGAATCCTGGTTGGGAGGGGGGATGGAGGGGGGGGGGGGGGTGGGGACAAAGCATAGAAAGAGCAGAGATGAAGAGCCAGAGGAGCCAGCAGAACAAGACAGAGGATCCCTTGTCCCTTTGCCCTATTATCCTTTATCCATATTTGCACTATCCAATCCTTGTCCTCCTCTATGCCATCTTATCCTTTACCATATTTGCACTATCCAAATCCTTGTCCCTTTTGCCTTACATCCTTGTCCCACTTGCCTATCTATCCTTTATCATCATTTGCACTATCCAGCTTGTCCCTCTTTGCCCTAATCTACCTTAGCCATATTTGCACATCCAATCCTTTGTCCCTTTGCCCTAGTCTACTAAGGACACAAAACTTTTGTCACACCAATGTGCTCTTCCTCCAGTACTTCAGATAATGAAGCAGTGCTGCTGCATTGTCTGTTCAGTATATACTCAACTGTTACACAATATGAACGCAATTTCATTTCGCATAGTCAGCTGTACAGAGCATTTATGACTTTCAACTGAACAATCACCATATGTTAATTTCTACTTCTTAGGCCTTGATAGCCCTCCTGATTTTATCAATGCCTCTGTTTTGTAGCGATTTCTCCACCGAATAACCCCGTCACCCTGTACCATCTCATGAACGCAAAGTCAATAACGTTTGAATGAGAAAACTCTAGTTGGAGTGACAGCAATAACAGTACAAGCCATACATGATATATCATCTAATGTACATGTTAGCCAACAATAACATATATAATTTATCACAAGCATCCAATATCAACTATAAGATGATGATAAGATTGAGGGAATATCCGAACTAAATCTGTCAAATAAACGTTGCTCAGTTAGAAAAATTTAAAACGCAACTTGTATTTATGGTTTGGTGAATACCTCTCTCTCTCTGTCTCCTCTCTCTCCTCTCTCCTCTCTCTCTCTCTCCTCTCCTCTCTCTCTCTCCTCTCTCTCGCTCACACACACAAACACACAACACACAACACACACACACACACACACACAACACACATCACACACCTAACTTCTCCATTGGGACCAATGCCAGAGCTCAAGTTGTTGATAAACAATGATCAAATCAGTTATAATACCAAAGCCCAACACATATTGCAAATACCTAACATCCATGAAAAAATATAAGTGAAAGTTTCTCATGTCCTGCGGCAAACCTTCTAATGAAGTGAACAAGATGAATGAATAATGTAAAATAGACCAGCACGAGCAAACTAGTACTCGTCAATTTGCATTGCGGCGTTTACAACAAGCCAATTAATCTGGCCTTCGACGGTAGAAAAACCACCTGCGCAGCTTGGCAGGGTATCTTCCTTGCCTCCACCTCGCCTGCCTGAGGCTTGCACATTAATTACTTAGCCTTGCAGGCACTCTGACATCAAGTCCTGCTTCATTTACTTCTTTTCATGCAAACCTTCTTTGTTTTCTCTCTCGAACATACTTTGTAATATTACACATTTAACTATTTATCTTTTTATTTTTAGTTCTCATTTTGCAGCTGAAGTGCTGTCTCTTCTACAATGTGCTATGCCGCTTTGATGAGCTGCATAGCACTGCTTGGCATGCAAGAAGTAGGACAGGATTGAAATGAAATAATATGAAAAGCCACACAGTTTATGGGATTGAACTGGTGAGCGCAATATTACGAGCCTCCTTCGTCATTCTTTACCATTGTGGCTGAAGCTGGGAACTGCCTTCTTATTGTTGATGCACAGCTGTAAAAAATAATTTGATAATTTTGTAATCAGTTCACATTAATCTAACCGGCTGAACATAATAAACCTTCTGAATTCTATCTGGATTAATTCCGACCTGACTAATATGTCAGATCGGGTTCCAACCCGTGCGTCAGAAGAGCACCGCCTTGGATGCCTTACATCTGGGCCCTGTCTCACTTCATAAGTTGAGTGACTTCAAAGATCCATGGTGTTCCTTTTGTGCACAGTTGGGTGAGTTATCACCAACACCCTGAAATGACAAATCTAATGCCCAATAATAGCTCAATGTAGCGAGCCGCCGTACGGCTGAGACACGGGCAAAACTTTCCTCTGTCGTGCGACTCTTCAGAAAGTAGGGAAGTTTGGGCTTGTTAAGAATTTAGTAGTGGTAGTAGTATGTTCAGTAGTAGTACATCTGTACTCCTAAAATAAAAATTGAAACAAAAGGTCAGTAAAGAAAGATATTTATCTTCGACTGATTTGCAAAATCAAATGATAAAATCCCAGTTGCAACAGATGTTGTAAATAGAGCTATCGAGTTCCTGTACACATATCTAATGCAAACAGTGACGAACAGAAGTTTTCATCCTCTAAATTACTAGCCACGAAGGTGGATGGAGTATTGTTCATCCTGCTGTCTGCTTTCTCCTTTCTGGAACAGGATAATATCCAAAACTGCGACGGATCAAGACAAAAATTTAGTGGGAAGAGGGTTGGGTTGGTTATTTTTGAAAAACCAGACGAATTGGTTCATTTGGTGAGAACCAGATCCGGAATATGAGAAGTTTTAAATGAGCGTTCACGTATTGAAGTTGGGCAAATATGATATGTCGTGCGCTGGTGGTTACGTTTAATCCCAAACCCAATTGTGACGGCGTTAACACCAGCCAGCCCAGAT